>CM076572.1:35306326-35906326 GCA_034641835.2 Pinus albicaulis | reverse complement strand
TATCATATTTTCCATAAAATCTCAATACAGTAAAAGCTATGCACACTGAAATCTCCTGCACATGCTTCTTCTCTTGCACATACCTTCATACAATACATAATCACCTAATTTCGCCTTTTCCATAAAAGTTCAACACGGTAAAAGCTCTTCTCAATGAAATCTCCTACACATACCTCATCCTCCACAAAGATTCAATTTTAGAACTAATGCTCAGAACAATATTGAATTAATTTATTAACACTAGTCTTTACATAGATTCCTCCGCAAACGCTTCTTTTGTACACACTTCCTCTGCACAACCACCACTATACAAGATTGACCTATTAACATCTATCTATACCGAACTTGAAAGAGACCAACAATTTCTTTCACTGCTTGGTGTTGATCCGGTAATGCAGATCGAGACTTCATATCCTCGAAAGATCACAACATTGAGATTAAAAATATTAATCATAGTAAAAGGTTACATAGCTCTAAAATAAAAATCTCTATGCCATCTCCGCATAGTAATAATATTCCTTGTTCTCCTACACTTAGCTTTATACAATACATAATCATAGTTCTGCCAAAAATACCCTGTGCTAATATCGTATTTTCCATAAAAGCTCAAAATAGTAACAAATTTACAGAACGAAATCTCTCGCATTGGCACACGCTTCTTCTCTTTCACATACGTTCATATAATACATAATCACCTAACTTCATCTTTGCAATAAAATATCAACACAATAAAAGCTCAACAACAATGAAACCTCCTACACATATCCTATCCTTTGGAAAGATTCCATTCTAGCACTAATGGTCAGAATAAAACTGAATTAACTGATTAATGCAAGTCTCAACACAACTTTCTATGCACATGCTTCTTCCATAGAAACTTCCTTCACACAACCACCTTCGAACAACCACATGATTAATCTACACAATAACCACTGTACAAGCTTGACCTACTAAATTTTAGCTAGACCGAACTAGATAGATACCAACAAGAATTTCTAGATGTTGATCCGATATTGCAGATCAAGACTGCATAGCTAGGAAAAATCAGAACACTGAAATTAAAAATATTAATAATTACACAAAGATACATAGCTCTAAATTCAAAATATCTACATAACTGATCTCCCGAAAAAACTTTGTAATCCACACAGTAGAATTTCTCCACAACGAAGCATGATAATATTCCCTGTTCTCTTGTAAAATTATCTCTACTCAATGTCTTGTGTAGCCTGCCACCGCCACTGCCCCTCATGCCTACAAAAAGGACCTATAACCATGTGAGTTATTTAATCATGGGGAAGAGAAATACCATAACAATGTTGATGTCAGAGTGCTCATCGATGAAATAACCACTCAAAAAATTAGTTTTTTGTTAATTTTTAAATCAATTATGAGGTACTAATAGAAACCAAAAATAAATTTCTCTCCACGAAGAGAATTATGTCACAGTAAAAGGTATTAGGATAATGAGAAATTAGAAATGAAATATCTAGGAAATTATAAAATTAATTTTGAATTCATGCAAAATAGAAAAAATGAACATTTTCCCAAAACTTTGGCTAAAATAACTAAGAAACAACAAAATAATAGATGATCAATGCAATTAGATTGCGATGAAAATCCTATATTCCATGATGAGGCAAGGACTAATAAAGACTCAACTTCAATTACGTCAATGAGAAAAGAGTGCACAATGTTAGGACTAAGTCAGTTCGACATTAAACTAAGCATGGAAATCAATTATGTTATCTATGTTAACAGGTTGGGTAGCATTTCTATTGGTAGTAATCGATTTTAACTTGGATAGTGATTGAAGTTTCGAAAGGTTTTTTTTTTTCAAATTTCAACCCTTAAAACACCTAAATGAATTAATAAAGTTTCCTCTCACTTGAAGTTTGTATGATTTTCTTATATTTTAATGTTTGGCAACATGTTTATTCCAAACATATATATGAGATTTTATTATTAAAAATATTAAAAAGGTAATGTAATTATCAAAGCGTTCAAATTTAATATGGTGTCTCCTTTTGAAATTCCAATCCTAACAAAAATGTATGATTAAATATAATCTATTACCTGCTTTAAGGTCTCAATGAGTTTTATCGGTAAATGCATGTGGGGGTGATTTTAGACTTTTTAACATTTTTGTATTTATAAATAAGGATATGAAAGCATGCTCCTTTCATAAATAAATATACAAATTAAGTGTCTTTTCACCTGGGACACCGCTTTCATCAAAGGATCCACTCGGAAACTCCTAGGCCATATTGATGAGGACATTAAAAATTCAAGTATGGGAGAATGTAAGGAACCAATTTGAGGTGTATTAGGAAAAGAAGAATAAGGGTGAATGATGAGTTCATGTGATTTGGTAACATTGGTGATTGACTCATGAATGATAGACCATAAGATGCTTATGATGATATACTAACACATAGATTAGGGGAGTCAAGGATGTCTTGCCAAGAAGGGTAGGTGACAAATGAGGTGTTTCAATGATGCCTACAAGACAATGAAACTTGTAATGTGATATATCATGTATGTTATATGTGGAAGGACACTAGTGTTGATAATTAGATTGAATATATGTGAGAATGTGGAGATTAGGGACATGATCTTCATGGGATATCATGTGTTGACCTAGATGGATGACACATCAGTATCATGTGGTTATTCAAAGACTGTTAGCTTGGGGGAAGAAATGGTGCAACGTTGTGTATGGTTTTATGGGAATGGTATGGAAATGCCTACAATTATTCAAACACTCCAACATTCAATAAAAGTGTTTGGCTTAATATTGATCAAATAATGATTGGGATTCTTAAGTGGTATGCGACACTAAAGCGATACACAAAGATAGAGAAGTGTGAGGGGGGAATCCTCATATAAACTCTAGATAAATGACTCAATGATGGAGATAATTTAAGAATATTATTTTGAAATATTCAAAATAAGACAAAATCAATTATTTTTCATTTGGAATGAAGGAAATAATTAAAATGCCAAGTCACATGCATCAAAACACATAATGGCCACAAAAAATTATTGAAATCATTGAATATGTGTAGGTGTTTGATGCTAGATGTAAACATTTTCAAATTAAAATAAATATCCAGTAACAATATTGAAATTTAATTAATAATCACATAGAAATTTAATACTTTTAACCATGAGTATTTAGCCCAGTTTCCCATGGATATTATTAACTTCTAAATAGGATTTGTTACAATACCATGGCACAATACCATGAATTATTAATCACATACCCAAAAACCATAACTCATTTCAAATCAAAATATTTTATAAATAGTCTATTTTAATTTATTTTTATAACATTTTAAAATTTAAATCTAAAAGTGAAAAGAAGGGGAGAGATGATATAGTGGTGTAAATATTTGTAAACATTTGCGTAATAAAATTGATAAAATTTGATTTGTTATATTGTAATTTTATTTTTATTAAGAAAATTATGAAGAATTTTTTAAATGAAATAAAAACATAATATACATATCACATTAAAATATATAACATATAGATAATAGCTATAAATCTAGATCTATTTTTTGATATCAATTAAAAGAATGATTCCACAACAATAGTTTAATTTAATCAATAAGCACATAAAAACTTAAGAATTACAATATAACAAGATTCTCAACTATGGATATTCATCCCCATTTTACCATGGATATCATTAACTTGTGAATAGACTTTACTAAGATTCAATGGGCCAATACCATGGCTTATCAATACCACATACCCAAAACCAATAACTAATTTCAAAATCAAAATATTTTGTAAATATTTTATTTTAATTTTATTTTATAACAAATTTTAAATTAAATACAAAAGAAAAAAGCTATGAGGAGATGTTGGATGTAAATGTTTGTAAACATTTTCACATGGGTTAAAAGTAATTGAGTGGAGAGAGGCTCTCCAACTTAGTATGATAAATATGTTGTAATGTCCTAATTATCAATAAAACATTTTTACTTGTTCAAATTACATAAAATAAAAATAAAAATAATAAAATATAATCATAATCATAATTAATAATTCAAAAAGCTTAGATATATCTTAGCTCCATACCTACCAAGATTTAGGAGGGATCAAATCTCATAAGATGTAAGCCTATTTTAAGTGAAATAGGATTTGATATCCTCTATGAGAGTTAAGATAGATCTAGATTGATAAGCATATAAATTGAGTTTTTTTGTGCTCATAGAATCTCTACACCTCAATATATGTTATAGTAAAGCATGAAATCAAAATAATAATAATGATAAAAAATAATTTGAGCTCAATTTAAAAAGTAATGAAAAGTGAGAAGTAATAATATAAATAATAAATTGACCCAATTTAATTTATTATATTATAATTTTATTTTAGTTAATAAAAACATACATATTTAAAAAAAAAAAAAATTCATAATATAGATATCACATTTTAAATAAATTGAAATAATTATAATTTAAATAAACATAATATTTGAAAACTTCATTTTAAATTTTAGTTAAGAATCATATAAAAATTAATACATAAAATAAGATTTTTTTTTCCTATAATTAATATATATGAATAATCATATATATGAATGATGATTCATAAACATAATTATGATATTTTAGAACTTTATTTTTAAAGTTAATTGATAAAACTTAATATTTATAACCAAATTTATATTTTATATAATATATTAAAAAAGTTAATAAAAAATATCTAAAATAGGTACAAAATATCATTGAATATATATATATATAATTCTTTTAATAAAATAATATATAAGATGCGCAGTTAAAATAAATAAGTCTATCTTAACATCTAACTTATTTGATAAAAAAATTTAATAATAAATATATAAAATATGCTCCAAATATCATGGAATATATATGTAATTATATATATTATAATTTTTTTTAATAAAATAATACATCAGATGTGAAATTAAAGTAAATAATTCTATCTTAATATCCAATTGAGAGGGATGAAATATTTTTATGTAAAAATAAAATAAAATAAACAATAAGATATTTGCATCCTAAACACTTATATCTCTTGCTTTATAAATGTTGAATTAAAATAAAACTATAATAAATATAAATTTTAAAGATAAGCTTTATTAACATTTTAGATAACAATTATATAAATTACAAAAGTTGAAACTATATTCAAAATGTAAATTTATGAAATTGAATTTACTTTGTCTATAAGATCTTGTGTTTCCATAGTATGATGTAATACTAATAGTAAATTGTAAATATTTTTGTTTTTTCTATCAAATTTACATTCGACAGACTATGAGACCTAGATAACAATTATATAAATTACAAAAATTGAAACTATATTCAAAATGTAAATTTATGAAACTGATTTTACTTTGTCTATAATCTAGTGTTTCCATAATATGATGTAATATCAATAGTAAATTGTAAATATTTTAGTTTTTTTTTTTTTTTGGTCTGGAACATCTGTTGTTTCCATAGTATGATGTAATACCAATAGTAAATTGTAAATATTTTTGTTTTTTTCTATAAAATTTACTTTTGACAGACTATGATACCTATGCTAAAGGTAGAGTATAAGTATCTGATGCACATAAATATGTTTTATGTTTTAATATTAAATAAAAATTTGCATACAATCAACCATGTGAAATTAGAGTGGGAAAAGGTGCTAAAGAATTTCACATCCATGCAATTACATGAAAGTTGGAAAAGAACCAAGAAGGGCTATGGGCAGGGGAGTTGCTTGCTTTCTCAGTAAGGTAAAGAGGTTGGATGAAAAGGGAAAATCTTGAAGCAACCTTGTTGGTTCTTGAGGCGACCAAAAAAGAGTTAGTTCTTGAAATTGAAATTCCTTAAAACAAGATTAAAACAAGATGATATAGGAGGAAGGCATTCCTGTGCTCGACCAAATGTTTTTCCTCATGAAACTGTCATGGATGTGAAATTGGCTCTAGGGAAGATTCTTGGATGTGAAATTGGCTCTAGGGAATATTTGGCTACTGGAATCTAGTTCTCATTGGTTGGAAGGAGCATTGTTCTCATTGGTTGGAAGGAGCATTCTTTTGCTCATTGCTCATTGCGAATTCTGCCAGTATTGATTTACTAGATAAGTGATGTATTAGAATGAATTCTCTATACATTCTAAGTTTATTTTTATGTTATGCATTTCAATGTTATGGATTTATTTGTTAGAGTTTAAGTTAGATTAATTACCGAGGTCATAGTGAACAAGTTAGGAGTCCATTAACGGATGAGATAGTGGACAAGTTAGGAGTCCATTAATAAGTGAAGGTAACAATTCTTAAATCTAGAAAATAGGTCTGAAAATAATGTTAGGCTCCATAAACATGACTTTCCTAGCCGTGCAGACTAGCAATATAGACACACTTATTGACAAAAATAAATTCAAGAGCAGTATAAATATAAACTACTATGAATAATTTTTATTACAATATTAATATTTAAAATTTAATAAAACAATACATGGAGATTTAAGAAAAGCAGGAAGGAAGTAAATAAACAAAACTTTAATGTAATGTTACAACATACAGACAAAGAAATATAACATAGCTGAGAGGACACATGGATTTATATCATTTAAACCAAAATATATAGCTATAATTGGTAAACTCGGAAATGCGATAAAAACCATCAGAAGGGTAATTCCTTTCAAAGGAAAAATAAAAGAATAATGATGCCAAGCATATATAGTTATCCAAAATAACTGATTTACATAACCAGGGGCCATATGTATGGCTTAAGTACAATGTGTCTAAAAAAATATGCAAGGCATGAATTGCCAGAATAAAATTAACCATAATTAACACTAAAGAAAATTCCTGAAGGCCTAGTCCTCGGAAATGAATCTGCTAGGGCCACAAAGCCGTCCTGACAACACATATTTAAGAAAATCTTCTTAGCAAGAATCTGGTAAAAGGGCATGAATTGCCAGAATAAAATTAACCATAATTAACACTAGAGAAAATTCCTCCAGGCCTAGTCCTCCGAAATGAATCTTTCAGGGCCACAAAGCCGTCTTGACAACACATATTTAAGAAAATCTTCTTAGCAAGGATCTGGTAAAGAGTTTTAGGATTATGCTCCCAAGTAAGGGTACAACCCTAGCTTGAATAAATTTAACTCGGGTCAAGGCCTCAGGGCCAAAACCCTGGGACATTCAAGAAATATAAACAAACATCAATAAGAACCTGGAATGTGCAGCCGAACCAAAAACCCTCGATAGTTAACCCTAGCCAATTTGATGTATACCAGTAAGAGAAATATAATCTACAATGATCATCGAATATTTATTATTGATATAATCTAGCAATGGAAGGGAAAAAAAGCCCAAACCAAAGAACTTTTGAAAGAGAAAAAATGGGGGCTCTTTGCCTGGTTGAGGGATACCAGGTTCAATCTCCATCCCTGTAGCCAGAAAGGGAAATTACCATTACTGTTAAGACTGATAGAGTTTATCATTGTGATGGGAGTAATGATGTAGTGTTTTAAAAGATAACATTGTCAATCACACCTTACCACTTATGGGCATAAAATCTAAGCGTGCCAAGCAAAGTTACAGGGAATTCACTACTGAGGTCCAACCTTTCGAAATTCTAGGAATTGGTCGGGTACCTGGATGCTAAAGACCAAAGAATAATTAGGACAAAACCCCCAAGTACTTATCTCTAGTCTACGTCTTCAAAGATATTTGCGGAAAGAAATTTGATAGCTCTGACTTAAGAGACGAGAGAAAATCAGTGCCGGAAAATGCCACCAACTTGGCATAGTGGAAATACAAAATCCAAATTGGCTGGCAGCAAAGAACCATCGGGGGCCAAAAAAAAGTGCATATCTGGTGTTGTAGAAGAGGTGAGTTGCAAATCTCACTCTGGAAGCGAGAATGTTCGAATGAGGCCAATGCTGCATGGTGGGGAGGTGTAGTTACCCCATAATCGAATGGGTAGAGCTAACATTGGGGTTGTGCTAACATTGTTTATTCCAACCCTAAATCACGAGGGTCGTTGATCTATTGACTCCTCGTTAACACAGAGCCCAAGAACACATTTACCATAGTTATTTTTTTTTGTTACAAATAGCAATCCTCTAGAGCCTTCGGAAAAACCAAACAGACTATAATTTATAATGGCAACATAAATCCAAATTTCATATGCGCAATTTGTGCCCAGCTTGAAATTAAAAATAGTTTTCATATTTGAAAATGGAATTAAGTTCAGACTTCGATCACTAGGTCAGATTACCATGGCATATAAAGATTTAAAAGCATTTGTTATTATGCTCTAAGGCTACCCTATGACTTAGGATTATAGTGCAAGGGGAAACAAACACCGTGAACGTATGATGAGGGGAAGTAGTAAGCCTTGAGATTAACTAAATACCGGAGTTGTCATATTGTTCATAGGAATTTATGGGTTGTGAATGTGTAGGTGGAAAAAATAAAGGACTTGATAATAATGTATTATATGATAAATGGATTAAAAAATATATATATTGGTTAAGTTTGTAATTCATGAACTTAATTATGGTTCCATTTGACTTGTATGATTAAAAGAATTTCGATTGGCAAATATTTAGCATTGTAAAAAAATTTGCATTTAAACTGATGAGCATTAGAGGCATGTTACATATGTTCTTTTGACAATGAAATTATGGTTTATTTCTTACTGTTGAGTGTTTATTGAGAATCATGTGCTCTCTCATTACTATTATTATTAATTAAAACAAATCAATTTCACTTACCTTTACACAAGGGTTTTAGTCACTGTTTGCATTATGTTTTCAGGTAAATATCTTATATCTTCATAATAATAATAAAAATTATTACCAGTTAATTTATATTAATATAATCAGTGTTCTAATTTGAGGTTGTATGTAGACTTTTTTCATTATTATTAAAAGCATGTTTTAATTTAATCAAGTGTGTTGGAGGGTGTTTGAATGTGTAATTCTTACTTGTCTTAGTTTTTTCTTTTTATGTAAAGAATGTGTTCCTATTCTATAGGAGTTAGCTAAATTTATATGTTCCTAGTTTGGTGTGTGGTTGAGATATTTTCTCAACCAATTTATTGTGTGTACAAAATAATTTTCCTATCTTGAAACAACAAGTGATGTATATATATAATCCTTTTTTATTAATAGAATATAGCATCCATACTCATATTTTATGTAAAAGAAGTGAGGAGAACTGATTTTTGAATCTAAATTTCCATAACGATAAGGTGTTTTAATCACCACTTAAATCAATTCATTTTGTTATTCAACATATTATGTTATGTAAATTAGTGAAATTTATTTTTAATATTATGTTATCTAAATTGGTGATTTTTATTTTTACTATTGATTTTAAGAATATTTTGAAATTAAATGAAGTAGAATGAGATTAATTTTTTAACTTTACTTATATTTTTCTAATTAAATATCGATGAAATAAAAAAATTCATTTAATTCAAAAGTATAATCTTTCTTAATTTCATGGAAACTTTACCTCATTTTAAAATATAAAAAGTTTTAGTTGATATCTTGGTAGTAAATAGAGAATGAGATCGTGACGGGATGATCATTCATATGGGTGAGGGATATTGAGGGAACCGAACCGAATTTCTCTAAAGATAAGAGGAAACATAGACCTTCTTTTATATATATAATTTTTGCAATATTATTGTTTGGTGTATATGGTTGAGATATGCTTGGTTTTATTAGTGTTTTATATGTTTTTCAAGATGATTGAATGCATTTATATATTCAATCAAAAGTCATTTGGTAGCATGTCATTGATTTTTTTTAAGTGAGTGTTGTGTATAAAAGAGTTGTAAAATTCTTATTATTTATGTGATTCTAGTATGGATGGTAAGGAAAGGAGCTTGTTTCTCTTTCCTTGTGAACTCTATATATTCTTTGGCCAATCAAAATTAAGATTACTTCCATCCTTTTATAATTCCTTCTTTCAGGAGGCCAAGGTTAAAATGAATATATGCCAATATATTCAAGAAAATGGGGTGAAAAACCCCATTAAAAAAAATTGCATAAAAAAATATCATAGAGTAAAGAAATTGGGGCAAAACAATGTCATAGTAATTTGGATTTGTGGACTGAAAAATATGCAAGTCCATGAAGAAACTGGGAATACATATATTTTCATTCAAAGTCCATGAAAAAATGGGATAAACAAGCATGATTGCGTATTTTAGATTTGAGGAATGAAAAGGGCACAAGTCCATAAAGAAACTGGGATAAAGATAAACAAAAATGATACAAAATGGGATTCAATTTTCTTGTTTCATGTTAATGAGGTAGGAAGATGGTAAGAAAGGAAGAATCTTATTTTTGATATATTTATTTTAAGAATAAAATTAAGAAAGGAAGATGTTGAACATGATATGGAATGGATTTGTTTCAACAAAAATGAATTAAATTCGTGTCATCACACGAGTTTTATAATTTCATTCAATAAATAAAAAACCAACACATTTTGGGAAGAGTTATTTCAATGAAAAACGTTATTTCAATGAAAAACACACTCAAGTCGATAGCCAAAAGTAGTGATGCAATTTGAGTCCTCGAGAATTTGGAGAACATTTAAAAAATTCAAGCTACAAATGTAAGGATTTAATTAGAAAGGTGAATCTAAAGTATGTGAATGGAATAAGTCACATTGCTTTTGGGTTCAATAATTTGAAACTTTTGGTAAAGTCCATCAAAATATTCAATGTTCTTGTCATTGCTATCTTCCACAATAGATTGAGTTACAAGCCTATAATCACATGGTATTCCAATCTAGAAGGCTCATAGAGAAATTATTGTTAAGGAAACCAGTCCATACAATCACATTATTAAATTACATAATTATATCCATATATGTAAGACTTAAGTAGAGGAATTACAAAAATGTATAACTCCATTAGGCTATAACATGAGCATTAACTTACAACCACCAAAAAGTGGAGATAAAAGATAAATTTTCTTCACTAGACTAACAATACACCATTTCTTTCCTATTATATATATTTCTAGTAGGGAAACACCTCTCATACCGTTCTTGATGAAACACATTGATTAAAACCATGAATATTGAGCTTAAAGTGAACCAAACATAATCCAAGACCTAATTAACCATCAAAGCTATTTGTATATAGAACTTGAAATTTATGAATGCTAGCTAAGGAAAAGAGGTATCATCAATCTAGAGGATCCAATTAAAAATTAGAAAGCCTAGTGTCGACCTTAATGTTGTAATATGCTAATAACAAAGAATTTTTTTCGAGGTGAAAGATAGGTTTTCGATTTTCTGTCCCATCACCCAATCTCCAAAAATAAAAATAAAAAATATACACAATAAAATTCAAGGGTGCACGAGAAGATTCGAGATTCTAGAAAGTTTCCTAGAGTGATCTTGCTCTCCTTAATAATTCACGATCAACATTGAGGTGTCTTCCAAGCATCGGTCCACATGTTTCCTCGTAGTACAACCTCTCATACCACTATGTTCTATGAAATTTACAATTTAAAAAAAAAATGATTTCCCTAGAACTAGTGGATTGGTCTAGAATAAGAGAAGACAAAGAATAAATATTTTTCCTTAGAGAAGTTAGATAATGGGATGGAGGCCTATCTTGAATATGTAGCAAGCTTTCCTTTCCTCCTCGCTTGTAAGATCCAATTGTAGCTTCAAGTGCCGTAATTAGAACCTGCACACGTGACTAAAACAAGCAAAGGATCCACAAAAACCAAGTAGCATAGTCTAACACCTATATTCAATGCATCAACAAGGTATTTAAATACATGAGTATGAACATAACACAACACATATAGGAAAGCAAGACACTGTTTGTATTAATGGAAATAGGAGAGATTTTAGAACCAAGAATAATAGTTGATGTTGTAGAGATCTCCCCGAGTTGACTTGTCCTTCCTTGCCACAAAAGCACAATTAAATGTCACCCTATTGCATGAAAATGATGTCTCTTTTAGGTTCAAGGCAACAACTTGAGGGAACTTGATTAGTCTCCAAAATCAAACAATGATGATATGTATGGAAATAGATTTATAGGAGAGGTAGGGTAGTGTAGGGTTTACCATAATGGACTTAAGGTACACATATGATGGGAGGATGAAATGAAGGGATAAGAGGTGAATTATCCAAGGTAATATCAGTTAGGGTTCAAGTTCTAATCCATGGTAAATGGTTAAAACAACCCCTCGAAGCTTCTGGAAGAGGAAGCTTCTGAAACATTTTTAATTTTCCCCAATTTCTAGAATCGATGCATGTGTAGAGGGAGCAACCAAATCTGATTAACGTTGGTGCATAAAGGACAACCAAGCACTGAACACAAGTTTTTAAAGGGAAAAAGTGCACTGGGGTTAAAAACACTTATTTTGAGCAGTTAATCCCAAAACCTCAGACTCTTTGGAAAGGTCATGCTTAGGGCTTTGTGTAAGGATGATGAAAACATGTTCACTGATGTTGATTGATCCATTTTGTAGGCCTATTCAACATATGTGACAAAATTCCCTATATAATATTCCCCCCTAAAGCGAAAAGTTAGAAACAAAAATTGATGACTTAAGTGCTTTACCTTGTGACAAGTCTAGATTAATAACAACGGGTCGACATCATCACCTGTTACAATACATTTTCATCATGACATATTTGTTAACAGAGACATACGCGTGCTTAAAACATAAGCTAAAATTACATGTACGGTGATCAATAAATCTCGTCCACTGATGATAGAGAGTTGAATCATGATTGGATGACTATTTTTATGCATAGATCCATCATACTTTGTAAAATGGTATCATTCCTGAAATTGCAACCTGGATGGATGAAACTAGATCCAAATTCTTTTATCTTGTCCACTTAATCGTCCAATGTATGAGTCTAACCATGAAAATGAATGATTTGGATTCAAACATGGTAGATACAATTTTATTTTTAGCGAATGATGTAAGGCATTAATATATGTGAGAGAAACCACCAATGATGTTAATGGATCTCAAGGTACTGTATTACAATCCGTATTGTGTGGATAAATCAGTTGAAGTTGAACACCACATAGAGTCTTTAGGTCAAAGGCCACTGATGAAAACCTTTCACTAAGAGTGAGGAAAATCTCCATTGATGTATCCAAGCCCCAAGGTACCAAAGGGAGATCCTATTTCAACTTCTTGGATAACGATTTGATGTCAATATGACACGAAATGGGTATCAATATTTTGAGACATAATGATTTTGATTTAGAATTGGTTCAAGAATGAAAGACATGAATGTATGCTTAAGATTATTGTATCAGAGACTAACTGGAGGACTTCTATTGAACATATCAACGACACTTTATGGAATTGGCAACATTGACCCAAAACCAAATCTAGAGTTTTTGATATGGTATGATGAACCAAAATAAAAGCATATTTCCCAACCCAACAATCATAGAGATGAATTGAAAGAGTGTCATTTTCAATTGAGACTCACTTCCATTAATAGGTGGAGTATCCCATTTTCCCAATTTTCCTAACCTTTGTTGGTCAGTACCTCTTTATTTTTGACAAGATTGAGGAGGATAACATATGCTTGATCTGTAATTTCATCCTTTGGATAAATCCATCTATGTATTTTTAACTAAACCTGAGAAGGAGTGGTTAGGTCCCATCATGTTCGATAATTCCATCACTATTTGATGCTTTTATGAGTCTAGTGAAAGTGTAACTCAACTTCCTTTTCATGCTTAGAGAGTTTGAAGAAGAGGTGAAAAGGAAAACTCCAAAGGTTCCTTTTCATAAATAGTTTCTTCAGTCCGAAAAGGAAGAAAGCAATACTCAAGATAACCTCTTAGCCATGTTCAAATAAGGTATTCATATCTTGTAATTAGTCTATCTCAATTCGTAAAATGATTAAACTTATATTCATTAGACGTCTTTTCATTTACTTTAATGAGTTTGAAAACACAAGTGCTCAAAAATATTTTCATGTTTAGGGATTCTGAAAAGAGTTGAAAGAAGACTCCTCCTAGAGGAATGAGTGGTATAAAGGGCAATAACTGGTTCGGGTCATGATGGAATTTCTCAAAACATGTAGAGGTCAAGATTCTAGCTAATAATACCACTCATCGCAACATTTGTCCAGGAAAGGGTAAAAACAAAGTGAAAGCATATGATAGAACAATAATATGATGAAAATGGAATGGAAAAACCAAGGCTCATCTAGCAAAAACAGATTGATGAAAAATGACAATCACGAGAATAGGATGAAAATGGTTTCATTTTTATACAATCTTGAAACATGTGGAAACTATGCTTGAAAATTGTTAAAGATGGTTTAATTTTTTTACAAGCTTGAAGCATGAGAAAAAATATGGTCGAAAATAATTTTACATGCCCCCAACATAGTGACTCAATTCTAGGAACACAACCACCAATATTCATTTCATTCACCTATGTAGGCTATTTGTTACTAAGAGGTGGATGGAGTGAAGGTTCCTTTACTAGATAAAGTGAAAGAATAGACTAAGAATTTATAAGATCTAATCAAAGAATCGAATTAGAAGGGGATATGTTTATTTTTAAAGAACTTGACACAATAAAAGAACTATTCTCGAAGGACTTTGTTTCATTTTTCAATGAATTTGACACAAGAAAAGGAACTCTGCTTCGAGAATCTTTTTTCATTTTTTAACAAGCTTGACACAAGAAAAAGAACTCTGCTTCGAGAATATTTTTTTCATTTTTTAACAAGATTGACACAAGAAAAGGAACTCTTCTCATAGAACTTGTTTCATTTTTTAATGAGATTAAAACAAGAAAAGGAACATTGCTCCAAACCTTGTTTCATTTGTTAAGGAGCTTGACACAAGAAAAGAAACTCTGCTCCAAAATTTGTTTCATTTTTTACAAAGCTTGACACAAGAAAATAAAATCTGATCCAAAAAAATGATCATGACCAACATGAGGCCATGGATTCCAAGAGGTTATCATTATATGGAAAAGCAATGCTCTAGAAGGGATACATGTCAATGGATCTGTTGTGATGTTCAACAATTCCCTCATTATTTGTATATAGTTAGCATATTAAATAATGGGGACCCTTTTAAATTTTAAATCTAGAATAATAAAATAGTTTTATTATTCCTCAAGAGGAAAAAAATTCGTTATCCAAAGTCAAAATTCAATCCTATTGGCCGAAGTACTTAAACAAATCTTATTAAATTCTTGATCGTATACCACATATCACAGTTTCAAAAATCAAGACCAAAGAACTCTATTGGAAGAATTGTGATGCAATGCCAGCCAAATCATAAGAAAAATCGCGTGAAGGAATTTAATAAATGATAAAAAAGGAACAAAATTTTCAATTATTATAGATTCCATGGTAAGACCCATCTATCGGCCATGTCACCTGTCACTACCCTACCATCAAAAATTAATTTTGGTGTGTTGTTGGTAATTTCTGCTCTATTCCCTGATGTGATATATCACAGTTGAAATACTACAAACCTTCATATCATTTTTCGTATTCCATAATTTTTGTGATCACGATAATATTATTGCATCTCGAATCTTCAAACACCCTTGGCCCTCCAATTCCCTGATACGTTAACAATCTAATAAGCACTTACCTTTCATGTTAGTTTTAACTAGGACGAGACTTAATTGCATATTGGTAATAGGAAAGTATTGCATGTTTTAAGTTGTGATTTTAAAGAAATATGCTACGCGAAATCTCCAATGAGGTCTTGAGCTATCGGGTAAACCACATGAACCCACGTTTTCATTTATAACTGAACCATAATGAGATTTATGTTCTCGAGATCTGAAAAGATTTGATCTCCTTTTGTTAATGTTTCTAGATTTTATGCATTTAAATATATATATTCGTTATCACCTCAAGTTTCTTTCTTAAATCCTCCCGCATTCTAAGTATTGTTCTTCATTCTCTCCTTTTTCTCTTTTCTGTGGGCTAGTCCCAAAAAGGAAAACTATAGCGAAATGTCGAAAGCTTCAAAGAAGAACAAGAAACCTATGGTTCCACCACAGGTGGCTCCTCCTACTCTGGAAATCACTGAGATTCCTCCGTTATATTCTGATACAAAATGTACCTCAGATTGTGGAACTAGCTCATGGGAAGCCATGTATAAACTATTCGAGGATGAAGAGCCCAAAGTAATTCAAAGGGTAGCTACGGTTGATGCTTTATCGTCTTCTGAAACTTCTTATAGTGATGTAGCCAACTCCTTCCTACATCGAATTGCAGCTCGACCTAAGATTCTTCCCTACACATACATGGTGAAGTGGATAATTGATAATTTGAACATTGTAGAGAGGGCATTCCTAACTTCAAGGAAAAAAATATTTGGATCTTTCAGAGATGAAGACTTGTATAAAATGTATCATCTGCCAGACCCAGTGAAGATATATGATAATAATTTCCTCCATAAATTCACAGATGAAAACAAGATAGAGTTAGAGCCGATAAGGTAGTGGAGATGTGACCCAAACAAGCACAAGCACGATGATAATGGTATGTACTCTGTATCTTCTCTTGCTGGTCTGCATTTCTATACTGTTGATGCATAGGTTGTTCAAGTACCCAAATAAAATAACTTTTCAATTGATTGGGTTCCCCTCATTGATGTTGTATCGGATTCCCACATTATGGATTGGGCCACTATCCTATCTAATAGTATTTCCTCCCAAATCTTAGCCTACAATACAAATCAGAAAGTCACTACTAAGACAGTGCCCCCTTTTTACATGAGCGCATATATTATGGACACCGTGTTATTTAACTCTGATTTCCCATCATGGGATGGAAATTAACTGTGGAAGAACCTACGCCTATCCATATCTACCAAAAAAATCTTTGGGAGTCTAATTCTCAGTCCCATTTTTACAAAATCTTTCATGGAGTCATATTACCCTTACATCAAGATGTATTTGGAGAAAATGCCCCAACATTGTCTAGTGAAGCTAGAGATGATTTCACAATGATAGGAAAATGGTTTGGAGAGGAATTTTTTACTTATGTTAGGGTTTTTGGTAGTCTACCCAGGCCTCATGTTCTCCCACTTTATGTCGTTGATAAACTCTTGGATAGAGAAATTTCCTATCAAACTGTAGGAAATGGATTAAGCAAAGCCCTGAAAGAAGCCAAGAAATCTTCATGGCCATCATTCCCCATCCATTGTGGCGTCTATGATTTGGATAATTAAAAGCATTTGGACTTGAAATTAACCAAATATAGGGTTTAAATTTTCCCACCATTCTCGACAGACAGTTTGACCCAAAAAAAGTGTCTCATAATTTTAATGGAAATGTTAAAGTGAGACAATTCATACATGAGCCCGATGACTTTGATGATATATTTGAGTCTTCTGAAACATACCAAGAAGTGGAAAATTTGGCAGAAAACCATTTCAATCCATAGAAACTTAATTAGTTTAAGGAATCTAGAAATAAAAGGTTGTAGAATCTCCCTCTTCACATATTGAGGGTTTCTCAACGAATTTCACAAACAGAGCAAGATTTGGAACAATATTCAAAGGACATCAATGACACATAGGGAACCAAATATACCCCATCCATAGAGTAAAAAACTAGTGAAACCTTGTTTAGCAATGATTTAGATAAGTTCTAGGACCAATTTGATAAGAAAATTAAAGGATCGCAAGAAGAAAAGACCCCTGAACCAAAAGAAACAATCAACACTTCTGAAGGTAATAAGCAGAGCCCCCCTATTCTGAATACTGGAGGATCATCATAATGACCCCTGTGTACTATCACACATCATAATGAATGTCACTGCATACCTTAACATGCAAGGAAAAAAATCTCTGTGCACCATTCCTAAAATATACCCTTAAAAACAAGTAATTTTGGGTCTGCGTAATGGTGTGGTTATGTCCTTGTGCCCATGGCTAGATTTTCACCCAGCCTCGCACCGTGGTCACTCTGTCTCTAAAGAACCCCTCCTGCCGAGCTACTTTTGGAAGGTTTTTTAATATGGAAATGAAGCTTCTAAGATCTAATAGCTTCGTGGGCAGAAATCATGGATGTTTGTTCAATTGGATGTGGTCAAGTTTCTCCCTTTGGCTTTCTAGTTCCTACAAAAATGCAACTTCCCAAAGGGATAGAACTTTCCTCCACCATAGGTGGATCCCAAAGCTCTTCCTCCACTACTATAAATTCCTCTTCATCCCAGTGATTCTACTAGCTAGAATAGACTAAGAGTTGGTGTGCAGAAGATAGCAGAGAATAGATCATAGTTGTGATAGAGAGTTTGAGAATTTCACCTCTTTGAGCCGAACCAATGAATGAATGCTTTTGAGATGTACCAGCCTGAACCCATAGAAGGAGGTATATAGCGTCAAGGCGTAGGTTGTAAACTCACTTTCATACATTAATATGACATGACTAATTTCTAGTTCCATCTTTGTCTATGTAAATATTCAAAGTTTCCGACTCTCATTGACTAGTTATATAGTCGTAAATGAATATGTATGCTCATATGATTTTAGTGTTTACTTGATCTTTGTGCAGGTGTGTAGATATCACTACCAACAAAGTGCAAGGCTTGAAGAATAAATATTGAGCGATCACTGCAACGTACTACGTCAAGAGCATTGGATTGAGGTAGGACATCTATTCCAATCTACATTTCATTTATGAACTAGCAATTTAGAAACCAAGATTTTCCCTTGTTGCTAGACCCACCCTAGGGCTAGAGGGATCTCCATTGTCCGCAGAAGGGGTTTTTCTGCACAACCAGTCGGCGACCATACTGGGGAGGTCAATGCATGTTGTCTCTTATTGTTCGTTTTGAATTTTTGATTGTCTGTCGAACATTGGCCAAATTTTCGTTTCTCTGCTATTTTTGGCTTGTTTCACTGCTTCTAGCCATTTAGCCTTTTTCGAGAGTGATGAGTCTGGTTTTTCTCAGAAAGCCCATTTTTTTTTATTTTTTTCCTTGCTTAATGCATCTGATTGTTTGACAGTCGCGCCTATCTGTGTGAGTTGTCATTAACACAGGTGTGATTTTTCCTTCTCGGCACCGAATGTTGCCAAATAGCTGCGTTGATTCCTATAAGATTGAATTTTGGGCCTTTTTCACTGATTTTCTAGTTTGTCTAATCCTTTAGGTTGGTTTTTTGCTTGGATTGATCCATCTAGCTCTTGTTTTGTAACTTGGATGTCTCATTCATTCTAGTTTTGTTATCTCTCATTTGAACAATGTGGCTTATCCATCCTAGGTTTTCTAGGTGTTTCGAAGCATTCACTTGGTCACATGTTCGTTGGGTGTTTGATCTGTTTATGAGTCATTTTGGTCGTTCTTTTTCATCCTTTTTTGCGGTTTCTTGGCCTTTTCAGTTGATTGGACGTGAAGTAGTAGGGTTGTCAAGCTTTCATTCTGTGTCTCTTTGATTCTCCCTCCATTACCCTGAGCATAGATCACATTGCTCTTGAGTCAATTAAAAATCCCTTTATTTTGTGTAAGGAAATGCATGCCTAGTTTTGAGTGTGTGTTTAAGTTTTCTTAATGTTGATCTCTTCATGTTTTAACGATCTCGTTCAAAGCTACTAGAAGCTAGTTCTTTTTTCAATGTAGTATTGCATTGTTACTTATCACTTATACAAAAGAAAAAAAGAATTGCATCCTTCCTTCTCATTTGGAAATGAAAAGTACTCTTTTGCATTATTAGGTTCCCTTTTTCATTGGAAAGTGAAAGACAAAAGAAAAATTTTCATTTTCTGCTTTGGTTGTGTTAGTAGAATAGGGGGAAGTCTCATTATTGCATTTTCTTGACTACTAAATTTTTGTGAACGTCTATCCTTCACTTAATTAGCTTTTCATCGAAATGAAACAATATTCTTTCTCTCATATAGTTGCACATTAGAGATTTGAGGTAACATTCAGTAGGACCTTTAATCTGAAACCTAATTTCAAGATAAACCATAAAATTAACGCAATCAACCTAAGGAAGCATTGAAACTTAATGCTCGGACTTAGAAGTCTAGGCTAGTGACATGCTCCGACGTCATTAAAACTAGTATTTTTCACTCGCAATCTTGCATTAGGTAGTGCTAGTACGGACGTGTGCTCCCTATACCATCGCGTATATAAAGAGAAACCCTTTTATGTTTCAATCCTTTATACATAGGAAGTCGAGTCTGTCACCCTATAACCATGATACATCGAACACAACATTCGAGGAGACTACCTGCACATACGTTAAGTCCTTGGTAAATGTATTTGCCAAGGTGTATATTGTAGTTCATGGGAGCTTGGCACACCCTTTTTCCTAGAGTTCCTGAGTATTCATTTTTATCTTTCCGTGACTTTCTAAATTTGAAAATATCATCAAGCACTTGTCCTTTCGAGCTCGTTAAATCCGAAAGTGGCTAGAGTCACCTTTTGTCCTTTTCTCGACTCTTAAAACATGAAAAGGCAAAGTTTTGTTTCAATGTCTTAAAATTTATCGTCCATGTAAACATTTTACCCTTGTTCATCTTAGATTGAGGTTAATAGAAATGCTTCCTAAGTCCATCAAACCAGGGGTCACCTCTGATGGGGATCCTGGTTCGTTTCCCTCTTTTGGAAGTGTTGGTGCCCTGTATATGGAAACATTATCCCTTCCGCAGTTAACCATTGGCCTGCCAGTTTAGTTATTTTCAACCCTTGTGGCTTCAAATATACAAACTGTTTCGCAACCAAGTTCTCCTCCGCCTGAACCATGTCAACCCTATGTTTATCTTGAGGTTGATCCCTCACCTTCTTCTCCTATTATTCACCTCATTCTTCCTCTTTGCCTGGTGAATGTCTATATTCTAGTAACCGAGTGGCTAAGAAGTAGAAGAATAAGTCGAAGAAGAAGAAGGAAAATGAGCTAGGGGGTAAATCAGCAACCAGCTCATGTTCAGAGACCTCTCTTTGCATCCCGTAAATTCAAATTCCCTTGCAAGCTATGTGAGGGTGACCACCTTCTTCGTGATTTCCCTGATATTCCCAAGGTGCTAGAAGTGTTGTTCATTGGCCCAATTCATCGTAATCAAAGATTAAAAATGAGAGTCTTAGCATCTTATTGTAGCTTCTTAAGGTCAATAGCCTAAAATAAGTATTTAAACTAGCACTCAAGAAATTTATAGGGTTCTCTACTCTCCAAGTGGAAACAACCAACATGAATATATTTTGTACACTAGAAATGAATGTTAAGGAATAAAAGTGGTGAAATGGCAATACAAAAAACATAATCCTGAGTTTAATACAAGTGTCATGATCTTGTCTTCTGCATCATAGATGGGTCTTCAGTCCATGACCATTGTAATGGGATTGAAACAAGAACTTATATCTCTAATCCTTGATTTTGGTAAGCTTAAGCCTCATAGAAGAATAATTGAACCTACACATATAACCTATCTTGGTTAATAATCACCTCCAATGATGTTATGCACATGAAAACTAAGTTAATGTTGTACCACGAATGTGTCTATAGGTATATCCAATGTCACAAGAGAACAATATTGGGCATTATGTCCTAAATTATTCTTGTTGGGCTAAATCACCATGAAGAATTGGTGATTATCCACAAAGATTCTATGGCTATAACGTTGAATGCATTCTAGTATGACCACATAAGACTTTTGTATAATATATATATCCTACTAGAAGGATATGAATGCAATGATTAAACTACAACACATGCCCTGAATGTGAAGTCTTTAGCTCAAAACATGAATCATTCTTTGGGCCATGATTGAGTTTCTTTAGCATTGGAGTGGGATATAAGTGATGAGAGTAGTTCTTTTCACATTGGAAATTACCTTTGAGGTGTAGGAATTGTAAAGGTGGGGAGAAAAGAGCTCAAGTCCCAAATTAATGTCTTCTATAGCTCTAGAACTATGGTTATGGGAGAAAAACACTCAAATCTTATGCCCTAAATATCGCTTCTCAGGTTCAATTGCTAGAAACGACACCTATGAACCTCAACACTAACCTTCCCTTAGGGATCTTTGGCACCAAGGTTGAATATGGATTCCATTAGGAGTTTTTTCCCACTAAAGATGGGTTGTAAGACATTAAACATGCTTAATACGGGAAAACAAGTATCTTGGAATATTATTGAATCTTATTGGGATCCAAAGTCTTATTGAGTCCTCATAGAAACATATGAGTGCTCTATCGAGATATAGGATGTGCATACTATTACTTGGTTTAAGAATTAATGATGGAAATAAGAACCTCACATGGAAAAATGAACCTTCTAGACCATCATTAGAGTAGATAAGTCTTTTAGCTATAAGAAATTCCCTCTCTATTTTTACTTTGATCCAAGTGAATAACAGCATTAGGTGATTTTCCACTAAGAGGATGGCCCTAATAGAACTATCCTTTGGAGAGAGAATATCTTAGCATACGCAATGGAATGCCACATATTATCTAAGTTGAATGAGGAAACCTTTTAATTGTACCGACACAACACTTATGAATAGATTAGCATATGCAATGTAATTCCATCTAAGCCAACACATCATTCTTACTTATTATCATGTGTTACTTGACACAAAGGGAGAAATATTAAGATACAAATAATAACACGTCTCGTACAGGGAAGAATCTGAATTCCTGTATAATTGCGAATGCATTAGATAATACGTAACAATCACATTTATTGGGATGAAGTGGTGATTTTGATTTAGAATGACTCTGTAAAGAAGATTCAGGTTGCTGACACAAAGAGTGTGCACGACGTTAGGATTCAGAATCGGTTTGACATTCAACGAAGCATAGAAATCAATCATGTTAATAAATTGGATAGGGTTGGTGTTTTATTATAATCGATTTTCAACTTGGATAGTGTTCGAAGTTTCAATTGTATGGCGTATAGGTATAAAATTTGAATGGCCTCACCATCCCTACCCTAGAAATCAATCATGTTAATTAATTGTATGGTGTATATTCAATATCTTCCTTGCTTCAAGGTTTTATATGACGTTGTTAATTTTATATGGTTGTCCAAAAACATATACATGTGATTTTTTATTAAAAATGTTAAACCGAATAATGTACTTATCAAAACTGTCAAATTTCACAAGCTGTTTCCTTTTTAAATTCCCTCAAAAACATGAATCATAAAATAGAATCTCTTGCTTACTTCAAGGTCTGCATGAGCTTGATTGGTCAATGCATGTGGGGAGATTGTAGACTTTTCACGTTTTCTTATCCATAAATAAGCATCATCCGTCAAAGCATGTGCATGTGATTATTTTTATTGATTTTGATGTTTGCGCAGATCGGAATAAAGGAAGATAGCTGGCACTCACATGGCTTTTACAATTATTTTTATCAAAAATTGGTGTTCATAACAAATGATTATGCATTGATGTGAGATATAAAAATAAATATATATATATAATATTTTTGTTGATAAATGTTTTACGGTTTAATACAGGAAAATGTTCTCAGGTTAAATAAGTTATATTAAAAAAAAACAATATTATTATATTTTATATAAGAAATATATATGGTTTGATTTTTTTAGATATTTTAAGGTTCTTTTATTGTAATGAGTTTGAGAGCTGGATTTTTTTTGTGGATTCTAATAATATATATTATTTATATAATGTAGAGTGATATTATTTATTAAAATATATATAGTGATTGAACCTTTAGAGAAATGGATATCAATAATTGTATATGTTAATAAATAATATTATTATATTTTACATAAGGAATATATATGATTCTATTTTTAAATATTTTATGTTTTATGTTGTAATGATTTTGAGTTTAAAAAAAAACTTTATGAATCAAATGATATATTAATGAGTAATATTATTATATTTTATATAAAAAATATATAATATAATTTGGTTATTAAAGTTTTTTAGGATTAAAGTTATTATAACAAAGTTTATTATGTTATTTTGCCAAAAAATGAACATTTATTTAGGGAGGAAAAAAATTATTTCTGTAGGTAAATTCATGTGAGCTTACAACCCGTCAAGATCCATCTTAATTCATATCTACCAAGTATGGAGAGGGATCAAATCTCTTGAGATAAAACCTCTTTTAAAGTAAAAAGATATTTGATCCCTCTTCTTTACTTGATATATGAAGCTGATTTTGTTAGGTGAGATTTCTTCTTTGTTAATTTTAAAATATTCTACTTAATAATAAGATTTTCTTACTGTTTAGTCTATTGATTTCTTTATGTTATTTTCAAATGAAAAATTTAATTAACCCTTATTTGATAAATAAATTAAAATTTAATGTGAAAACAATCACATTTTTTTAGTGAGAAAAGAGGCAACCTACTAGTTTGATTAATCAGTGAGTCTTCTATTATGTCTGCACAAATACCCTCCTTTTAAATGTGTTGCAGATTCGAGTAAGCAATCACTACAAAAGAAATTAAGTATAACTCGTATTTAGTTGAACTACATTGATACGTACTATACTAGTTAAACCCATGCAAATTCTAACAACATCGTTATCAAAGAATTTATAAATTGAAAATAGTTAAAATCATTGGGCGAACAATCACTTTTCTACTCTACAACCAAGGAAAATAGGCCGGGGTAAAAATTAAGAAACTGATATAAATCACAGATAGTAAATTAGGTAAAATTGGAAAATTGTAATTTAAAAAATTAATATGCACGGTTTTAAATAGATTACATTAGAGAATAATACCATGGGAAAAACCATGGTTAAAAATACCCGTGTGAAAATCATGGATTTTCAAAATTATTATTATTATTTTTTTTATTATTAAAATGTTAAATATGGCACAAAAAAAACATTACAACATTTCTATCATATTGGGCTAGAGAACACCTCTCACAAAAATAAACTTTTAAACTTTAAAATATTTTTAAATGCTATCTAAATTTATAATATGTTTAAAATTCTCAGTAAAAGTCCAGTTTAAAGAATATCATGGGAAAAACTATGAGCTAAGAATACCATGGAAAAACCATGAGTTCTCAAAATTATTAAATTTATTTTATTATTTTATTTTGTTTTTAATTTTATTTTAACTTTTATGTAATTTGACCAATTCAAAATCTTAAACAATAGACCTAACTTTATAATATATTTAAGATAATTATGTGTAGAATTCTTCATAAAAATCTAGTTTAGAGAATTCGCTGAGAAATGCCATATGTTGAAAATATCATGGGGAAACAACCATATTATTAATTTCATTTTTATATTTTATCTATTTATTTAATAGTATTTTATGTTTATTTTCATTAGTCTAATTTGAATGAATAATATTACATCACATAACATAATCTTACAATATCTATTTTAAAAATAAATTCTTTAAAACATAAATTATATATTAATTTAATATTTTTTATAAAAATAAATTTATTTATTTATTTAAATTTAATTACTATTATAATTATTTTAATTTTTCATTAAACTACTCATAGGATTTTCAAACAAGTGTCATTAGATTATTTACAACTTTTTCAAACAATGATCCTCACACAAGGCATGCTTACTGCGTAAATCCTTTTACCAATTATTCTACAGCCACTGGAGCATGGTTAAAATAATATTAAAAGGAACTAAATATATAATAAATTTTTTATTTAAAAAAAAAATCAAAATTAAAAATAATGTAAAATATAATTAATAATAAAATATAGCTTATATTTATCTTAATCTTAGATTTTTAGGGGTTTGGGCGTGGTGATATCACCTCTTCTCTGGATAATTATCATGATAGTATGTAAATGTTGTCAAATTCTCTCTGTTTTTTTTGGCTTGGCATAAATACAACCATAGTTTTGATCTAAAGGGTAGCAAGAAGGAAGAGAGATAGAAGCGAGAGAGAGAGGTGGAGGAGGAGGAGGGAATGATAGATAGATAGATATATTGGAGAAAGAGAGTTTATGTTTTGGAGTTGATATAGAGAGATAGAGTGAGATATAGATATAGATGTAAGGTGAAGAGAAAAAATGATAGATGGAGAGAAGGAGGGAGGGACAAGGAAATTGATAGATATGGAGTGAGAGAGAGTGTGTGTATGGTGGGGTGAGATAAAGAGAAAAAGAAGGAGAGATGGAGGGATATATAGATATATATATTGGGGAGAGAGGGAAGAAGATTTCTTGCAGTAGATGCATTGATTTCAGTGTAGATGGTGATTTCTAATCTTATTTTATTTCTTGCACTAGATGAATTGATTTTGGTGTAGATGTTGATTTCTAATTATATTTGATTACTTACACTAGATGGATTGATTTTAATGTAGATGATTTCTAATCCTATTTGATTTATTGCACTAAATTCATTAATTTCAATGTAGATGATGATTTCTAATCCTATTTGATTGATTTCACTAGATGCATTAATTTTAATGTAGATTTTGATTTTTGGTTATATTTTATTTCTTTCACTAGATGAATTGATTTCAATGTAGATTATTTTTAATCCTATTTGAGTGCTTGCACTGAATGAATTGATTTCAATGTAGATGGTGATTTCTAATCCTATTTGATTGCTTTCACTAAATGCCTTGATTTTAGTGCAGGTGGTGATTTCTAATCTTATTTGATTGCTTGCACTAGATGCATTAATTTCAATGTAGATGTTGATTTATAATTATATTTGATGGCTTCCACTAAATTCATTGATTTAAATGTAGATGATTTAACTAAATGCATTGATTTAAATGTAGATGATTTATAATCCTATTTGATTCCTTGCACTAAATGCATTTATTTAAGTGTATATGGTGATTTCTAATCTTATTTGATTGCTTGCACTAGATGCATTTATTTCAGTGTAAATGTTGGCTTTAAATCATATTTTCCTACTTGCACTAGACTCATTTATTTGAGTGTAGATGTTGATTTCTAATCATATTCGATTACTTGGATTAGATGCATTGATTTTAGTGTAGATGTTGTTTTCTATTATTATTTGATTTCTTGCATTAGTTGCATTGATTTCAGTGTATATGTTGATTTCTAATTTGATGTAATTGGATGTATGATGGTACATTAATTTTAAAGTCATTGGATTAATAGTGTGTGTGCAATGATTTCAGTGTAAGCACAAAAAAATATTGACAATGTACATTGATTTTTGTGTTATAGTAATTCAACCATTTAATATTGGAGAGCAAGGGAGACAAGGTATGTTGTTTACTACAACAGCTCGAGCTAAATATTTAAATGGTTTACCATTCCAACTGTCCTTTTCAAATAATCAATATGAAAATATGACAAAACTAACATGGGTGAAAATAAGAATAGTAGAAGAAAATAGTTTGAACTCGATCACAATGAAGACCATTCATAATTGACTACATTATTATTATTCACAGTTTCTATCATTTAATATTATTACATTGTCACTTTGCATTCAAAATTTTATTTCATCATTAAAGTCATTTTACAATATTTATCATCTCAACAAACTGAGGTAACTAATCAAATTTAAAATTAAAATGACTCAATAAATCTCAGACATATTTAACATATTTAAAATGGTTATGTTAATATTAGATGTATTTATTATTGATAAAATTAAGTATATGTTCCTCATATTATTGATAGATTTTCCTTGGTTTCACATGACTGAAACCAGCCTAGATCCATCTTAACTCTGGATCTATCAAGTGCAGAGAGGGATCAAATCTCTCGAGGTGAAAACCTTTCCTCAAGTTTTGCACTCAAAAAAGAGGTTTTCAGCTCGAGAGATTTGATCCCTCTCGGCGCTTGATAGATCTGGAGTTAAGATGAATCTAGATTGGTATTTATCTTAATCTTAGATTTTTTAGGGGTCTGGGTGTGGCAATATCACCCCTTCTCTGGATAATTATCATGATAGTATGTAAATGTTGTCAAATTCTCTCTGTTTTTTTTGGCTTGGCATAAATACAACCATAGTTTTGATCTAAAGGAACACAATTTTGTTGAAAATTTTGTTGACATAGTGAGCATGATAGTGAACTCTTTTTTAATGGAATTATTGTATCCATAACACAATTTTTTAATGAAAATTTTTTCATTCTAGTTTTAAAAAACAAAAAACAACCCAAAAAACCACAACAAACTTTAATTCATTTTGAAATAAATATTTGTATTAAAGAATTGAAGGTATACAACACTACCTGCATATTAATAAATGTGGAAAATACTTATAGCATGTTTATAAGACTTCATAAGAGCTTGAATTTAATGCATTTTTCAAATTAAAATTTTAACTTTAAATATTTTAATGGAATTTACATGCCACTTATACACTTTCATTTATTTTTAAGTAATTTTAAGTGTGGTTTTATACCATCATTATGGATGTGTAGTAAGATGGTTCATCTTTAAGTTATATGAATTAAATCATATTAACCATCTCTTACATACACATATTTTTAGGTGTGTGCATGCCTAAATATGTATGTGTATTTATATATTTAATACTTTATTTTCTGTTATGCATTTTTCTTAAAATGTGAATTTTTATTTAGCTAATATATATTTAATATGAAACCAATTTTAAAGAGAAATTCACAAATGATGGATAAAGCATCAAATACCTTTTTTACATTTGCAAAATACTAAAGGGCCAAAAAGGGGAATATTGAATCTTCAAATATTGCAATTAATATGTACTAGGTAAAAAATAGATGGTTATAAGTTGATATTTTATTTTGTTTCTTTTTTGGAATGTCATATTTATATTTGAAAATGTGTGAATGAAAAATGTTTTAATGTAAAGTTGAAATAAAAGAAAATTTTCTATTTTTATTATTATTTTTAAATAAATGATTTGATTAATTTTGATACAGTTTGAGTAGGCCTAATGGTTAAGAGCATGTGCAGTCAAATCACTACATATTAATTTATATAAATGTAAATTGAAAAAAACATTAAAAAACTTAAAAGTGATAAATCTTTTATTTAAATAAGAAAGGTAAACATCAAATTTCAACATTGATATTTTATTATATTAATGTTTAATTAGATATAGAATCTACAAATCAAACTCGTTATTTCTTTACAAATTTTGTTCGGTTTCATTGACTTTTAATAAATTTAAAAGACAATATTCCTGCCACTTGGTTCTGTGCCCATCAAATTTCTTAGAGATTTCATATTATTCAAATTATAATAAGTTCCTCCATGATAATTTCCTAATAATTATTTATAACATTCATTTATATATTAGAAAATTCTATTTAGTAAAATGGTCCATTACTTTTAATAAATTTAAAAAATTAGATTCGTGCTAGGTGGCTCCCCACCCAAAAATTTCCTAGGCATTTCAGATATTATTCCAATTACAATAAGTTCTTCCATGATATGTTCTTCATTATTATTTATAACATTCATTTATATATAAGAAAATTTTATTTAGGAAAACTAACCATTTAACAATAGGATGTGTAATTCATTTTTTTTCTCAAGTTAGACCCATAATATCAACCACATTAATACTTTTAATGCATTTGTACTAGTACTCTGTTAATATCTATACTTTCAAATATGATATTTGTAATATTCAATTCTAATTTATATAGGGGGAGCTAAGATAGAGAAAAATCGTCCTTGGTTTCCTAGAAAAACTCCACTTGTTCAAGTGAAAGGGGGATGAAAGGGGGATGAAAGGGGGATGGGTTTGCGAGATCTAATGAATCTAACTAAGGTTTTAGGAGATAATATTTGGTGGTGTGGGTTGAAGGAGGTATAGACCTTTGGAAACACCTATGGCTAAGGAAATATGCCAGGAACATCCCATATTAATTCATCAAAATAACATTTTCTCAAGTTGTAACCTCCATATGGAATTTAGTAAAAACAATGGATGCATCTGATCCAACAAAAAATATTTTAGGAAATTAGATATGAAAAAATTAACATGTTCGAAGAATATTCATGGTAACATCTCCCCAAACTCCATTATCAAGCTTATCTAGTCGATCTCTTTTCACATATGACCTCCCAAGGATGGATAAAAGACAAGGACTATTAGAGTATGATGAATTGAAACCCTCCATGGTAGAAATGGAATTCACCAAGGGAATGGCCATAAAAGCCTTGTGAGGAAAAAATTTCTATCCTCTAGAAAAAATTTCGACAAGGACTCATCCCAATCATCCACCAAGATGTTAAGCTCCACTAGGGATACAATCCAAGTGAGTCCTTCTTCATATGACAGGCTTACAGACTAGAATTTGGATTCAAATATTTACTAAAGATATTAATTTGAAACAACATGTGATGTATAAAAATATGGCTGAATGTTTCATTCCTTTTGTGGTTCTTAGTCCAAGAATAAACTCTGACATGGGACAATATTAAAACATGCAATCAAATGTGTCCTTCATGTTATCCCTTATGTGTCCTCAACTTTGAAGGCATGGGAAAACTCTTCCACTATTTGCCTTACTCATATATCCTTTAGTGCAATCTAGAAGTCTGCCTAAATTTCTTTGATCAATATTTGATCAGTATACTGGACACCAATGACAAATGGAGAGTGCAAACTTTCTCTAATCCTATCCTGAACAAAATCTAGATCCTTCTGCCAATATTCCTTTTGTGGCCCATTTGGAAAGAGAATAATAAGAATATTTGAAATGTTTCTTAATACCCCACAAATCTCTTTATAATGATCCAAAAAAATGTTAAGGAATCCATTGTCGCATAGACTTGGACCAACCAATACTGAAAAAAAAAAGGGAAGGAAGTCCAACTTCCTAGAAATTTACATTTAGTGCCCATTGTCTCGTAATCCTCCTCGCTTCATCCTTCTCCCCCTTCTATCATTTCCTACTGATCAGCACCTCCCCCTTATTTTCTCAAGCTAAACATCGATAGATTATTTAAAGGAATCCTAAGTAAATGCAGTTATGGAGGCATGTTCAGGGATCACCTTGGATCTTTCACTTGTATTTAATTCAACTCATTGGTATTTCATAGTTATAAAATTGGTTATTTGAAGGCCCTCGTGGAAGGTCTCATCATAGCCAAGACCCAAGGCTTCTCTAAAATTATTATGGAAGGTGAGTATCAATTGGTTATTCATATGATATATAAACTCTTAAAGGGCCATTTGATAAAAAAAAATGGTATCCCAAACCTAGAGGCTTGAAAGTTTTCTCTTTTGGTTCTCATCACTTCTCTCTTCAATCTTCGTTTTCATTCCCAATCACATCAAATATCGAGTAAACATATAGTGGAAAATCTTAGTAATAAAGGATGTACTAATATGAACTCCATGATATCTACCCCGTGGAATCTTTGTGCAGATTATTCCTTCAAGTATGAGTTCCAGAGCATGATTCAAAAGGACCTAAGGTCCCTAGATTAGGTATTAGGAATGAGAAAAGTTGGGATCATGACACCTCCATTCCAACAAGCCCAATGGCTAGGGGACATGAAAATACACCCGCATAATGGATCAATATATGTCTTATGCAAAAAACATGGGGGAAATCCAAGCTCCATTTTCTAGCACCAAATATTTGATGTATTTCACCTCTATTAGTAAATTATCAATGGTATATAACACATGTCAATGGATCCTTGCAACATCTATGTAGACTTGGGCTCCCTATGTGACTGGTTCACAAAGGAAGCTCATTATGGAAATTTTAATTCATGGTCCAGTGGAGGGCACTCACATCAAATCAGAGCTCAATCATTTACATGATATCTATTGTCTAGGAATATTTATTATAGGGTGTTCTACAAAACTCACGGAATGGGGCATCATTCGTGGCCTTCCATTTGTAGAAAAACAATTATATATATCCATGCTTATATTGATCAAATTTCTAAAAAAATGTATGGGGAAATCTTTATATTTCATGTATTTTTTTGTTTATGCCTAAGAATTTGGACTTTAAGTTGGAAGAGCTAGTAAGAGGTGGAAATTTCCTTTGTCGCACTAGCCTTTTCCATTTTTTACTACTATTGGAGGTCAATTTTTGTAATTAGGGTAAAAATTAAGGGCAATTTTCCAAGTGGGTTCTTCTACCAACTTTCTCTCTTTGCTAGATTTGGTTCTCCTCTTATACATTGATTTAGGTCTTATCTTCTCAAGTTTAACTCAGATGCCTCTCCTCTTGATGTTAATTTTTTTCTTAACTATTATGTTGCATTTGTTGGCTACTTAGGTGCTAACACAACTCTAGGAGACTCGTTTTCTCATTCCTCTCCAGTGTGAGGGAGATTATATTTCTCTACATAATTCTTCGAGATTTCCTCACTATGTAGGACCCCTCACATGAACACTGCCACATGAACTCCTCTCTACACTTCATCTTTATCACATCCTCGGGTGTTCTACAATTATTCACTAGAAATATTCTACTCTTCAAGATGTAGTTATTTCCCTATAGTGTGGTAATGTTAGTTGTGGTGATGCTTATTACTAGGAACATGGGGACATGGTTGTACTAGGGCGTGGGTCTAGGCAGAGAGATTATTTGTATGGTTTTAGGAGATTAATCCCCCACCAATGTAGGTAAAGATTTCTCAGGAAAAATGAGGGACTGATAATTCTATATACATTCTATCAGATACAAAGGCCCTTATAGATGTCGTGGATTTGGTTCAATAGGCTGAGAACATCCATCATAGGGACAACCAATATATGTACACACTGGACATCTACTCGCACATGAAATTTCTACATGGAAAAATACTTCTAGACTAACATGAAAGTCAAAAGGTTATCTAGATTGGATAATTATATTGTTTTCGATGCATCTCAATGCATTTGTACTAGAAAAAGTAGAGGAATAAGCGCACAGGGTCATTTTTACCAGCGGGACCCAGTTTGGCGAAACAAGGTCTGAAACCTTCTAGGATGTTTTTGAGGCATTAAACAACTTTTATTTTAAGGTAAAAAATTTTTGATTGAGCACCACATATTTTCATGTAATTCTACACACAGATACCTTTCTAACAGCGCAAAAATCATGTCAATCAGAGTCTGTAGGTAAAATTTATGCCACTCAAATGTTGACCTTCATGTTTTCACACCTATAGTTTGCGACGAGGCCTCGTTAGCCCCCATTATTCATAGAAAAGGTGCTAGCCACGTGTTTTTGATGTAAAATAATCTAGAAGAGTGTATATTGTAACTGTAGTTAAGATTTTTTGTAGTCAAAAGTAACCACTAATATGCTATCAGACGATGTTATAACCGAGCCACTAGGAGAAAGAGACATTCCATCCTTTTGAGAGAATTTTGTTCGATAGTTGAGCAGAGATAGCCAGGAGAGATAGGAGGTAGGGCACACAGAGAGGTTTTTTTCATTGTAGCATCCCACGGGCCACATGAATTAATTATTTTTACCTATAGTCATATTTCTAGACATAGAAAGAGGGCAAAGCCGCTTCACCTTCTAGTTGGGTTTTCTCTTGAAAGGGTTTCCTAGAGAGAAAAATTGTGTGTCTTATGTGTGTGTTGTTATAAATATGTTTCAATATGTTGTCCTTGATGGCAACCAACTTAATGAAGTTGTTCTTGATGGAAACCTTTTGATAAGAAACCTATGTGTTAAATATGTAAAAATGATGTTTCTACAGGTTGGTTCAGATGTGACTGAGAAAGGAATTCTAATAAGTGCCAGAGAAATGAAACAAGAAATATTTCTCAATGTATACACAAGTTTGATGAATGCAACCCGTGTATGTGGGCAATGTATACACTACTTTTATAAAGGGAACCCGCGTATACATTCAGAATTAGTATATATGCAGTTTTTATGAAAAGAAGTCGTGTATCCATGTCGATAAGCATGATACAAGTCGCGTATGCCTTTTGCACTCTAAAATTCTGATACTAAGGGACATTACAATGGTATTAGCCCACAGTATTGAGTGTTGTATTGTCTATTTTATTCCTTCCAAGAAAACCATCAATAGTTCTGTGGTTTTGACTCATGGTATTGGTAAAGGCTAAATCTATATAAGTAGAAGAAGATCATAGTGAAAAGTGTGCATGAGTAAGGGTTATAACTGAATAATTTTCTCTAAGGTATATCTACATGGAATAAAATCTGTTTTAATTGATAGATCTGAATCTATGATGCACCCATGGATACAATTATGGTTCAAGATCTCTAGATCTGAAATAACTATGCTCTTATGTGATCCATTGAATACATGATTAGATCCATGACCAGTCGCAAGTTTACTGAATTCAAGTGAATAAATATGGGTAATTTCTATGGATCTGGCTCGTTCTGCAAAAAAAATTATTTACATATCTATACGCTAGTTCGTCTCAGTAAAAGTGCGTATATACGCGGGTTTGCTTCAGAAAAAGAGTGCATGGAAATTAGGGCTTTCTAAAGCTTATTGCAGAGGCTTTTCTGTTATTCTTGCTATTTGTCTGTTGTCTGTCAATGAAGTCTTCTTGTAGATCTGGGTTATTTGAATATTGTATATGTTGCTCAGTTGATTATGTACAAATCTGATCAATGAGAGAATAAACATGGTTTATGGTGACTAACTGATGAAGGGTTTTGTATTTCTAAGGATATCTAACTGAAAGCCTTAGATATGGATCTGAGACTAATTACATTCTAAAAACAGTATTCACAGAGCTATACACAGGTTGGTGTGAAGGAAAGCGCGTATACACGCGGGTTCAGTGAAGCGAAGTAGCGTCTGAATTTTAAGTTGATGAATGTTCAGGGTTTAAATGTGTCTGCATAATTATTATGAAGTCTGGGTTATTTATGAGTTCTGGTTATAGTTGTCCCACTCTTCAGATTGAAGTATTAGGTTGTCGATATTTATGAAGAGTTGTGTTGATGTTGTTTTGATCCATTATGAAAATTGATGAAATGTGGTCTGTAGTGGTTCTGAGGGTTGAAGCCTTCAGTATGGAAGTAGAATCTTCCTACAAGTAGAAGCTAGTGTTCTGATTAGGGGGTTGAAGCTCCCTTCCAGTAGTGGCTAGTAAATGAGATTAAGGGGTTTTAGCTCCCTTCTAGTAGCAGCTGGAAAATGAGACAAGGTTGTAGCCTTCTACAGGTAGATTCCTACGTACTGATATGAGTCTGCATCAGTACAATATTGTAAACAATTTTCCATATAATAAATATTGAAGACAGAGACGATAACAGCGGTGGTTTTCTCCCGAATTGGGTTTTCACCTTAAATATTGGTGTTCATGTGTGTTGCTATTGTGTGATGATTTATACTACTGTTACTACACATAATTAATGATTATCTAACATATGCATGACTGGTAAACTGACATAAATATTTTTCCTGAATTTTTTTTTCTAATCTGCAAAATTCTATCAGTATACGCCAGTTTCTTTTATTATATGAATGTGTATACGCGAGTTGGGTTCATCAAAGCCACGTATGGAATTCTGTAAAAAAAAATTTAAAATCTTTTCAGTAAGCTCTAAATACTGATTCATGCCACCCTCTCAGTATTTTTCCCTATAATTGGTATCAGAGCAAGTTGTTTTGAAGAAGCTTAATCGCTAGAAGAAAGATGAGCTAGGATGAGTAATCAACATGGGACAACATCTATCAAGCCTCCTCTCTTCAATGGAAACAATTTAATCTTCTGGAAGACAAGGACAAGATCCTATCTTCAGTCTCTTGGAGCAGATGTATGGGCTATAGTTGAAAGAGGTTATCAATACCCAACATTAGTTCCAACAGATGCAACAGAAAGAAAGAAATATGAAACCAATGCAAAGGTGGTCAATGCATTATTGGGAAATCTGACTAAATATGAATTTTTCAAAGTCATGCAGTTGAATACAACAAAGGATATATGGGACAAAATCATTCTAAGCTATGAAGGTGATACCAAGGTAAAAAGTGCTAAACTCGAAACTCTCAGAATTCAATATGAAAATCTCAGGATGCATAATGAGGAAAGCATTGTCAGTTTTTTTTTATGTCTAGATGATATTGTAAATTGTATGATAAATCTGGGTGAAACCATAGCTGACACTACTCTGGTAGAAAAGGTTTTAAAATCTCTAACTCCAAAATTTGAATCAAAAGTGTCTGCTATTGAAGAGAAGCAGGATCTACAAACTCTTACTATTTTTCAACTTCATGGTATTTTGACTACTTTTGAAATGATAAAAGGAGGCCCATATGAATTCAAAGAAGCTGTCTTTGGAGCTGCTGCAAAAGGAAAAGAAGTAGAATAATAATAAGGATAAGGGTATGTTTCAGAAGAAGATGAGATAAATTTTGTAAAGAAGCTACAACTTGGCACTGGAAGATTCAGAGGTAAGCTTCCTTTTAAATGTTTTTCTTATGGAAGAGTTTTTCATTATGTTGTAAGTGTCCTCATAAAGAAAAACATGGAAAAGGAAAGGAAGTGGCAAAAGTAGATAAGAATCGGTTTATCAATAGAAAAAGTTATTATACTCATGAAGATAGTGATGAGCTATCAAATAGTGAAGAAGGATAATCTGATCAAGATGTTAGACTACTCATGGATTTTGAAAAAGATTCTAGTGAGGCTAAAGATACCTTTATGGATGCACTAGAAGAAAATGGTTTTCTTGAAGAAATTAATCAGCTCAAAATATTTTTGGAAGAAAACAAAATTTTCATAGATACTCTAAAGAATCATCTTATAGAAAAGGAGAAGCACAATGAGAAATTAGAATGTGAAATAGTAAGTCTAAGAAAGGAAATTAAGAAAGGGAAAAACTTTAAATCTTAGATTTCCTAAAGGAACTGAAACCTTAGATGAAATTATCAAGGTTCAATGCTCTCCTCTTGTAAAGACAGGTCTTGGATATATCGGAGAATCCTCTCAGTCTTCATCACCAAGCTATCTAAATGCAGCTAAAGCCAGCCTACAACATTCTGTCATTTAGCAGGAGAACAAAGAAACTTCACAAGTAAAGCATGACCACTTCAATACAAAGAACAATAGCAGAAATATCAATAAGAGAAATACCAATCTGTAGGTAAACACAAATAGAAGGTTTCATGATCACAAAAATTTCTTCTTTAATGGGCAATGTTTCTCATGTCATAATTTTGGTCATAAAGTTGTTCAATGTGTTGCATACAAAACCATCATGACCAGAGAAGCAAGAAACCAAAGAAATGAGACTAGACTAAAGAAGAATACTTATAACAAATTTTTTCTTCTTAAAAATGAAATTGAATGTGCTTATTACAATAGCTTTGGTCATGGAGAATCTAAATGCAGGAAGCAAACTTCAGCCAAAAGAGCATATATCTTCAAGTTCCAAGGTATGGAGAAAGAAGGACTTACAGGTTGAGAACTGTGGCATAGCCTTACTTGCAGAAGGGGAAGAAAATCAATGGTACATTGATAGAGGATTCTCAAAAAACATGACAAGTGATAGAAACAAACTCCTTGCATACAATGCTCTAGAAAGAGAAAAGAATGTTACCTTTGGAAATGATACTCCTGCTGTCATTAAAGGAAAAGGTTCTGTTTTTCTAAAAGAAAAGGTGAAAGCTAACAATGTTATGTATGTTGATGGATTAAGACATAACCTATTATGTGTGAATCAAATTTGTGATCAAGGAAATGAAGTTGTCTTCAGTTCAAAAGAATGTGTGGTACGCGAACTTGAGACAGGAAAAACAGTAATAAAAGGAACTAGAACACCAAGCAATCTGTATGTATTGAAAGTTTGCAAAGAAAAATGTTACTTGGGTAAATCCTCAGAAAATTGGTTATGGCACAAAATATTGGGGCATTTGAGGTTCAATCTAGCAGACTCAAAGCTTTTCGTGATCTTCCCAACATTACTCTGCCTGAAAGTACAATATGAAAATCTTGCTAATTTGGTAAGAAAACTAGAGTACAATTCAATGCCAAACAAGGATCAGCAAGTAAGCCCCTTGAACTCATATAGACCGACATATGTGGACCTATGAGGAAAAATTCACCCTATGGAGAACAATACTATATTCTATTTATTGATGACTTCTCTAGAATGTGTTGGATTCAGTTAATAAAACACAAAGATGAAGCGCTTGAAAAATTTCAGATCTTCAAAGCCTTGGTTGAAAATGAATTAGATCTAAAAATAAAATTTCTTAGATCTGACCAAGGAGGGGAATATATATCAGATGAATTATTTGATTTCTGTGAACAACATGATATAAAAAGACAATTTTTTGTAGCTGGAACCCCACAACAAAATGGCATGGTAGAAAGAATGAATAGAATAGTTCAACAAATGGCTCGTGCTATGCTTGATGATTCTGAAACACCTGATACCATTTGGGGAGAAGCAGCACATACTGCAGTAAATATTTTTAACAAAGCTCATATTTGTGTGAATAGTGATAAAACTCCTTATGAGCTCTGGTATGGTAATCTTCCAACTGTAAAGCATTTTAGACATTAGGGGAATTTTGGGGTCTAAAATGGGCCTCCTAAGGAAATAATAAAATAATAGCTAAACCAATAAAATAATATTTTTGAATTTTTAATTCACTTTTTGCACCAAAATCCATGTAACCATAGTTAAATTCAATTCAAAAGTTGTACCAAACTAAAATTAATAAAAAATTGTATTGATGTGACTATAAATAAGAATGAGTTTCTCAAGAAAAAGTCATTATCATTGAACAACTAATGCATTTGTCTTTTGTACTTAAATAACTTAAAATAAGATATAAATATAAATTTGTAAATTCTTAATTATATTATATACTATTAATTAAAATATATATTATTTAAATTCTATAATAACATGTAATTAATATACTATATAAAAATAATATAATATAATAAATGTATAGGGATATGCATTGTTTCTTTCAAGAAATATGAAATGACAATAATATATTTTTATTCAAAAAGTGTGAAATGACATTTATTATGAGTACTTTACTTTGAATTTAAAAGTACTTAGAGCACTACCATGGTTAACCATGAGTTTTTATTCACCATTGAGAATGTGACAAGTAAGTACCTTTAACTCAAGCAATGCCACCTCAACTGTTAGGGATGATGTCATCCCCTAAAATGTGATTGGTTCTCATAAAGTGTATTTTGATTGTACATTTTCCTTAGGAAGCCAATTTTAGACCTCAAAATTCCCCTAATGGTTTCTAGAAGCAAATGTTTTATCAAGAACAATGATGAAAAACTAGGTAAGTTTGAACCTACACCAGATGAAGGAATATTCCTTGGATATTCTTCTAGAAGTAAAGCATATAAATGTTACAATAAAAGACTTTGAAATATTTTTGAATGCATTGATGTTGTAACTGATGAGTCTCTCTCAGCTCCTAAAAGGGAAATACCAACAACAAATGAATATGATGATGATGCATATCCTCCTACATCAAATAGCAACAACATGGAAGGGGAACCCCATGAAGCAACAGAAGATGATCTATTTGAAAAAGTTCCATCCAGGTATGTTCAAAAGAATCATCCAGAATCTAAAATTTTTGGAGAAAATGGATTAGGTCTCCAAACAAGAACTCTTGTAGGATCTCCTAGTTATCTAGCATTTCTATCCACTATTGAACCACAGAATGTCAATCAAGCTAGAAAAGATGAATGTTGGATCCAAGCCATGAATGAAGCACTTGATCAGATTGAAAAGAATCATACTTGGGAATTGGTTCTAAGACCTTATGATAAAAAATTTATTGGAACAAAGTGGATATTTAAAAACAATTTAAATGAAAATGGAGATGTTATTAGAAACAAATCTAGACTTGTTTGTAAAGGGTATGCTCAACAAGAAGGTATATAATTTGAAGAAAAAATTTCTCCTCTAGCTAGACTTGAAGCCATAAGAATGTTTCTTGCCTTTTCAAGCTTTCAACATTTCAAAGTTTATCAAATGGATGTTAAATCTGCTTTCCTCAATGGTGATCTAGAAGAAGAAGTCTATATAGAACAACCAAAAGAATTCATTTTGGGAAATGATGAAAAACTTGTTTGCAAACTTAAAAAAGCTTTATATGGTCTCAAACAAGCTCCAATGGGATGGTACTATCGTCTTGACAAATATCTTCATCAACAAGGTTTTTCAAAGGGATCTACTAATAACAACTTATACACAAAAATTGAAAATGATAAACTATTGATAGTAGTTTTATATGTTGATGACATCATTTTTGGGAGTAATGAAGAGTCCATGAGTCAGAAATTTTCTTATGTTATGCAGCAAGAATTTGAAATGTCTTTACTGGGGGAACTAACAATTTTTCTTGGCTTACAAGTGTAACAAGAAACATATGGAATATTTTTATCACAAGGAAAACATCTTAAGAAAATTCTGAAGAAGTATGGGATGGAAGACTACAACCCTGTAAGTACACCAATGGTAACTGGATGTAACCTCGGCTCTCATGATGATTTTCCCATGGTGAATCAACCAGAATACAGATCCATGATTGGAATTCTGCTTTATCTAACCGGGACAAGACCAGACATCATGCATGCAGTTGGGATTGTTGGACGATTCCAAGCTAATCCAAAAGAGTCTCACCTTCAGGATGTAAAAATAACATTCAAATATCTACAAGGGACTCAAGACTATGGTCTATGGTATCCAAAGAATGTTGATCTCACTCTTCATGCTTACACAGATACAGATTGGGCTGGAAATGTTGATGATTGAAAAAGCGCTAGTGGTGGTGCATCCTATATGGGGCCCCAATTGGTATCTTGGTTTAGCAAGAAACAAAGATCTATTGCCTTATCTACAGTAGAAGAAGAATATTTGGCTACCACATCATGTTGCACACAACTACTTTGGATGATGCAGACTTTACAAGACATTCAAATCAAATGTTCACCTCCCATCTCCATTTTGTGTGATAATACAAGTGCCACTAGTATCTCAAAGAATCTTGTTATGCATTCCAAGACCAAGAACATTCCTATAAAGTACCACTTCCTACGTGAACAAGTGCTTGAACAAAAGGTTAAATTGGAGTATGTTCCCTCCAAAGAACAAGTTTCTAATATATTTACCAAACCTCTTCCCAGGGAAGCATCCGAATATCTCAGACAGACTTTGGGATTTGTCTCTGCATCTCTGATCAAATCTGATTAATTTCAAAACATTAAATTTGATACACGGGTTTCATAAAGGATAATCATGTATATACGCGAGTTTCGGTGCATAAAACAGTGTATGGGCTTTGCGAACAATTTCTCTGCGTCAGCGTTTCATAACAGTTGTGATATTGTTGGGTAATCTCATTGTTGTTCCAATATTCATCTTTTTGTATCATTCTCTGATATTTATCTCCTTGATGAAGATGCTTTAATGATTTGGTCGTTGAAGGTGTTTAGGATGCACAAGCTAAGGGGGAGCACTTGTCTTGTGGAAAAGGATGCATTGTTGGCATTCTGATTGGTTGTTCTTTTATGATCTCATGTTTGAGATTCTTTGGTTTTGGTCATAAATAGTCATATAAGTAATTTGATGAAATGGTCATGTTGAGACCTATGATGTAAAATTGTTATATTCAATCATGTAAGGACTTGTTCAGATTTGTAAACCGACTTGGTTGGGAAATTGAGTCAAATTTGTAATTCCACTTGGTTGGATCATTGATGTAAGTATGAGTCCTTGTGACAGGAAAGGTCATACTCGGTTGAGTCATGTACTTCATTGAAAAATATGTTTAAAGATCCAGCATGAACTCAGGGGGAGCATGGTAAATTGAGCACACATCAGATCTTCAGCACTCACCTTTCTACAAGGGAAGAGAAACCTTGTCTTGGTTTTGATCCGCCCTTTGCCCTTGATGTTAAAGGGGGAGAGTATTTTGGTGTTTGAATAATGGTTATGATTAATTTACTTAAATATTTTGATGATCAAAAACCATCATGGTTGCCATCAAGTCCAAAGGGGGAGATTGTTGGCAATATGTTGCAATATGTTTTCCTTGATGGCAACCTACTTAATGAATTTATTCTTTATGGAAACCTTTTGATAAGCAACCTATGTGTTAAAGATGTAAAAATGATGTTTCTACAGGTAAGTTCAGATGTGACAGAGAAAGGAATTCCAATAAGTGCCAGAAAAATGGAACAAGAAATATTTCTCAATGTATACACAAGTTTGATGAAGGCAACCCATGTATAGAGGAAATGTATACGCTACTTTTATGAAGGGAACCTGTGTATACATTCAGAATTAGTGTATATGCAATTTTTATGAAAAGAAGTCCTGTATCCACGCGGATAAGCACGATCCAAGTCGTGTATGCCTTATGTGCTCTAAAATTATGATACCAAGGGACATTACCATGGTATTAGCCCACATTATTGGGCATTGTATTGTCTATTTGATTCCGTTCAAGAATACCATCAACAGTTGTGTGGTTTTGACTCATGGTATTGGTAAAGGCTAAATCTATATAAGGAGAAGAAGATCATAGTGCAAAGTGTGCATGAGTTAGGGTCGTAACAGAATAATTTTCTCTAAGGTATATCTGCATGGGATAAACTATGTTTTAATTGCAGAATAATTTTCTCTAAGGTATATCTGCATGGGATAAACTATGTTTTAATTGATAGATCTGAACCTATGATGCACCCATGGATACAATGATGGTTCAGGATCTATAGATATGAAATGACCATGCTCTTATGTGATCCATTGAAGAGATGATTAGATCCATGACCAGGTGCAAGTTTACTGAAGTCAAGTGAAGAAATATGGGTAAGTTCTATGGATCTGGTTCATTATGAAAAGTTTATATTTACAAATATATACACTAGTTCGTCTCATTAAAAGCGCGTATATACGGGGGTTTGCTTCAGAAAAGGCGCGTATGGCAGTTAGGGTTTTCTAAAGCTTATTGCAGAGGTTTTTCTATTATTCTTTCTATTTGTCTTTTGTCTATCAATGAAGTATTGTTGTAGATCTGGATTGTTTGAATAATGTATATGTTTCTAAGTTGGTTATGTAAAAATATGATTAATGAGAGAATAAACATGGTTGATGGTGACTAACTGATGAAGGGTTCTGTATTTCTAAGGATATCTGACTGAAAGCCTTAGATCTAGATCTGAGACTGATTACATTCTGAAAATAGTATTCACAGAGCTATATGCAGGTTGGTGTGAAGGAAAGTGCGTATACATGCGGGTTCAGTGAAGTGAGGTAGCGTATGCATTTTAAACTGATGAATGTTCAGGGTTTAAATGTGTCTGCATATTTATTCCGAAGTATGGGTTATTTCTGAGTTCTGGGTACAATGGTCTCACTATTCTGATTGAAGTATTGAGTTGTCGATGTTTATGAAGAGTTGTGTTGATGTTGTTTTGATCAAGTATGAAAATTGATGAAACGTGGTCTGCAGTGGTTCTGAGGGATGAAGCCTTCAGTATGGAAGTAGAAGCTTTATGCCAGTAGAAGCTAGTGTTCTGATCAGGGGGTTGAATCTCCCTTCCAGTAGTGGCTGGTAAACGAGATTAAGGGGTTGTAGCTCCCTTACAGTAGTAGCTAGAAAACAAGAGAAGCTTGTAGCCTTCTACAGGTAGATGCCTGTAGACTGATATGAGTCTACATCAGTACAATATTGTAAACAGTTTTCCATATAATAAATATTGAAGACAGAGACGACAACAACGGTGGTTTTCTCCCGAATTGGGTTTCCACCTTAAATATTGGTGTTCATGTGTGTTGCTCTTGTGTGATGATTTATACTGCAGTTACTGCACATAGTTACTGATTATCTAATAGATGCATGACTGGTAAACTAACTTAAAGATTGTTCCTGAAAAAAATTTCTAATCTGCAAAATTTTATCAGTATACGCTAGTTTCTTTTATTATATGTGCATGTATATGTGAGTTGGGTTCATCAAATCCACGTATGGAATTTTGTAAAGAAAAAGTTAAAATCTTTTCAGTACGATCTAAATACTGATTCACACCCCCCCCCCGCCCCTCTCAGTATTTTTCCCAACATGTGTGTGCTCTTATTTTGTTGTTTTCTGCTTTTATGAATAATTTCTATTTGTATGAATGCAATAATTACAATAAAATCTACATATATATAAATTAAATAAAACTGTAATAGTGTAGAATCTTATATTTTTAATATAATATTATTAGATATGTTGTGACGAACGATCCAGTGAAATGTGCACTGCAATTTATGGATCAAGAGGATATTCTTCTTTCCTTGGTCCACATGCAACATCAAATGATAACACCAAATTCTCATCATAGACACATTGAAAATCATATAGGCATTCCTTTGGACTTTGATTATACCACAAGTAGCAACAAGGAACCTAAACCTATCGAAGTGACTAATACAAATAATCCTTCTTAACTGCTATGTTATGTTATGGTTTTAGCTTGTATATCTCAATTTTATACTTCATTTCTTAAAATCATATTTTTTATTCTATATATTTTGAAACTTACTTCCCTTACAATATTTTATCCTCTGTCTTTTTGAAAAAAAAAAATTTGGATTTGGTCATTTTTTCTAAAAGACCAAACACTCTCAACTTCTCTAATTTAACATATACATCTTAATTTAAAAGCATCACCCTAATATTTATTTTTTTATAATATTCCTCATATTTTAATAAATATGAATTACATATTTATCTTAACATGAATCATTCATAATCTAATTAGAGTAAACTAATTATATAAATGATTGGTTCTCTTTATCTTTATTTATATATAAAAGATAACAATCAAATATATATATAGTTATCTTATATATATAAACAAATGAGTTCATTCATATTATGTTATTAATAATAAATAAATTTCATTTAATTAAATTTATATAATTAAAATTAAGTAAAACAAATTCATTTCAAAATATACGAAAACAAAAATATGATTCAATATACACTTTATTAATTACGGGATATTACATTATCTTATTGAAATATATATTTTTATTAAAATTAATAATTATATTATATTAAATTTAAAGAATTAATAAAACTTTATAAATTAATTAATCAAATATATTTTAAAAAAACTATTTAATTAATTTTTTTTATTTGTTAAGTAGGTAAAATTACTCGTGGTTTTTGAATCAATTAGTCTTATATTTAGGAGTATTAATGCCTTTAATACTAAGGAGTGGTTTATACAACATATAATCACCATTTATTTAAACTTGTGTAAACAATTTCATTAAAATTTTTAATTTAATTAAACTTGTTTAATTAAAGTGAGCAAATAAGATTCACTCTTTCATATTTTTTTTAAATAACTTTAAATAAATGTTTACTTTAAAATTCAAAAAGTCATTTTTATAATGATGCGGGTGGATGGGGTTCACAAAATAGAAAGCTTTTTTGTTGGGCCCTCCTTACAAATTTTTTTTGGTGCGCCATATCCAGCGATGGTTTATGGTAGAAGATTGTATAGGAAGAGTATTTTAAACACCTATCTCTTCATGAGTGGGGGAGGTAAAAATATGGGGTCATATATATGGAGGGGAAATATGAAAAGTAAGTAGTGGTGTAATATCTCGAGAACCAATTAATTACACGTGGAATTAATAAAAATATTACTACTATATTATATAATTAACCACTCAAGAATTTGCTCAAGTTTCGTGGCTCATAGTTACATCTTCTTCGAGGCCCGTTTATTTTTTTTTGCTTGGGATAAGTCAACATAGATTCACTATATTTCTAAATAAATGTATAGTAAAAAAATGCAACTAGTCTGCTAGATTGGAAACTAGATAGTTGTCGAAATAGATGGTCTTGATCACACTTTTATTCATGAATATCATCAAATTTTTCTCTATGAAATCTCTTATATAATTCAAAATATCGATTTTTCCTACTACTACTATTGAAAGGTATTTCTATCTAAGTATATTTCCAGTTTTTTTCTGTAGATCTAGACTTAACAAAAAAACTATTATACTGCTTGTAAAAGAAAAAAACAATATTAACCAAAAATTAGTCGTCAACATGATCAAGTGAAAGAAGGTTTCCCCATATGTTCAGACCTCATTGGACTTGGTTGAGGCTACCTCAGGACCGCCACCAGGATTCTACATAGGGGCCAATGTTGGAGCCTCTAGAGGAGCTAATGGATGGACTCCTACATCGTTGGCCTCGCGAACTCTATTTTTTCTTAGACGAGCCAGAGCCTATTTTTCTTCCCCCGGTTTGATATCCACATTGTGAATATACTTAAGATAGATTGAAAACATAGTATTCATATCCCAAATTCTACAAACCTATAGTTTTTCTATGTTCATAATACCCTACATAACTTCTTCAAGTCAATTCAGACACTGGTATGCCCCTCAACCTACTCTCCACACTTGGAAGCTTTCCCATTGCACTCCTTGAAAACTTGGTTTCCCTCACTGGAACTATTATCTCAAGCTCACATTCCCACTACCTTTTTGTGTTCTACCTTGGGTCAAACATTCCTATCCCCAAACCTTGATTTAAAGGTGATATCAATGAAATTCCTTTCCTTACATAATTCTAAGAACTTTCCCTCTCCATTTTCGGTATCTCTAACCTAGAAGTGATGTTGTTGATCATTCATGTGTTCTTGTGAGATTTATCCCTATTATTTGCGCCTCCTAGCAGTGTGTACATTAACCTACTCATGTATGCCGCCCCTTTTGATATTGTATCTACCCACTCCTCTCACCGCTCTCTCTTATTAATGAGCTGATATGCATGAAGAACAATTACAGTGGAATACCTTCCTCCCCATCATCAACCATCAATTTGTCCTTACACTGCAAACACGTCTCCCTTATAGCCTATCAATTACACCCTACATGTATTTCCATAATGAATACTTATTCATTTGCATGTCTAGGTGGGTCCCTATCTAGAGTTGGACCCAACTCCTTTCTATCTTCCTGCCCTAGTGACGTGGAATTATCTCAATTTTCCAACTTATGACATTAATCCTTTACCTTACCCTATAATAACTCCTCCCATGCCACATTTATTAGAGTCTGGACGCTCCCTACTCGTTCCTTTTCCAGAATTTATGTTAATGCATTTTCTAATCTTCAGACTAGGCTGAAGTCAACAATTGTCAGCACCTCCATATGTTTCTATATGCATTGAATTAATTGGATTAGGTGCCAATTATGTGATACTCTTCTAATATGTATGTCACATTTATGTCTGTGTGCTTCTTGGATGGCTAACAATGAGTCTCCTTCAACTGTGGCCTTTACCATTCCTTCCTGAACTAGCAATTCTAACTACTGCTCCAGGGCTTGGAATTATGCTGCATTGTTTGAAGCATGGCCCAAGTTTATGAAATATATTCTGCATATTTTTCCCACTCAGTCCCATATAAATCCTTCATCCCCTTTGTTTCCATGGTTTCCTTTCGATGCCACGCCATATTTCAACTTTGGGAAACCTTGAGGGGGAGCTAACGATACCTCAAATCCCAGCTTGATATGGTGTTCTCTTGGCAATTTCCCCTGCACAACGAAGTATTCAAGATGAAAGTACTTCAAAATTATTTATTCCTGGGGGGTGGTTGTTCCTCTGAAAGTTTAATTCCTCTGCTAATTACTATTTCTTTAAGCTAACACCTTATTTCTTCCACCAGGCTATCAATAGGGATCTTCTTATCACGAAATACTCTTTGATTTTTCTCCTTCCACACTTCCAAAAGGATGAAACCAGGTACGAAATACCAGGTCAGCTTCAACACCTCATTTTTTGTACAAAAATATCCATTTCCTTACTGTTTCAAGTATATTCTCCCTATTCTAGTTTTTTTTTACTAACGATGAGAGTCATCCAATCCCGTAATACCTCCTCATATCTATGGGTATTCAATATATAGTAAAGATTATCTTCCACATTTTCACATAGACATCACCATGAATCTCCTATAATATCCTCCCTTAAGTATATTAACCTAGGTTGTAACTTTCAATGTAAAATCAACGATAGGAAAATTTTGATTTTTGGCCAATGTGCAGACCATCATAATTTTCTCTATGATGGGCCTTTTGTACCAATGTCTCCATCACTCAGATATAATTTGTCTTCCTTAAGATTCAACTCCCATCCTTATTCCCCCCCCCCCCCCCCCCCATCTTAAATGGTTCTGGTCCTCATTAAACAAAATTATTCACTTATCGTGTTCCTTTGATAAACATTGAACAACTTGGTCATTCTGGTATGGTTGATGTAAAATAGTAAGGTTCCATCATCTCCATTTGTTATTTTCCCATCCCTCTTCCCGAAATTGGTGGATTTCTTTGTAACCTTGATTTTATGTCATTGAATAGATGGGACACCATTCCTCCTTGTTTATCTTATATTATCCCTAGCATCCATCATCCTAGAACATGCCTTCCCTTCCATTTCTAATTTCTCGAAAGAAATTTTTTTGTATTATCTATGTATTATTCCATACTATATTCCAAATTTTCGACCCTTGAATAGAGCCTAATAAGTAGAGTAGGTATTTTGTATGACAATTAGGTGCATACTTTTCTTTCCTAAACCTTTCCAAGGTGTTGAACCCCCTTTTAACCACCTCCACCATAATTTTTCTCCATTTTATTTCTTAGTTTTCTTCGAGTCACGAAGACCAAGAACTCCAACATCTTTATGTTTACAAACTAAATTCCAAGCCGTTTTCACCCATTTTCGTTTTTCCTATTCCCCATGCCACAGGAATTTCCTCTAGATATCCTTGATATTATGCAACACCCCCTAAGGGTCTCAGAGGATAGATAACATGTAACACAAAATATATTATAGAACCTCCTTAGTCAGTACAAGATGACCATTTAGGTTCAGGCCCCTATAGATCTATATTTTTACCCTGTTCTCAAGGATCGACATAACCTTTTCCCAATTAGATTTATTTTAGGCATGAACCATTAGAGGGACACCAAGGTATTTGGATGGGAGGGATTTTCTTTGTAAAACTAAGATAGAAGTTAAATTTCCCTAGATAGAAATGTGACTGTTAAAGACAAAAATCATCGGCTTTGAATGGTTTATCTCCATGCCCGAGGATGGAGTGAAAGTGTCCAAGATGAGCTTAAAAGAGAGAGACTTCTTTACAGTGAGAATACCATGTAGCATGGTATCATCATCAAACTGTTGATGCATTTTTTCCTAACTTTCTTCCTATATTTTAAGGCCCCTTATATAACCTTCTCTATTAGCAGAAAATATCGCTTACCCTAGGCCTTCCTTCATTATACAAAACAAGAAAATTAACATAGGGTCCCCTTCTTAGATTCGTTTAGATGGGAAGAAAGGTTCTGTTAGAGCTCCATTCAGCAATATTGAAAAACTAGGTGATAAAACCAAAGCCATAATCCAACTAATCCATTGATTGTCAAAGAAAATGCTCCTACCGCTATTTTTGTGTACTCCCAACTAATCGAATTGCAAGCCTTCGACAAATCTAGCTGTATAATCATCCATTCCTTTTTCTAGATCTTCAAAGAGTGGGAAATATCCTACACATAAACTAGATTATTTAGGGTTTTCTTTCCCTCCAAAAACCTAGACTAATATTCTGAGATCATAAATGGGAGAACCGTTTTTAGCCTATTGGCTGCTACTTTTGCTATGAGATTGTATAACACATGACATACAGCTATTGGCCTAAACTTTCCTATAGTGCTTGCATTATATTCCTTTTCTATAAGGGTTATAAAAGTTGAATTTAGAGCTTTTAGGATGGTTGTTGACTTTTGATAATCCGCGACCACCTCATATATGTAATTTTTAACTATTTCCTAGCATGCTTTGAAGAAGTCAATAGTAAATCCATATGGACTATGGGATTTACCATTGGTAATCTCATTTAGTTCCTGGGCCACCTCTTCCATGGAGACAAGATTTTTTAAATTCTTATTATTCTCTTCCGTAATCAACTTAGGCAAGACTTTCTTTACTATCCTATGGATGTACATCGTCCTATCTACCTGGGGATCCTGTGCATTTTTTTGGAAATAATGAACCAATAATTTTTCAATATCCTTATGCGCTTCATGGGTGTGTCCAATTTCATCCTTAATCATAAGGATTTGGTTTGAATTTCTATGTTCAATTCTTGATTAGTCAAAGAACTTAGTGTTCCTCTCACCCTCCCTAAGCCATAACACTTGTGATTTATGTCTCCATATAATTTCCTCCAATCTACATATGTCCTCCCACAGATTCAAAAAGTAAATCTCCTCTCTTGTCCTCTCCTCTTAATACCCTTTTGTTATCAACATCCTTTGTAATTATTTCATCTTTTGTTCTAGGCATCTTTTTTCTTGGGAGATATTAACAAATTCCATATTATTCCACTTATTTAGTCTTGATTTACACATATTAGCCTTGACTGCAATATGTACATATTGGATCCTCTGATTGGGGTTAAATCTCCCCACCATTGTTCGATATTTTCCATGAAGGCAGGATGGTCTATCTAGAATGCCTCAAATTTGAATGGTCTATTTTTACTGTTCGGTGTGGCACCTAATTATCATCCTGATTTAGAGGTATTTGTTTTGGGTGGATGTATAGCCCAAGAATATTGTACACCCATCCACTTGGGGGGGACTCCCCTCCCCCGTGGGGGTCCAGGGGAGCTCATCTCGCCAGGCTACGGTGTCCGAGGGCCAGCGGGGGTTCGGGGCTAGTGCCCGTGAAGCTCAAAATAGATATAAAATTGCCTTGAAAAATATTGTAAATTCATAGTCAATCTAGGCTACTCATTAAGTGGATGATCCGATGGTAGAAGTTATGTTTAATTTAGTGTTTTTTTCCCTAGAAGGGAACCCTATGATTTACATGAGGGAATTTTATTCCGACTATGTGTTGAGTTTGTATTCTGAGCGAGAAAGAGAAGGGGAGATTATGTGGGAGAGTAGAGGATATTACAACGGATATACTTTAGGTTGTGTCTCTTAATCTTGCTGGTTAATAGAAAGGAAGGACTGCATGTTTCTCTGTGGACGTAGCCCAAGTTGGGTGAACTAGATTTATCTGTATCTCTCTTATTTTATATGTTTTATGTGTTTATATTTCTACATATTTTTATGTGTTCCATTTAGCTATAATATATAATTTTCTAACAACTAGTGTCAAAGTCGAAGGTATATTTGGCTGATAAACTCACAGGAAAGAATGGTTCCTGGTTCGAGTGGGAGCAATGGTGGAATATGGTAGGGATAGGGTCAAGAAATTTAATGGCCAAAACTACCCATTGTGGAAGATGCATATGGAATATTATATGTCTAAAAAATATATGTACCTATCATTGAGAGATAAAACAAAGAATCCGTCGAGTATGATAGACGAAAAATGGAATATTCTTGAGAGAAAGGAACTTGGAAAAATACGGCTATGCCTTGCAGTGTCAGTGGCCTTTAATATTTCAAGGGAAATGACATCAAAAGGTTTAACGATGACATTGGTCAGAATATACGAAAAAATCTCAGCCTAAGTTAAGGTATTTCTTATTAAACATTTATTTAATATGAAAATTTTAGACGGTGTATCTTTTGTTGGGTATCGTATTTGTATACTTTTCTCTCCTATTTTCGCCCACCTTTATATCTCTTTGTGTCATTATTATTCCTAAATACATGAGTTAAACACCTTTCTCCTACTCTACAAAGGGTATTTGATTAATGAAGTATTAGTCTAGGAGGTTTTACCTTTTTTCAATGTTAACTCCGATTTTTTCATAGATTTGGCAAAAGCAGGAAGGTTACAGCTGTGAGCCGTGGAGCAGCTCCTAATTTCCAGCGTTGCCTTCAATTGCTGCTACAGCGCAAAAAACTCCATTTCACTCCAGCGACATTTCAAGCTTTTTCATGGTTCCATTTTTTACAATTAGGTTGTTTATGCAACGAATGGTATAATTGTAAATATGTAGCTATTGAAGGAAATCGGGATTTGGCTGAACAATTTGTATAAAGAGGACTTGTGGGCTATGAATCGGGGTTAAACCCATTACGTACAGATTTTGTAACAATATATTTTGTAATTAATTGAATGCACAACATCCTGTTGTTTCATCTATAATTCGTGAGCTTGTTGCAGCCCTGATGAGAGGGTTGGGCCCACTGTTTTCATCAGGTGTTGCATTTCCTTTCTTTTCATTGTTTTCATGTTTTAGTTTGATTTTGTTACTGTTCTTCCAATGGAATCTTTCAATTGATGTGAATGTATTTTTAATTATGTAATCTATTTAAATGTTGTTACAGCAGTCTGTGTGTTTATGCATTTAAGCCTGTGATCTACAACGGGTCATGTGATTGCTCCTGCATATATTGTGTCATTAGTCTTGAAATAACTAATTCCCTCTGATTGATAATTTGTGTCGAAAAAGGGGTGAGTATTGTTCACACCCGGACACCAACATCTTTGTTGACCATTTAAATAAATTTAATATGGTTACGAGTTAGTCAAATTTTGTAGGGGTAAAATTTGATGATGAATTTAGGGTTGTGTTATTTCTATGTTTATTTTGAGAAAGTTGGAATGGTTTAGTTATGGACATTAGTGACTCTATCTATGAATCTAGTACTTTAAAGTTTGATTATGTTGTTGGTGCCATCCTTAGCAACGAAATGCGAGGGAAAAGCTCTAGTGAGACATCAGGTAATGATTTGAATGAAAATAATAGGGGAAGAATAATGGAAAGAGGAAAGATCCTAGGATATTGTAGTAATTCAAGGAAAGGAAAATCCAATTCTAGATTGGGGATAGTGTGTTAGAAATGCGGGAATAAAGGATACCTAAAGAAATATTGTAAGTCTCGGAAGGGAAAGGTGACAAACAACAAGAAAATAATCATGAAGAAAACGTGATAGGTGATGTGTTGCAAGATGCTTTCATTATTTCTTTATAAAATTCTATTGATGCATGGGTGGTAGATTCCAGGGGCCTCATTCTATGCCACACCTGATAAGAAACATTTTCATGACTATGATTTTGGACACGTTCGTCTCGGTGATGATAAACCTTATAAAATTATTGGAATGGGTAAAGTTCTTGTAAAACAACAGAATGGAAACTAATGTTTATTATAGCAGGTAAGGCATGATTGATATCTGAAAAAAATCTGATTTCAATAAGGAAGTTAGGTGGTGAAGGTTGTGTGACAAATTTTACAAATAAAACCTCAAATGTCACTAGAGGAGCCCTGGTAATAGAAAAAGGAGAAAAGTTTGGGACATTGTATTTATGAAATGGTATTTCTAATTGTGTCAATGCTTTAAACGCCAGAGGAGTAGATGCAACAATATGGCATCATAGGCTCAGACACATGAGTGAGAAGAGGATGAAGATTCTTGACTCAAGAAAATTATTTCCAGATTTGAACAATATTGATTTGGATTTTTGTGAGAATTTTTTTTATGGAAACTAGAAGCGAGTCATATTTCTTACTGTTGGGAAAGAAAAGAAGAGAGAAAAATTAGAGCTTGTGCATACATATGTATGGGGACATTCTTAGGTATCATCTCTCAGTGGCTATGGTTATTATGTTACCTTTATTAATGATTTTTTTCCCCTGGTGGTTCACGTTCCTATGTTCCCACACACACGTACCAACTACATTCACGATCTTAATAAATCGCAGTAAATCCTTCCCGAAGGGATATTACTATCAGCCTAACACTGAGACCTAACCCCACGGGCATCTAGGAGATTTGATCATGTGACCTCTCAATCTAGGAGTACTTCAAGTGGGGACTCAACCAATTGAGCTAACCCATGGGGCTACCTTTATTTATTATGTAACTATAAAAAATTACTTTTATTTATTCGGAATAAATATGATGTATTTGATGTTTTTAAGAAATGGACATCTTTGGTTGAGATTGAGACAGGAAATAAGTTGAAGTGTCTTAGATCAGAAAATGGAGGTGAATATTGCAGCAAAGAGTTTGATAGGTACTTTTCAAATATTGGAATTCACAGAGAGAAGATAGTTCGAGGAACACCACAAGAAAATGGTGTTTCAGAAAAGATCAATAAGACAACCATGGAGTGTGCAAGGTGCATGAGATTACATGCAGGATTGCCTTTGCAATTTTGGGCAAACTCTGTAGATATTGGTGTTTATATAATAAACATAGAGCCTTCAACTTCCTTTTATGGTGGTATTCCAGAGGATGCATTGATAGGTAAAAGGGTAAACTACTCTTTTTTAAAGTCTTTTGGTTGTGAAGCATTTGTCCATATTAATAAATAAAATAAAACAAAGCTTGAGGAAAAATCAAATAAATGTACCTTTATTAGATATGGTGTTAATGATTTTGGTTATTGCTTATATGGTTATGAAAATCACAAATTAATTACGATCAGAGATGTAATATTCAATCAAAATTTCTTCATAAGGATCAAATTCAGAAAAAGAAACAAGATAAAAAAAACAAAGAATACAAAGTTCTTGATGAGATCACAGAAAAAGTAAAGGTGCCTTAAAATAATAATAACCAACAACCACAATAACAATAACAACCACAACAACAACAAGCACCTCAAACACCTGAAGGTGGTGTCAAAAGTTATACCAGAATAATTAGACCTCCTGAAAGATACTCTCATTCATTATATTATGTATTGTTGACTAATTCACGTGAACCAGAATGTTATGAAGAATAAATGCAGGTAGAAACCAGGAAGAACTGGGACCTAGCCATAAAAGCAGAGATGGCCTCATTTGTACATAACAAGACTTGGGACTTAGTTAGGTTGATTGCAGGTAAAACAACATTGCAAAATAAATGGGTTTACAAGTTGAAGGAAGAAGATGGAGGAAAACATAAGTACAAAGCTAGTCTCGTGGTGAAGGGATTTGTACATAATAAAAGTATTGACTTTGATGAAATATTTTCTCCTGTTGTTAAAATTACTTCAACTAGAACTATTTTAAGTCTTGTAGTAGAAAAATATTTGTATCTTGAACAATTAGATGTAAATACAACCTTTCTCCATCGAGATTTGGAGGAAGATATCTATATCAAGCAACCCAAAGGATATGAGGTCAAAGGGAAGGAAAAATTAGTGAGCAAGTTGAAGAAGATATTGTATGCCTTAAAACAGGCTCCAAGGCAGAGGTATCTAAAATTTGACAGTTTCATGTCTTAACAAGTTTATACTAGATGTCACTCTACTCATTTTTTTATCTGAAAAAACAAAATAATGGAAACTATATTATATTGTTATTTTATGTAGATGACATGATTGTTGCATGGTTTAACATGCAATAAATAAATTTTCTCAAAGGAAACTTTGCAAATTCATTTGCAATGCAGGATTTGGGTGCTGCAAAACCAATCCTTGGTATTATAATAACTAGAGACAAGAAAAATTACAAATTAACATTGTCTCAGAATGAGTACATACAAAATTTGTTGGAAAGATTTAATATGCAGAATGTAGAACTATTTAGTACACCTTTTTCTAGCCATTTCAAACTTAGTAAGGAGATGTGCCCCAATAACCAGGAAGAAATGGATTATATGTCTAAATTTCCATATGCGTAAGCAGTTGGAAGCTTAATGTACGCAATGGTGTGCACAAGGTCTGATATTTCACATGAATTGGGAGTTCTAAGCAAGTACATGAACAATCAAGGAAAATAACATTGGATGGAAGTGAAATGGATTCTGAGGTATTTAAGAGGTACCAAAGATCAATAATTATTCTTTGGTGGTTCATAAATTTCTCTATAGGGATATGTTGATGCAAATATCGCAGGTGATAGAGATAATCCCAGGAGAACTATAGGGTATGTATTTACTATAGGTGGAACAACTGTCAATTAGGTTTCGAAAATTCAAAGTGTTGTTGCATTTTCAACAACATAAGTAGAATATATTTATGCTATAGAGGCTAGTAAAGAAATGATTTGGTTATAAAGGTTTATGGATGAATTGGGTAAGAAGTAGGAGATGGGTAGGTTATACAGTGATAGCCGGAGTGCCATTCATCTCTCAAATAACTCAACATTTCATTCCAAGACTAAAAAAATACAACTCAAGTACCATCTCATAGGGTCAGTGTTGGAAGATGGATAACTGAAGCTAAAAAAGATACACACTAGACAGAATCCTTCAGATATGTTGAAAAATTTTGTAACCAGGGAGAAATTGAGGTTCTACTCAATTTGAATTGGTCTTCAACTATGATTTTGAATATTAGAAACATCTAGGTCCAAATTAGAGTCCTTTTCTAGAAAATGAAGCAATAGTGGAGTTGCTTCAATCAATCTCTAAGTAGGAGATTGTTGGGCGTGGAGCCTGATTATCATCCTGATTTAATGGTGTTTGTTTCTGCCGAATGTATACCCTAGGAAGACTATACACCCCTCGACTCAGGGGGTGCCTTGTAAAATATTTTAGTTTCATATTCAATATGGCCGGTTGATTAGGCGAATGATCTGATGGTAGAAGTTATGTTTAATTTATGGTTTTTTCTCTATAACGAAACCCCTCAGTTCACATTATGGAATTGTATTGCGACTATGTGTTGAGTGTGTATTCTGAGTGAGAAAGAGAAAAGGGGACTCTGTGAGAGAGTAGAGGATATTACAATGAATCTGCAGGTTGTGTCTCTTCATTTTGTTTGATAATCGAAAGGAAGGACTAGTTGTTTCTCCATGGATGTAGCCCAAGTTGGGTGAAATACATATATCTGTGTCTCTCTTGTTTTATATGTTTTCTGTGTTTGTATTTCCACATATTTCTATGTTTTCCCTTGCTCTATAATATATAATTTTCTAACATTTACGGGTGCCTAACATCACAATATTTAATATCACCAACCAGTGATCTGATCCTCTACTAGGGCGGATATTTGCTTCCATATCTAGCCCTCTCATTAGAAAATCCTCCAAAATTACTAATATTTACATCCTTGATGCTACTTCATTCTCGCCTTCGCCATATTACTCCAAGTGAAGTATCAATTGGCACTTTCCATGTTAATTAGATTAGCATCACCAATGAATTTATTAAAAGGTTAAAAATCCATGTCTATGTGTCTTTGCACTCCCTTTTTCTTTGATAGGGAGGTTTTCATGTTGAAATCCCCCCCATAATCTAAGGGACTCTGCCCTTTTTAGTTTCTAGGATCTTTCATATCTTGAAGGAAATTAAGTGTATCCTTTATCCTTTGATGACCATAGACATTTGTAAACACAAGTGTCCTCGGAACCCCTATAACCTACATCTCCACCAATAAATAGGATCTTGTCACTTCCACATCAATTAGATTCAAGTACTGGGGGTTCCACTAGCTCGCCAATCACCCCAGTAGAGCCTTGCGATGCGACCTCCATAACCTTATAACACCTACCTAATTTCCTACTTACCTCCATGATATTTTTGGTATAAATATTTGTTTCTTGCAAGAAAATAATGTCTGATTGCTACATTTTAATATTATTTTAAATAAATATCTGTTTCCTGAGGCTATTTATGCCTCTTTCATTCCATGTTAAAAATTTCATGTTTAATTACTATTATTAGGTTGCGAGCTTAACACTCTCATCTTACCTGAGTTGATCAGCATGGGTCCCAACTCCTGGAGGGCTAAGATGTTGGACTTCCTCTCTCTTTTCTAGTGGACATGCCATGGTGCTAATACTATCTAATATCTCGATGCCTCAACTCCCATCTATACTATGTCTGCATGTGGTCATTTTTGGCCTCTTAATTTAGCTTCTTCTCTCATGAGGTATAAATACTATATCACATCCATTTGGTCTGTTGGGATGGCTTCCAATCCCTATTTTCTTACTTTTTCCACAATCGTTTGAAGGTAAATTCCTTCTCTTTGTATTGTTTCTTACAAATCTAGGTCCTATTTACCCAGTTTACTTGGGGCCATTTCAATGTCTCCTTCAAAGTATTTTAACGAATTTGGTATGTCTAAGTTCTACAAAACATATTTTTTATGTTGCACTATTTCCTCCTCCTTACCTCCTACTCTTTTCCAATTTTTTCCTTTTTCAGTCTCTTGATTCTCTGTGTCCTCTTCTGACGGGATTTCAAAACTATTCCTCTAGTATTTTCTACCTCCTTGATTTCTTCATTGTTGTCTTTTATTTTCCTGTCCCCTTGTACTAGGTCTCATAAAATCATCTACATCCTTGCATTCTGGCTATTTCCCTTGATCTTCTAATTTATTTAGAGGGCACTCCTAGATCAGGTGTCCATGTTCATGAAAATTACTGCACCTAAAGGGTATATTGTCATAATCAACATATTATAACCATATTTTATCCTTGAATTCTAGTTTGACTTCTTCAGGAAGAGCTCTAAAAACATCTATTTTAGCATACGATGTATATCTTCCTTGTAGCATTGCCTCTGATATCTTGATAAACTTTTCTAGTGTATCTCATATCATATTTAAGGTGAAAGGTATCCAATAATCAAGAGGTAGTGAGTATAACTTGATCCAAACTAGGACTTTGGTGAAGGCCTCATTTTCTCAGGTGAAAGTTTCCGTCGAGGACCGCGTGTCTAGTCCATTTGATGTAAAGAAGTAGGGACCGCCGTCAAATATTCAGTCTCTATATTCCATATTTGAAAATACCATAGTAAATAAACCCTTTGACCCCAGATGTAGGTCAATCTCCCCTCTTTGTTTCTAGTAGTGTTTGATTGAGTCACATAATGTATTTTTTGTGGGCCAGAGGCCCATAAATTGGCATATGAATGCATGTGATCTCTAATGGCTTGTGTCTTAGGATAGATTATTAATGTCATTGGGATCACCACTATTTTGGGATTACATGAACCAGTGTTATATCTTTTCTTTCTTTGTTTTTATTTGTATGCATGATTCCCTTTCGTACTTCTTTCTTCATATCTTCTCTAACCAATCCCACCTAGGTTACCTACGCCAACTTCTCCTTCGTTGTTTCCTAACAAATATTCTCTTGTAAACCCAAGGCCTACCTTGAAACCCTTACCTTTTTCCATCACCACATTCTGATAAGAGGGACCCCTAATCCCTGCCCCTCTCAACACCATCTTCTTCAAACTCTAATTGTACATGCACATAAAATCTCCTCTTCATCCTTGGAGGCTCGATTTTCATTTCTTGAAAGAAAGGAAAATTTGAGGAAGGTAGGCTAAAAAAAACTAACCTCTCTCTCTCATCATATTCATCGAACTTCATCTCTACTGAGTGAATATTTGGTGGTGTAGATGTTAATGATGGCTTTGTGATATATGTAACTGGTTTTAGTGGAAATGAGTCATTGTGCTAAATCATGTCTTCATAGAATAAGGCACATTGAAAATATAAGTAACCAAGATAATTTATTGAAAAGAATAAATAATTTTTTTCTAACTCCTTGAAGAAAAAGAAAGCGTGTTTAGTTTTCCTTGAAAGTATATGTATGCACAAAATAATATGTAACATGTCCAGATACATCACCCCGATTGGGGAAGGGAATTGAACCTGTGATGAGTGCTATAATATCCCACCTCATCACCGTTTAACCAGGGCCCCATGGATGAAAAAAATATGCATATGCATGCATGAGATTAGTATATTATTTTTCTTGGAGATATTTGCATGCATAAAAGAATATCAAATTAATATCTGTTATATTAAATTTCTTTTAAAAAAAAATATGCATATGCATTCATGAGATTATTATATTATTTTTCTTGGAGATATTTCCATGCAGAAAATAATATGAGATTTATATCTATTATACTAAATTTCTTTTAGAAAAAAATATGCATATGCATGCATGATATTATTATATTATTTTTCTTGGATATATTTGCATGTAGAAAAGAATAGTATTGTGTCAATTTATTGAAAAAGAAAAATATAAGTCTACATGCAAGAAAAATAACTATCATGTATTTGAGTTCTTGAAAATAATACATGAAGCATGTATACAATAATATTAAGAATCCATGAAAAATAAATTCATGTAAATTTTTTTTATCAAAAGACCAAGAAACTAAGTTGTTTCATTTAACATATTATTGGAGGTATTGACATAATGCCTATGCATTGCATTCCTAAAAAGAAACATTAGACCCTTAAAGAGAATATGTTCTTATGTGCATAAGGATAATTTCTATTATATTTTAGTTTGCATGCACAGGAAGAAATAAATTAGTTATTGAAAAGGAAATATGTTTTTTTTCATACATAAAAAGGCTAGCTAATGGGTTAGTGTTCTTGGAAAGAATATGTGTATATATTATACAGAAAAGTATGGTTTTTGTATTTCCTAAGAAAGAAATATTTTTTTCATGCAAGATTTTATTACATTCCATTAGAAAAGAAAACATGTGTTTGCATGTTTTAAAATTGGAATTTTTGAACGGTTCTTGTGTGCATGAATTTTTCATGGCTTTTATGTGGAAGAGAATTAAACTATCTAAGTGATTTTCCTTGAAAAGTGTTACATGTGAACCTTTCAGAACCAAAGAATAACTATTTTCCAAATATCTAGAAAAAGAAACTTGTATTTACATACTCAAAGATTAGTTGATTGTGTAAATTTATTTAGGCACATAAGACTGTAACTATTGTTAAAAAAAATAAGAATCTTTATACATAGAGACATTAACTATTATATTAATTCCCTTTTGAAAAATAAGTATGTATTTTTTTACATGGAAATAATATCTAATAATGGTAGACTTCTAGAGAAAGAAATATGTGTTGCATACATTAAAGAAGAGATATTATGATAAGTTCTTGCATGCACAAAAAATAGCCATTGTGTTCAAACATATGTCCTTTACATGTATAAAAGAACTGTTGAGCTATATTAGTTTACAAAATTTATATATGATTATTTTTTATGCTATCATAACTATTATGATAGTTTTTTTTGGAATACGATCATGTATATGCACACAAGGTTTATCTTAGCTTTATTTTCGAAAAAATATACATTTTCATGTGAGAAATGGTAACATGTTAGCCTACATTGGAAAATATTCTTTTGGGAAATAAGATGAATTTACATGTACAAAAATCGTAGTAGTGTGTTGGTTTATTTAGAATATATATATGGGTAGTATTGGTCTAATATTTTGGAAAACAAGATGTGTGTGTGTGGTTTATTGCATTAGTTTTATGGAAAAGAAAACATGTTTTTTCATGCCCTATTGTGCTATATTTTCTCTAAAAGGGAACATGTATTCATTCTCTATTGTGTTAATATTTCTTTTGGGAAGATTATTTTAGAAAGTATATGCATTTGCATGGATAGGAAAAATATTTGTGGTGTTAGCTTTCTTTAAGTATTTTCATGCACCAAAAGTAATGGTTGAAGGGCTAGTTATTTTGATAAATTTTATGTAATTCACATGCTTGAAGATCATAACTGATGTGTTATTTTCCTTTAAATAATGTGTGCTTGTGTTAGGGGAATAATAGCTAATGTGATATTTATTTATAGACATTCCTTGCTGGTTATATGATTATAATTACTGCATATGTAGTGTTGTTAAAGGAAGCATGTCACGATATTTGTTTACATTTCATGAATGTACATGAATACATGTTGAAGAATCAATAGTATATATTTATGAATTGGTTTGATTAATATTTGATCTAATCATGATATCAAAGGTTGTTAACAGTAGCAGTAGCAAGAAAAGGCTGTGACATATGCAATGATGTATTATGTTTACCATTATGGCAGGAAATAAGTTAGTGGTTTACGGAGTTTGAAGGAATGGTAGTTGTAGGATAGTCCATTCATGGGAAGAACCGCCTTAAAGACATAATGATCAAGGGTTTGTGGGTAAATGATTACATGATGATGGTAATATCTTATAACAAGTTATTTTGTTTTCGAGGTGATATTCTTTGTAATATTTTATGACAATGGTCAATGGATGGAATCCCTTATAACCATTGAGTGAGGGGTGAACTCCCTCGTGATCATTTAGTAATAAAATTAAAAGTTTTTTGGTTTTCACCCTACGGGGTTTCTAGGGTTTTTTAGTGTCTAATGATCTGGTTACCTGTTGTGCCACTTTTATGATGTTGATTCCTTGCATGATGTGATGTTTATATTATCAAGAATTTCATTAACTAACTTAGTTAAAATAATCATGTAATTGATGCAAGGTTACATCAGAAAGTTTATGTTAATATTATACATCAGTCGTTGTTAATGGTTATGTAACTTACTATTCACTTACTAAAGTTACTCTATCTAAAAATGAATATTATATGTAATGGTTAATGAGGAAACTGGAATAGTAGTTTGGATAGTTACCCGTGAATTTGAGTATCTACCTTTGGGTAAATTCTGTAAAAAAAATCAAACTCCATGCATTTTCATGTGAGCTTATTGGGGGATGTTACAAGTGGTATTAGAGTAGAAAATTTCGACATTGGTGCCTTTTGGGAATTAGTAAGAGGAAAATAAGTAGAGGTGTGTAGATAGTGAGCATGATCTAAAGTATGATTTTAACAAACTACGTAATGATATATGCAGTAGACTAGTTTTTCTATGAGATGCATGATGAAAGTTTATAACTGCATTGAAATGTAGTAATTAAAGAAGTATGTTGTAAATTTTTCTCATTAAATTTGAACCTTGATAAGGATAAAATACAAAAACACTTTTTTGAATGTACAAGAAATCCTAAGCACGTACTGGTGAAAGTGAAAACTAACTAACAACCTTTACAGATATGATAGGGTTAATGATACACTTACTGAACATGACTAAAGTTAAAATTCACTGGTTGTAAAAGAATGACTGCATGTATGTGATAATGAAGGAATTTATAAGACGGGGAATGTCATTGAAGAGAACAAAAGATTATTTTAAAAAGGACATTGAAAGAACCCCTTTAGATGTTAAAACAAAAAAATGAGTCGAGTAGCGAGACTTGACTGTAATAGCTAGTTGTTGATCGACTCTTGTCATGGATGAATTAATATGGTTGGTAGCATTGATTAATTAGTGTTTTAAATTTTGTTAAAATTATTGAAAATATTCCATGGTTCTTGTGGGCATGAGCTTAGGTTAAATATTTTTATTTTCTTGATAGTATTTTTTGTGCATATCTTACAAATTTTTCATGGATTTTTCTTGGAAGAAAATTAAATTATCTAAGTGATTTTCCTTGAAAATAGTTACATGTGAACCTTGCACAACCAAATAATAACTATTTTCTCAGATATCTGGAAAAAAAATATGTATTTACATACTGAAATATTAGCTGGTTGTGGTAAATCTCTTTATGAACAGAATACTCTAACTATTGTGAAAAATAATAAAAATATTTATGCATAGAGACATTAACTGTTATATTCACTTCCTTTTGAAAAATAAGTATGTATTTTCTTACATGAAAATAATAGCTAATTATAGTAGAATTCTACAGAAAGAAATATTTGTTGCATACATTAAATAAGGGACATTACGATAAGTTCTTTGATGCACAAATAATAGTCATTATGTTATATAAATATGTTATTTGCATGGATAGAAGAACTATTGAACTAGATTTGTTTAGAAAAATTATATGTGCTTATTTGTTATGTTATCATAAATGTTATATTAGTTTCTTTTGGAATAAGATCATGCATATACATGTAGTAGTTGTGTTAGATTTATTTTGGAAAGAATATACATTTGCATGTGGGATATGATAACATGTTGTGGTAGCCTACATTAGAAAATATTCTTTTGGGAAAGAAGATGAATTTACATGTGCAAAAATCGTAGTAGTGTGCTGGTTTATTTAGATTATATATATGGGTAGTGGTAGCTTAATCTCTTGGAAATGAAAACCTGTATCTATATGTTTTATTGCATTAGTTTTCTAGAAAATAAAAATTGTTTTTCCATGCCCTATTGTGCTAGATTTCCTCGAAAATGAAACATGTATTCACATTCTCTATTGTGTTAAGTTGTCTTTTGGGAAGATTATTTTAGAATGTACATGCATTTGCATGCATAGGAACAATATTTGTGGTGTTATCTTTCTTTACATATTTACGTGCACCAAAATTAATAGCTAAAGGACCAGTTATTTTGATAAATTTTATGTCATTCACATGCACAAAGATCATAACTGGTGTCTTAGTTTCCTTTAAAGAATGTGTTCTTGTGCAAGGGGAATAATAGTTAACGTGGTATTTATTTATAGACATGCCTTGATGGTCATATGCTTATAATTAGTGTGTATGCAGTGTTTTTAAAGGAAAAATGTGGCGATATTTTGTTTATATTTCATGAATGTACATGAATAGACGATGACACATCACTAGTATATATTTATGATTTGGTTTTATTAATACTTGATCTACTCATGATATCAAAGGATGCTGACCGTAGATGTTGCAGGGAAAAGTTGTGACATATGCAAAGATGGATTATGTTTACCATTATGGCAGGTAATATGTTAATGGTCTATGTAGATTGAAGGAATTTTAACTGCAAGATAATCCAATGACGAGAAAAACGAAGCCTTAAAGATACAAGGCTCAATATTTTGTTGGTAAATGATGTCATGATGATTGTAATATATTATATCAAGTTATGTTGTTTTATAGATGATATTATTTGTAATATTTAATGACAATGGTCAAGGGATTTACTCCCTTATAACCATTGAGTGAGGGGTGAACACCCTAACAAGAATTTAATAATAAAATTAAGCATTTATTGGTTTTCACCCTACGGGGTTTCCATGGTATATCAGTGTCTAATGATGTCGTTGCATGTTGTGTCATTTTTATGATGTTTATCCCTTGTATGATGTGATGTTTATATTACCAATAATGTGATTAACTGACTAAGTAAAAAGAATCATGGAATTGATACAAGTTTACGTCAAAATTGCTATGTTAATATGCTATAACAGTGGTTGTTAATGGTTATGAAACTTACTATTCCTTTACTAAAATTACTCTATCTAATGATGAAGATTATATCTAATGGTTAATGAAGAATATGGAATAGTAATTTGGATAGTTACACATGAATTTGAATAGCTATCCATGGGTAAATTCTGTAATTTTTTTCTAACTCCATGCATTTTCATGTGAGGTTACCGAGGGATGTTACAAGTTGCTTCTTGAAAACATTCTATGGGATATAGGCTTCTGAAAATCTATTGAAATAGGGACCAACTCCATATATGGTGTTCAGGGTGACCATATAATAGCGAATAAGATCATTCATCATCTACATGACATGGATCTTTTTTACATATACCAAATTCAAAATAACTTGGATCCATTATATTTATATTCCACCCAAATGAATGATGCCGAGTGGGATATATATGGTGGTTTCACTAAAATTAAGGATATGTATATTTATAATTTAAAAATTCCAGGTATTACAATTTTACAACCAGATGATAAACTATGCTAGAATGGTCTTTACCTGGGTCAAGATCAGTACAAGAGATTTACTCTTTCATCACTCTTTATTTACATTCTCATGCAGAAAAATGTTGGTTCGGGCATGTCTGGTCTTGGCACATGCCTCTTAAGATAAAAAAAATTAGATGGTTGGTATGGAGAAATACGGATCTTACATGGGATAATATCTATAAGAAATGATTCCAAGCTCTGGGGAGACACTATTTATGTCAAGGCTCTGTTGAGGATGTGGTGCATTTATTTATCCAATTCCCTTTCTCCGTTTCCATTTGGGTTTGTGCTTTCCATAACCTAAATATAAATGGTTGCTCACACTTTGAGTCTATTGAATAATGCTATAGAATATGGATGGAAAAATCCTGGAAGGAGAATTATTTACCTTTATTCATATGTTAGGGTATCTGGTGGGGTAGAAATGCTACTATTTTCTAGAATTCTCCTTTCAAAATTTTCTGATTTGGTGACAAGATATGTGCCTCCTACAAAGAATATGAATAAGAGCTACAACCAAAAAAAAAAAAAATTATTAAAGTCATTGAGTTATCAGTTCTCTATCCAAATGGCTTTTTCGATTGCGCCACCCAAAATATGGTATGTTGTTGTGGTTTTTATATCGCCTTGTCTCCCAAGGTTCAATATCAATTTTGTTGGAATGGTGGATCAGGTTCGAATACCAATGCTGAGGTTTTTTCTCTATGGGGTATATTGTATTGCGCCAAGTGGCTAAGGACGATTCAATTCATATTTTTGGTGATTTGTGAGTCACGTTCTACTAGATCAATGAGGTTTCAACCTAGACACCTCCCCTCCTTATCAATTGGCTACATAGGATTTGTGTGGCTAGGGGATTATTTCAACACATTTCTTTCGCTGATGTACACAGAGAACACAAAACATATGGAGATTCCATATCTAAAATGGTTTTCTCTATGGCAGCTGGATCGATTCATTACATGGTATATGTACAAGGATATATTCACAACATCGACTCATTTCCTCTCATCTGATACGTCTATGCTCAGAGGCGTTGTTGACTAGTGGAATGTTTCTACATACAATTTTTAATGACAGCTTTTTTTTTATATGGTTATGACTATGTGGACTTTTATTTTATAGGAATTTTTTCTTTATCATTGTTTTATTTTTTTATGAGCATGTGAGGCATATATTTTAGGCTCTTAATGGAAAAATTATTTTGGGTCTCTCAATTTGACCTTTATATGGCTGTAATTTCTTGTTCTTATGGGTTATGGGCCCACAAAAAATTGATTCTCTCACCTTAATGCACAACAATGAACTGATAATCATTTGCGCAGCAAAGGAGCTCCAAAACTATGCTCTGACTACACCAGAAAATATCTCAGTGGCATTCAACTTCACCCCTCATTCCACATTCGTCGTTCATGCATAATACCTCTGAACTAGAGCTCATGGTCCCGCAATGATGTCACAGACCACGGTACAGGACTAGGATGAGGTCAGAGGATTGAATTTTTTTCTCTCCATCATGGTGACTGGTGCCAATCCCAACCACCCGACTGGGCCTGCATGAGTTGGGGTCATGCTTCTCCTCATGGCCTTCCTCCACTGCTAACTCTGACTTTAGTTATACTTTCTCCAAATTCTTTTCACTATTAACAATCCCATTCCTTCCTTGGAACAAGATTCGTTCATAAATTGAGCATGCAGACTATCATACCTGCTGTTAATTCTAAACTTTACCCATTTTTGACACCTATCCTAGGCCTTGCCTCCCTTATTTTTAAACCATGTTCGCTCTTTAATTATACCTAGTTCGGCTATGCTATCTAGTTTTGGATAAAAAGGGTACCATAATCCTAAGGTATGTTAAATTATCATAAGAGGTGTAATTTTATCTAAATTTGAGTATTCTTTCATCTAGTTGTGTCTTTATTGTATTACTACTCTAACTAGTCTAGAAATCGTGCACATATTTGCTAGATTCAAATAGTTCCGCAAATCCTGCAAACATCTCATGAGGCCGAGATTCCTGTAGAAATTACGGATTTCCTACAGATACGACAATTTCTTGCAACCATCTTGATTTCATGCAACGAGATCGATGGTCGACCATGTTCCACGCAACTCTAGATCAAGTAAATACATGGGTTTTGAAGGGAATTTGCTACATATTGAAGTTGTCTTATTCATTGTTCTGAATCCTCTTTTGCAACCACCCAAAACTCCAGATCTTCTCTTGTACCCACACGGAGAAACAACTTCAGCCGTGCAACAAAAATCCACTAATCCATGCTTCCAGTCATGGATTAGACGCAACATAAGTTTACTTTCTCAATTTCCATCTTTATCATTGGCTGTAGGCTTAGATTATTGATCTACTTTGTTTGAGCCAAATATGGGCTTTGAGAAATGTATAAATCTAATGTATTTCGCTTTGTAAATGAGGTTGGGTTGGGATAGATATTGATATCAAGATATCAGACTCTACTTGACTACAATTTCCAGATTAATAAAATATTCTATGTTCTGTTTACCTTTTTGAGAAAATTCTTCAACTTTTGAAGGTGTTGTCACTAAGGGAGGGCCATCTTCGCTCACAACTCCCGCAACATAGTTTGTGTTTTATTTCTATTTCATTTATGCACTAATAATTCCTGTACACAACTAGTGTTTTCTTTCTACATTTCATGTAACAAACTATTAATTGGTTAAGTGATTTAATTCTATATGTTAATGAGATATTTTCATTTGATCAATGTTTGGATTCATGCTCTTTAAGTTGGATTATTGATTGTTGTTTGATTTTTATCTTTTCCTGCATCAATATCAGCAAACCCAAGTGCTATAGAGGGATGTTATAAGCCACTCCATAGCCATTGTTGCTAAAGTATTGATACAAGAAAGAAGCATGGGTTGTTGATTGTTGTTTGATCTTTATATTTTCATGGTCTATATTAGCAATCCTAAGTGTTGTAGAGGGATGATATATGCCACTCCATAGCCATTGCTGCCAAGTATTGACAGAGGGAAGAAGCATTAGTTGATGTGCGTATAATTGATTAACACTTGAAGTAATCATCCTACATATACTTTGCACTGCATCCCATTATTTTACCTTCCTGGGTTGATAATTTATGATTGGAAAATTATAAGCCTATAATTTGACTCAAAATTTTGGCGCCATTGTCGGGGAGGTGCTAAGGGATGATACTGAAAGTTTTTTAGTTCAATTTTGTTGATTTGTTTTTTCAAGACTGGGTGAGTCAAAGCACAAATACGAAGGGAAAATCCCATGCACCCACAAAGTTCAGACACTCGCCAAAGCCGTGTCCTAATTTTTTGGTAAGTTTTTTTAAATTTTGTTTGAATACTAGATGAATAGGGTCCAATATTTGCTATATTCTTTGTGGTGGTGTGAGCACCACATCATTTACTAATACACTGAAAAGAAAAAGGAAGTCTACAACAAACAAGGCAATAAAGGAAGAAGAATTCGAACAAGAGGTCTGTAGTCCAGAGCAGATTGACACTTTCATAGGAGAACACTCTGTTGGAGAATCTTCTATTGCTGCCCATCTAGAATCTCCCCTTTCAAGGAAGACAACATCTCTGCTCAGTGGTCAGCCCGAAGAATATTTCCTTGTGAACCCTGTTAAAGAACTAGAGTTCCATACCATTGACTCTTAGGAATCTATAGTCTTCAAAGGTTCCACTCTTTCTTAGACGGATATGGCTCTCGAAGAAGGTACTGGTAATACCAATGGAGGCTTTGATGAGAAGGAGGAGAAACTGGTCACATTTTAATACCCTATTAAGGAGACTGGTGGAGCTACTCAGATGAAAAATATTCCTCCTTCGGCCTTCCCTAATTTTCGTGGTACTTCTAGTGAGGATCTAGATGCCTTCATATTAGAATTTCATTTGTTGTGTCGGAGCTATGACTATTCTTCCAATGCTCAGAAGCTGAATTTGTTTCCTGCTACATTGAAGGATGCAGCTCTCAGGTGGTTTATGGGGATGGGGTAAAAATCCATTGCAACTTGGAGTGAAATGAAGAAGATATTTCTGAGAAAGTACCAAGACTATTGTAGGATGAGAGACCTAAAAGAAGAGATTTTTGGGATGACTCAAAAGGAAGGGGAGAGCCTTGAATATTTGGTATAAATATTCCAATACAATTTGTAGAGATATAATATGAATCAATTGGATAAAGAGACCATGAGAACCATTTTTCTTAGGGCAATCAGACCACAATATCTAAAGGTATTTAATCTAATGGGAGCAGGTGATGTATCGAAGTTGATTTATGATGATGTGTTTGATCTTTGTAAAATATATTCAAGAGGAAATTCGAAGGTTGGAGGAGGACCAAGAGATCCTTCTTCCAAGCTTGTTAAATCAGTTGCCGGAGTTGGAGTAACTAGAGCTGAAATGGGTTATTTATTTCAAAATTCTAAAACTAATATTGTAAGCACTTTATCTTCACAATTGAATGTTTTGCAGGCTAAGAAGAAACAGGAGAAATAAGATGAATTGGATAAATCCTTGGCAGTGTTCTACTCCAAATGTAGGAATAAACATGCTCTAAGGGAATACCCTGATGATAGTATTGAGGTATGTCGAATTTGTGAGGCTAAGCATTCCATTGATCAATGTCCTTCTCTACCTGAAATTAAAGCAGCATACATAGCAGATCAAAGAGTTTTCAATGCATTTTATGCAATGGCACCTCAGAGACCATGGCAGCCATGTCCTACAGGTATTTCATAATCAAATTTTCAATTTCCTTATGCGCAAAATCAGATGTGGAATGTTGCAATGCCCTAGAAGCCTTGGCCTCCACAACAGCCTTGGCAAGGGAGCTATTATTATCCTACTACACAAAGTTTCCCAACTCAAAATTTTTATTCACAGCCCACCATAATAAATGATACAACTGCAACAACAAATTCAATTGACCGCCCCACCAAATCAATCTCGTCCCACAAAAATTACTGCTGAACTATTGTCTAATCCCAAAAATAAAACCATCTGATCCACTCACAACATTGGATTGGTCACTTATCCCACTTTTCCTACCTACTTTATTTCACCTCAGTGACTTTAGGAAGTTTCTAACCCTGTGTTACACGAATTTTTTGCGTCTCTGCAGGAAATGTCTCTTCTTGTACACTTGCAGGAATAACCTGTACAGCTGCAGGAAATCAACCTTAGGTCGAGAAAAGTGGTGACTCAGCTCAAAAGAATTGGGGAGATTGTAGAGGAAGATACATTAGAGATGCTTGAAGAGGAAACCACACCGGAACCAGAAAAACCATCCATCTTGAGGCCAAAAGAACCTTCCTTATCTCATATAGTCCAACCTCATTTTCCAAAGAGGTTGGAAATGGAAATTAAAAGAAAAAAACCCAAGTTTGATCTTGTGTCTGAACTGAGAAATATGTGCTTCAAGATCCCATTACTGCAATAAATAAAGGACATCCCAATATATGCCAAAATAGTGGGGGAACTATGTGCCAAGAAACCAGGGAGACGAAAGAAAGAATCCTCATCAATTCAAGTTGGTGGAAAACCTGAAATTTTAATGTCTACCAGATTTGTTACTGAAAAATATGTGGATCCCGGAATCCATGTGGTGATCACCTTCATCAATGGATACCCCATAAATAACACTTTGATTATTTACATGCATCCATAAATGTCATGACTATGGAAAATTTATCTCATATAGGATGCTTTGACTTATTACCCACTCCTACCATGTTAGAATTAGCAGATAGCTCTAAGGTAAAGCCAAACGGGGTTTTAGAAGACATTTTCATCTCATTGGATTGTTGGGAATACCCTGCAAATTTTTATGTTCTTCAACCTAAAAGTGACTTGGGAGGGCACCCATTGAGCTTGGGGAGACCGTGGCTAGCCACATCTGATGCCTACATAGGGTGTAGATCTAGAAACATGACTATCACTCATGAGGCTGAAACAAAACATATCAGCTTTTATCCCCCCGCTAAACCCCTCTTGAGATCAGAAAACACGCATTGGGTTGAAGAATAAGAAGAAAATGATTCGAAAGGTACCCAACCAGGTTTAACAATAGCCCAAGACATTTGTCTTGAGGAAAATTCTGAGGAAAAGATGATAAATTGTTGTAATTCTAATCCTGATTTCGCACAACATTTAAAAGGACAGTCTAGTCATAATTAAGATATCATTACTGATCTGTAGGATTTTTATGGACATAGTTCAGCTTCTGAATTACATTCAGCCCTCTTATTTTCATTTCATGCATATTCAATGTCTGAAAGGGGGAGTAAGGTAGTGGAAAATTTTCCTGAGAAATCTTTAAACATTAATTCTGCCTTAACTCATGAACAAGAAAATAAATTAATTGAAACATTGAAAAAAATTCAGATACATTTGCATGGGAGTATACTGATATGAGAGGCATTCACCCAAACACATGAATTCATCACATTTATATAGAAGAAAATGTTAGTCCTGTGATACAACCACAAAGGAGGATGAACCTTGCTTTAAGGGAAATTGTAAAAGATGAATTACAAAAAAATTTAAACGTAGGATTCATCTATCCTATCTCATATATCCAGTGGGTATCCCCACTAGTCATTTTCCCCAACAAAAATGGTAAATGGTGAGTGTGTGTAGATTACAGGGAATTAAACAAAGCTACATTAAAAGACCATTTCCCTTTATCATTTATATACCAAGTACTGGATACTCTAGCAGGGAAAAAGTACTTTTCCTTCCTAGATGGATTCAGTGGATACAATCAGATTAGGATAACCCCTGAGGATCAAGAAAATACCACGTTTACATGTCCCTGGGGTACCTATGCATAAAAAGTATTACCATTTGGTCTATGCAACACACCAGCCACATTTCAATGGGCGTCCTTGGTATTTTCTCTGATCTTTTGCAAGATTGTGTAGAAGCTTATATGGACGATTTTACAGTTATGGGTGATACTTTTGAAGAAGCTTTACATAATCTTGAAATTTTTTTGTAGAGATGTAGAGAAAATAATCTTTCGTTAAGTAATGAAAAAAAATTTATGATTATGACTGAAGGTATTATCTTGGGTCATCATGTTTTTGTTGCAGGAATTAAGGCTGATCCAGCAAATATTGAGGTTATTGTAAAGCTACCTCAACCAACCAATCAAAAGGGAGTTCATTGTTTTAATGGACATGCATGTTACTACAAAAGGTTTGTTGAAAACTTTACAAAGGTAGCCTCTCCATTGTTTAAATTATTGACCAAAGAATCTGAATTTCATTTGAATGATGAGTGTGAAGCTGCATTTGATAAACTCAAGGAAAACCTTTCTTCAGCACCTGCCTTGAGAAGCCCAGATTGGAATTTTCCTTTTCATATTTCCATTGATGCCTCTGATTCAGCCATAGGAGCAATATTGGGTCAAAAGGAGGATATTGTAACCCATGCCATTATTTTATTAGTAAAAAATGGACTCCTGCAGAACTGAATTACACAGTAACTGAAAAATAATTTCTTGTTGCAATTTATGCTATTAACAAGTTTAGACATTACATTATGGGTTATGAAGGTTTTGTACACATATCACTCTGTTATTATTTATCCCATGAATAAACCAATCAGTAATGTTTGAATTACTAGGTGTTTTTTGTCGCTACAGGAATTTGACATCACGATATTGGATAGACCTGGAAAAGAAAATCAAGTAGTTGATTTCTTGTCTAGGCTCAACCATGTAGGTGAGGATGTTCCTGTTAATTATAAATTTGCAGATGAAATTTTTTTTTCCATCTCTGTTAAAACACCTTGGTTTGCAAACATGGCCAATTATCTTGCTACAGGAAAGCTTCCACCTCACTTTTCATCTAATCAGAAAAAGAGAATCATCAGGAAAAGTGTTGATTATTCTTGGATTAGGGGAGATCTCATTTTTAATGAACCTGATTTGATTATCTGCAGGTGTGTTAGAGAAGATGAGATATATGACATCCTAATACCACGTAACTATGAACCATGTGGAGGAAACTTTGCAGACAAGCGAACAACTTATAATATCCTTCGCTCAGGTTATTATTGGCCAAATCTCTTCAAGGATGCAAAGGAGTATGTTCGTAAGTGTGATAGCTTCCAGAGAATGGGGCAGCCTGTACAATCATATGAGATGCCTTTGCAGCCACAAGCTCTCATAGAACCATTCAAGAGGTGGGCTCTTGATTTTGTAAGTCCCGGCAATACTATATCCAAAGGTAAGAAGTGTATTTTGGTTTTTCCTGATTATGTGAAAAAGTGGCTGGAGGCAAGAGCTTTACCTAGAGCAATGGAAAAATAAGTGGCAGATTTTATTTTCTCTGAAATTTTTGTAAGATTTGGAGTACCTAGGTGAATATATACTGATGATGGTGCTTAGTTTGTGTCCAAGCTTATGTAGTAAATGGTGAAAAAATAGCAGATTACACACCAGAAATCCACCCCTTATCATCCATAGGCCAATGGGCAGGTGGAATCAACCAACAAGGTGTTGGAAACAATCCTTACCTAGATAGTGAAATTACACAAGAAGGATTGGTCTGACAGACTCCTTGAGGCCTTGTGGGCTTATCAGATTACATGGAGGGGTACCACTGGCTTCTCTCTATATGAACTAGTGTATGGAAACCAATTTTTGTTGTCCATCAAATTTCATATCAAAACCTTTAGAATGGCACCATATTTGGGTATAAACCTTGATGAAGCACAACAACATAAAATATTGCCACTCAATGAGTTAGATGAGATTACACGGGATTCTTTTCAACACACTGACTTGATCCCAAAACAAAGGGCTAAATGGCATGACATATACACCAAGATGGATCAGTTCAAAGAGGGAGACTGGGTATTGTTTTATGATTCTAAATTTAAAAAATTCAGAGGGAAATTTAACACACATTGGATAGGCCCCTATGAGATTGTGAAAGCTTTTGATAATGGATCTGTTCGGATTAAAATTATTGATGATGAGAATGTTACCTTCTTTGTGAATGGGCATAGACTCAAGATATATCAAAAACCCCAATCTAAGGAAGAATTTGTGGAATAAATTGTGAAGAAGAAAGGGATGGAGATGGTAAGGGAAGGGATCCTTCCTTCCACTCTCTCTTCCTGATTTCCCTACTAATACAATGAGCTCACTCTGTTCCACCTCATGCTCAATAAGCCATGAGAGGAATGTCTAATGGGTATAGTTTTATTCCTTTTTCCAGCCCCAATAGACTACTTACGAAAAAGGAACCCCTTGGAGTCTTCTTTTTCAGTATTTCAGACTCTCTAAAATTGAAATCTTGCGAGTATGGACTACCCTAGGCTCGTTAAAAAAACAGGTCAATAGATCCCTTGGGATCCTTCAATAAAATTTGGTTTTCGGTTAATTTATGGATTTCTCGTGTTGGACTGATGTGGGATTTCTTAAGGTCCCCCTTCTAACAATTTTGGCCCATTGACATCAGAAAATTATCAATTATCTAGGTGCAGGTTTAGAGCCTTGTAATGCCTTGAAGCTTCTATGCCCCAATGACAGGGTATCTCGCCAGAGATAATGGAGAATAATCATGCCTTATTTACTACTGGATCCTACAAGGGGTTCGACAACAAATCATATATTCACAGCTGATAGGAGGCATCAGGGTACCTTGGTCCTCACTCTCATTAATGGTGATGGACCTCGCATTAGTTAACAGTTGACCTCAATGGATGGTAATCCAATGAGGCCATTGCACATTCAACATCGACATATTCATTCATGTGCAATGGAATATACACAATGAGTGGAGAAAATGATTCCTGTAGATTCAACTTCAATTCCTGCAGAATATTCAACATTTACAGTTTTTAATTCCTAAAGAATTTTCACAGTTATTTCAATTCCTGCAGAATTTTCATCAGTTTCAGTTCAATTCCTGAAGAGTATTTAATAGTAATTTCTATATAATATTCAACAGTTGTAGTTTTGATTCCCGCAGAACGTTCGATGGTCAGTTTTAAACTCCTGCAGAACATTTTTTAGGCACAAAAACACCTCGGTTCCCTGAAAAGACAATAGAAAAGAAAAAAAATTAAAAAGAACATTACATTAAAATCATGTAATAAATTACTAACAGTCATTATTTTGTTAAGGTCATGGATTATATGTCTGGTATAATAGGTTATCATTGCAAGAACAAGCTATGTCATTGAGGAGAGGACCGTTGGAGGTAAGTGGTAAAGTACAGCTGGTGATAAGATGCTTTAGCTAAAGGTATAATGATGCTTTAATTTAAAAAAAAAAAATCATAACTAAGGCTATGGTAACCCTTGCAGCCTTGAGCCGTTGCGACATTAATCCAATGATCTGTCATTATCACGTTGATGGTGGTTGTACTTCCAAGGTCTATCCTGCAGGTCGGATCATGATGACAATCATGATCACAACTTGCCGCTGAAAAAGCCCCATATTTCCTATTTAGTTCATTGCACTTTCAAAACCGTTGCATGAGTCTTGAACTATATTCCTGCAACTCACATTTTCTCTGTTCCTTTTTTCCTCAGTTTTCCTGTCTATTTCCTCACCTTCACATCTGTTAGAGTCGGTATCTTCATCCCTCTGTCAGAGATCAAATTTCTCTTGTTTCATTTCATTTTAGGTGTCTCACTCAGTTCAGTCAGCTACATTCCATTACAAGCATGGATCATCTAATGGTAGGGGGCTTTTCACTCATGTTCCTCATGTCTTATACATGTTGGCTTAGGTTTGTTCACTAAAATCATTTACAGTCATGCTTGGTCTCATAGTTGGCAAAGAGTCATTTTAGGGTTTTTAGCCTCATTAGGTCAAGGGTTTTGTTAATTTGGTCTTCAGAATGTCTAATAATGTCAGCAGGAACATGAGGAAGCTTCAAATAAGGTTTTAGTGCAAAAATTTCATCATCATAATTGCTTGATAATGATTTTTCTTCAAAACTCTGTTTTGAAGAAAAAATTGTCTATTTTTATCTTTTTGTAATAAATGCAATGTAATTTCCAAGTTTTTCAGTTGTAATAATACTTCAGGTGCAACCTTGGTCGCCTTTGCCAAATTTCCATGCCATCCATTCCCTGCAAAGACAGACAAAAAGTTCATCATCATTCTAAAGGGCCAAAGGAAACAAAACAGAGTTTTAAAGTGAAGTGTCAAAGTTTTCAAAACATTACAAAGTGGGTTTTTCAAATGAAAAATTAAAATATTTGGCATATATAAGATATTTCGAAATTCAAAACTCCATTTGCATGCCAAGAGATAGCATTGAGCCAAGAAAAATTGTGGAGGAGCGAAGACTGTGTGTAAATTGTTGAGCGCGACGCACTGGGCAAGTGTCGCAGCGCATAGGCTGAGCGCGGCGCATCGGGCAAGCTTTTTTGTGTTATTTTGTTCCGGCGCGGTGCATTGGAGGGGTGTGGCGCATTGGAGGGTCACAGCGCACTGGGTTGGTTGCGCGGTGCATTGGGCTGAAACAAAAAACATTTCGCCATTTCTCTCAATCATCAAAACGACTCGGTTTCTCCTTGTTCGAGTAATTCCATACAATCACTCCATTGCTTATGAAAAATTTTTGGTGTTGATTGAGATTGATTATGAGAATTTAAATGCTAAAAACTCAAACCCTATTGTCTTGATTAAGAATGCTCCTAGGGTTTTAAAATTGGGTTTTGGTGTCAAACATTTCCACTTCCCTTACCTTCTTTTTTCCCCTCTGCACTGTTTATATTTTCATCACAGTCCCCTTTTCCTATCCATCTTATATCCTAAATTCAATCATCTCTATCCCATTCCCATTGTCCCCATACCATTTTCAAAATTTCCCCAAATCCCAAGTACCCCAAAAAATCAAGTGGCTGTCCCTTGTCCTTAAATTTATCAAGTCACAAGTTTTCAAAAGGGAAATTCCACTTGGTTAAATTCCACTGTCCCCACTGCCCTATCTCCCCATATTCTTCCCCATGCTACCATACATTTGGCACTAAAATAAAAGCACCCAAATTCTCATTTTCATCTCATACAAGCCAACATACACCTTGCATAGACCTTGGACATCATGGAGACAGATACTGATACATCATATGACCGAGATAGTGATTCAACCATTGAGCTACATGCACCTAGAATGCCTCATAAAAGTGGCAGACATGTGAGAGAGGAGCCCACCTCATTGGCTGAATTGCAAGCTTGTCCACTTGCCATGGCATGTTTTCAGCAGCAGTCATGTTTTCAATATTGTGAAATGACTGCTAGGATCCATTATCATCAGGATTTGGCTCGTTTATTTGTATTGCATTTACATGATGGTCAGGTAACTCTTGTTGGTGTAACTTTCACTCTGACACCGGAAACTATCTCTCAAGCAACTGGAATACCGAATGTGGGAGAACAATGGAACAAAAGACATTAGGTGGACAGAGTACATTATGAACCATATATCAGGCCTAGCTTTGTGAGACAACTCAGCAGAGTGTTTCCTTTCCGGTTCCTAAAGGATTCCTATGCGCCTCTAATGAAACTCATTATCAGATATTCCAGTTGTGAGGGTCGGTTTTCACGCCTCTATGCCTATCATATCAGGCTGTTGATGCATTTCACCAAGGTGAGGATGATGAACCTCCCTTATTTCATGTGTTAGAATATCGAGATAATGACCACTCTTGTGCAGAGGAAAACTCCCGAGCAGTAGTACAACAGTATTTATCACTATGCACTCATTAAGATCGTGGTTGTGCATCATCTTGGATTGCAGGGTATGTCATGGGGGGATTTCATTTCCCATGACTTTTTCACAGCTCCTCAGGTTCCTCCAGAGGTTTTTCATGATGTAGGTGAACCTTCATATCAGCATGGAGGTCAGGAGACAGAGACTACCAGTGTGCCAGTGTTTGTTACTTATCAGAGAGGCACCAGAGCATTATTTGCAGAAGCCCCGTGAGTACTATCTCCACCTATGGTGGAAGGGGTCTCTCTTACATCATCAGCAACACAGGTTCAGGTACAGGACAGAGGTAAGAGGCCTATGTAGGATTAGGAGCCTTCAGGAGGCCAGGATACAGATTTTGTACTCATTGATGAGGATTTGAGCTCTCCAAGCTCAAAGCTGAGAGAGACTATTCAGGAGCAGAAGGCGGAGATAGACACTTTGACCATCAAGTTGCAAAGAGCCCAATGGATTATCAACTACCTTGAGCAGCAAAAAAAACAATTGGAAGATCATCAAAATATCATGGAGTTGCAAAATATCCGTGAGAACCGGCAAGCTGCCCAAAGAAGCCAAACTGAGATGACATCCATTGAGCGAGAGATTGAGGCTGATAGAGATACTTGGCTTGAGAGGGTCAATATTCATCTGGAGAAGCTGTTGGAGAAGGCCAACAAGGAAAATAACATGCTAAGGAACATGACGAACCATCATTGGGTGAGGAATCATGTTTGCAAGGCGCGAATCAAGATCCTGAAAGCAAAGCTAAAGAGGGCACTAAAGCGCCGCAAAAGGCATGATAGACTCCAAATTTTGGCCGAAGCTTCTTTGGCTCAGCATAGCGCTTGATGGTGGAAATTCAGCCCAAATTTCAAGAAATTTGGGAAAATTTTTGTCAATTTTGAATTTTTTGGCCTTAACACGGATTTTCCTGCCCGACGTGTAGCGGCACTTGGCGCGCGCTTATAATTGGCAGCTCCTCTTGAAGAAAAATCTATATTTCTGGATTTTTCATCAAAATTTATGCATGCCTACCCATTAACTAAATATTTTGACAAGTTTTGGGTTTCCTGAAGGGTCAAAAACACCTTTAAAATGGCCTTTCTGCCACTTTTTGGACACACTGGAAGCAGTGTTGGGAAAACTCATTTTTGGAGGGGAACATGGAAACCAAATTCAGAAATTCTAATTGGGTTAGAAAGTATAAAGGTAGAACTTTCCAATGAGCTATCCTACACTCAATTTGGACGTCAGGAAGGCCCTCCAAATCAGCCTCAAAGTGGCGCGATGCATAGAGATTTTAGGCGCAGCGCATTGGGAATTTTGGCCTAGTTTTCACTCAGCAACTCACATTTTCGCCTAGTTTTGGCCAGTTTGACTTTTTTATCTCCAAATGTGAAAATATTGATGTAACTTGATGTAATTTCATGACTTTGATGTAATTTTGGCACATTTTTACCCATCCAATTAGATTCATTCACCAAAAAGTGAAATGTAACTGAATGAATCAGTTTCCTATCTTATAGAGGCAAGCTGTTTCATTGCCTATTTTCCAGTTCTTAGTTCAGATATTGTTGAAACAACTCCTAGAATGGTGAGCTTGACCCCTAGATTCATGGGGATGAGCTAGGCTTGTCTATATCTTGTAATTCTTCAGTCATTTTCAGGGTTGGACACTTGGGATTGCTTGGCACTTCATTGTACATTTCATCTCTGCAATTTTGGCAAAGGAATAGACCAGGGTTTGCAGCACTCTTTGGGATCCATGTGGCTCTATGTTTTGATGGTGTTTTTCTCTATGTGATTGTAAGTTCACTAATGTTTATGTGTATCATTTTCCTTCTCCTTTCTTCTTAAATTAAAAAAATGAGTGATAAAGGTGGAATTCATTAGATTGCTTTGCTCTGCGTTCAGTTTTTTTTTAATTTTCCATGTTTTCATCTATTTGAAGAGGATTCTTGAAAGCCTCTTGCCCTCTTCAGATCCTCACCTTTCTGAACTATCCATTCATTCAATCCAAAGCATTAAAACAATTGCCTTCCTTGCCCCATTCAAAACTCTGCAAAAACTAGGCCTCATCCCCGGACCCAAAACTGCCTTTCCTTGATCCAAAACCTTCAAAATTAAATTCAACCTCTTTACATATATACCTAGCCTAAAATCAGCCTTTGTTCAAGTCATCTCAAGCCTTATTGATCAATTTTTCGCTGAGATTGACAAGGAGAGAGCCCTCTCCCGATATGGTAGGGCTAGCTACCAGATTAAGCGTGGTTTGATGTTACCCTGAAATCTACCTTCTTTAGCCTGAGGTAGATTTAGGCCATAACATAGTGGCGACCATATTGGGGAGAAAATGGTTTGCTTGTTAGTGTTATTTGTTTTATAAGCTACAGACAGAGCCTGAAGTTTGCCAGGTAGCCTTTGAAATGCTCTTGCTTTGCATTAGTGAAAGTAGATAAACATTGCTTCAGTCAATCTCCGGTCTAGTTTGTAAATTTAACATCTAACTTGTGAATTTCCCCAGTACATCAGATCATTCTAGACTTTTGGGTGATGAGTCTAGAATTTGATAGGCTGAACAAGTTGGTTTTGTCCCTTTGATTTTTGAAAATAATTCAACACACTGGCTTCCAGACAACATACCAGAGCAAATCTGGATCCCGATCCACCTCCTGTGTATGAAAATCCCAATCTGATTTCAAGAATCCATCGTTGAGAAAGTCCTGTGATTCCTTCGTTTAAATCTCATTCATGTCGCGTTGTTTTCGAGTATCTTGAAGATCTTGAGTTTGATGAAAAATTTGAGTTATCGTTGTTTGAAACTAAGTCTGAAAGTGCTATTGGTTCTACTGTCATAAATCCAGAGTTTATCAAATATCTTGAAATTAAACAGGCTAATAGATCCATTGACAGTTACATCTTGAATATTCAGAATTCCATTGTGGCAACAAACATTCCTGAATTCATTGAATCTACATCTGAAACTCTTGGGCCATCAACAATTACATCTGGTTCACAAATTCCTACCAAGCCTCCTTACATTCCTACCATTCCCGTGCAACCTTCTATCCTTGATCAACAATCTGCAGTAACTTCTCCATCCACACCATCTACACCTCATACATCTACTGCTCCAACTCCACCTATATCCCCAAGACCAGTTGTGAATCCACCTAGAACAATGGCTGCTCGATTTTCACCCCTCGCATTGGCTCAGAAATTGGATGACATGCCCGCAGAATATCAAAGAAAAATTCCGTTGTTTGATGGCACTCCTCAAAGTTTCACTACTCAACAACATGTTGATAGGATGGCAGATTTCTTCGATCTTCATGAGATTGATGCAGAAAATGTGACCATGAGATTGTTTATTCAAACCTTTGGAGGAGAAGTTAGAAAGTGGTTTAGAGCTTTTCCGGCTAGAAGTATTGCTACACTGCCTAATCTTCAAAGACAATTCTTGGATCGATGGGAAGCTCAGAAAGACCCTCTTTCAATTCTTTCTGAATATGAAAATATCAAAAGGAATGTTGGTGAGTCAATTCAAGAATATTGTATTAGATTCAATATTGTTTACAATGCAATTCCTGCTGATATAAAGCCACCTAGGAGATCAAGTTTTATTAAGTTTCCGGATGGTTTCGATCCTGACATGGATTATCAATTGAGAGAAAGAAGTCCGGCCACGTTAGAGGATATGCAGAAAATTGCAGTCAGTGTTGAAGCTAATTTGAATGCCAGGAGAGCTAGAATGAGAGCTGAAAAGAAAGTAGCAATAAAGGAAGAGGTTTCCACATCAGATAAAATGCTTCGGAAGATGGAAAAGATGTTTGAAAGATTAACACTTGATAAGCCTGAACTGTAGATTAGAAATCCTAACTTCCGTGGCGAGCAGCAATAACAATTCAGAATCAAGTAAAGAAAACAGCGAGCATAAGAACCGCCAGCAAAACAGCAAGTGAAGACACCCTTACAGCAGAATTTTGTTGGTCCGGAATCAGATGATGAAGAGAATGTAATAGGAGAAGAGAATCATTTCTTTACACCTGATGATATGCCAACTTTTATCACTGAAGATGAGGAGTATGTAGAAAATTCAGCTGTATGAAAAGACGAGGATTTCATCTTAGCAAATGAGACAGCTCTTGAAGAAGAGTCTGATGAGTATCAGAGGGGATACATGAATGCCTTGATAGCCCATCAGCAACAATATTCACTTAGAAATAGAGATGTCCCTATTAATCCAATTCAAAAGAGAAACGAAGTTTCAGCACCAAATAATGATTCACCTGTGGCACGGAAGAAGGGAAAAGAGATAGCTAATCCCACTACTAGCAAATCCCCATCAGCAAATGAAATATCCAATCAGCCAATTGTATCAAAGGAGAAAACTGAAAAGAAGGATGTTCAAGCTAAAGAGATAGAGAAAGTTTCAGTTTTTAACTTAGAAAATGAAATTGCTAAGTTGAAAGTATCTATTCCTTTGACTGAGCTGATGAAGAATAACAGCTATAAGGGTCGGGTGTCTAAAATTTTGAATTTAGATCCATTGTCTGATATGGTGAATGTGGAAGATGATCAACCTGAGTTGATTTTTGGTCCATCATTGGATGGTGAGTCTCCAGATAGTGATGTGCCTCCTTTTTATATCAACCATAGATTGCATGAGTATGTGTTACATAATGCTATGTTTGATTCTAGAGAATCTCATAATCTCATGCCAAGGGCAGTCATGGAGAAATTGGGATTGGATATCACTAGAAAGTATCATGATCTGTATTATTTTGATTCTAGCAGAGTAAGATGCATTGGGCTTATCAAATATTTTGTGGTCAGTTTGGATCAGATTCCTACTAATAATGTTTTGATGGATGTGGTTGTGGCGGATATTCCTCCTAGATTTGGCATGCTTCTTTCTAGATCTTGGGGAGAGAAACTAAAGGGGACATTGAAGCTTGATTTCTCCTATGCTACTATTCCTATGTTTGGTTAGATGAGAAAATTATATCGGGAGAAAAAGATGAAGTATATGATCACCAGCAAGGAGAAACCGGTAAATCATCCAATCAACTATGTACATACAGATTTAGAATCATTTGTTTTGTATTCAGATAGTTTCAATGATGTAAATAGCCAATTAGTTGAAGTAGAAGACATTCCGGAAATCACCGAGAATTTTAGAGAGGTCTTGAAGAAAGAGAGACAAAAACTTGAAAGTACCGCTGAGCAATCAGCCTTCCGACAGCAGCAAAAAGTTGATGGATAGCAAGCAGAAATAACTGAGCAAATAGAATTTCAGCACTTGGAAGAAGATGAAGATGGTTTGTGGACCATGGATTTTGATGGTGCAGTAGGAAATGATGGCGTTGGAATTGGCATTTGGGTACGCAGCCCTTTTTCCGCTCCAAACAAAGTGCCGAGTAATGTAAGGGTCTGTTCTTATAAATTGGATTTTGATTGTTCAAATAACGAGGTTGAATACGAAGCTTTAATTGTTGGTCTGAAAATTCTTAGAAAGTTGAATGCTAAGAGGATTGCAGTGCATGGTGACTCTGAATTGGTTATCAAGCAAGTGAAAGGTGAATACCAAGCTAAGCATCCTTGAATGCAGGCTTACTGAAATATAGTTCTTGATATCTTGAAATTGTTTTCAGATTATACTTTGACCTCTATGTCCCTCGTATTCAGAATGGTATTGCAGATGCACTTGCAAATGCAGCAAGTAATTTGAAGATTCCGATGAACTCAAGTAACAAATTTGAAATTCATGTGAAGCATCGTCTGACTGTCCCGGACAATCAAAGGTATTGGCAAGTGTTTCAAGATGATGAAGAAATTGATGAATTTCTGCAAAATGAAGGTAAATTCAAAGACACTTCTATTGATGTGGAGCATGATGATGGTGGGGCTGATGTGCAAGTAAAAAAGATGGAATTATTGCAGTTGAAGGATAATTTCATTCCTAAAGGTCTAATACCTTTAGAGGAGCTTTGCAATCAAGATGACATAGCTCGAAAACCAACCTTGCGGCCAACCGAAAAGGGAGTTGAAGATGTGAACATTGGATCAGCTGAAAATCCAAAAATGGTGAAATTTTCCAAAGCATTGCCACCATAGGTAAAATCAAAGTATATCAGTTTGTTGTCATCTTTTTCTGATGTATTTGCTTGGGACTATTCATATTTGAATACATACGATACAAACATTATTCAACACACCATTCCAATTAAGCCAAATCAAAAGCCCTTTCATCAGAAGTTGAGAAGAATAAATACAAAGCTGCTACCCTCAATAGAGAAGGAAGTGAATTGGTTGTACAAGGCTAGTATCATTGTTCCTATAAGATTTTCAAATTGGATTTCTAATTTGGTGCCCATGCGCAAGAAGACAGGTGAGATTCGTTTGTGCATTGATTTTAGGAATCTGAATAAGGTTTCTTTGAAAGATAATTATCCGTTGCCCAAAATGGATCACATACTTCAGAGAGTAGTTGGAGCATCTCGTATGTCGCTACTTGATGGTTATTCTGAGTATAACCGAATTCTGGTCCATGAGGATGATAGAGACAAAACAGTGTTCACCACTCTGTGGGAAACTTTCCATTATGCTAAAATGCCTTTCGGTTTAAAGAATGTTGGTGCGACATTTCAGTGGGAAATGGATATGGAATTTGCAAATGAGAAGGATGTTTTTCTAGTTGTGTATCTTGATGATTTGACAGTATTTTCTAATTTTGATGAAGAGCAACTTTACCATTTGAAAGTTGTTTTTCAGCGGTTTAGAAAATATGGTGTGTCACTCAATCCGAAGAAGAGTTTGTTTGCCATGGATGAGGGCAAGCTTCTTGGTCATATTATTTCAAAGGATGGCATCCGCATCGATACCGCTCGAGTAGAAGCTATTCAACAAATTGATCTTCCCTGGAACAAAAAGGAGATACAATCTTTCAATGGTAAGATGAATTTTTTACGTCGCTTTGTGCTGAATCTTGCAGAACATTTAAGGGAGATTACAAACATGCTTAAAAAATATAGTGTCATGAAGTGGACTGAGGAGGCTGTAAAGTCTTTCAATTTAGTGAAATTGGTGCTTTCTTCAGCTCCGCTTTTGATCAGCCTAGACTATACTCAGGATTTTATTGTGTTTTCATTTGCTTCGGAGCATACTATGGCAGCAGTATTGATGCAGAAAACAGATAAGCATAAAAAACCAATCGCTTTTTTCAGCCAAAACATAAGAGATTCAGCGTTAAAATACAACATTATTGAAAAGAAAGATTTTGCTTTAGTAAAAGTGTTGAAATATTTTCGAGTATATATTCTGCATTCACACATTCTTGCTTATGTTCCTAATACTACTATTAAGGATGTCCTAGTGCAAACAGATCCAGAAGGGAGACGAGGCAAATGGATCTCTTCTTTGTTGGAGTATGATGTGGAGATAAAGCCTACAAATCTTATCAAAGGATAGGGGCTGGCTAAGCTAATGGCTGAGTCGAATTTGCATGCCTTGGACATTAATCTCATTGCTGCTATGTTCGAGGAAAATGAGGAAAGTTCGCTAATCCAGGTATCAGAAATATTTGTGCTTTCTCCTTGGTATTCGGATATTATATATGTGCTTCAAAACTTGTCACCACCACCAGGCATGGCTAAAAACAAAAGTAGAACTTTGAAATTGAAGGCTGCCAAGTTTCTTATTTTGAACAATGCACTCTATTGAAAAGATCCTGGTGGTGTTTTGCTGAATTGTTTGGTGGAAGAAGAAGCAAAGCAAGTTATGGAATATTTTCATAAGGGAGATTGCAGGGGTCACCTTTTCTGGAAAACGAAGGCCAAAAAAATTTTTACAGCAGGATATTATTGACCGAATCTTTTTGCTGATGTGTATAAGATTGTTAAAAGTTGTCATGAATGTCAGATTTTTGAAGGGAGGAAGAAATTGCAGCCATTGCCACTTAAGCCCATTGAAGTAAGTGCTCCTTTTCAGCAGTGGGGTTTGGATTTCATTGGAAAAAATCATCTTGCTTCTTCAGCTCAGCATAGGTGGATCCTCACAGCGACGGATTATTTCATGAAATGGATTGAAGCAATTCCCACCAGGCAGGCCACAGATTCGGTAATAATTTCGTTTCTTGAGAATAATATTTTGTCTCGTTTTGGTTGTCCGAATAAGTTAATTACTGATAATGCAATATATTTCAAATAAAAAAGAATGGTTGAGTTTTGTGACAAGTATCAAATCACTTTAGAACACTCAACCACTTATCATCCACAAGGCAACGGATTGGCTGAGTCCTTGAACAAATCTTTGGTCAAAATTATTAAAAAGCTGCTGGAAATAAACAACAAAAGTTGGCATAAGAATTTGGTCAATGCACTTTGGGCAGACAGAGTGAGTCAAAAGAAATCTATAGGTATATCCCCTTTCGAGCTAGTATATGGAGTTGACACGGTATTTCCTACCTCTCTCGCAGTTCCTGTAGTCAAACTTCTGCAGGAAGCTGGCAGCAAAGATGATCATATGCAAAGAAGAATAAATCAAATGATCCATTTGCAGCAGACTAGAGAGGAAGTTTTCCAAAACACGTTCAAGCTACAAGAGAGAATTAAGAAAATATATGATAGAAAAGCCAAAGTGGACAAGTTTCAATTGGAAGAAGTGGTGTTGAAATGGGATGCAAGAAATGAGGAAAAAGGTAAGCATGGTAAGTTTGAAAATCTATGGAAAGGACCCTTCAAAATTGCTGTATATTCAAGTCGAATGCTTCAAAGAGACGAATGGGGAAGATTGTCCAGAGCACGTGGCCAATGGCTCTGTTAAGCTCAAGCTAAGATTGTCAAAATGTTTTTCTTCATTGCTTTTTACATTGTCACCAGACATACCATTTTATTTCGTTCATTTCATGTGCTATCGTCTTTTCTTAGTTTGGGGCCCGAGGTGAGTCTATAACCTCGAAGATTAACTTGCTTTGTTTTAGTTTGTTTGTCATTGCCTATCACTATTTTACTAAAATTGAGTTTGCTTGTCAAGTTTCAGTCAATAATTGAGTCAAAAGTCTTGTGTTGTTTGTCGAAATAATGACTCCATAGCCCAATGGACGAAGGCACTGTCTATCTCTCCCAGAGATCTGTACTTCTTGGCACCTCCCAGGAGCTACCATCCCCATTGGATCCAATGTTAGAGTTGGTCTTTACATCCCTCTGTCAGAGATCAAAAACTCTTTGTTGCATTTCATTTTAGGTGTTCCATTTTGGGTCACCACCGCAATCCACAGAGCAAGGATCATCCGATGGTAGGGGCTTTTCACTCATGCTCCTCATGCTCGATGCACCATGGATTAGGTTTGTTCATTAACCTATTTGCTACCATGCTTGGTCTCATAATGGCAAGGAGTCATTTTAGGGTTTTTTAGCCCCAGCTTAGGCTGGTGTAAAAACTAATCTATGCACGTTCATTAATGTCAAGGGCACATGAGTGTAAGTTTTCCAACACAGTTTCAGCAAAAATTTCTTCATCATCATACTGTTATCGATTTTTCTTCATGCCCCTGTTTTGAAGAAAATCGTCTATTTTTATCTTTGTAATAAACAACAATTCCAAGTCAGTTTGTAATAACATTGTGCGCAACTCCAAGTCACCTTTTCCAAAGTTCCATGCCATCCATCCCTGCAAAGCAGACAAGAAACTCATCATTCAGTTCAAAAATCAAAACCAAGCAAAACAAAGTTCTTTTGAAAAAGTGCCAAATTTTTCAAACATTATAAAGTGGGTTTTTCCAAAAAAAATTAAAATCTTTGGTATATATAAGATATTTCCAAATTCAAAACTCCATTTTCATACCAAAGACATCAATGAGCCAAAGAAAATCATGGAGGAGTGAAGACTATGTGTAATTATCGAGCGTCATTACTGGGCAAGCATGCGTAGAGTCTCGAGTTGCCACTGTGCAGTCAGTTCGTGTGTTAGTTTGTTCCGGCTACGCGCACAATGGGGTAAGAAACACAAAAAATTTCCATTCTTCTCCAATTATCAAATTTGCTCGGTTGCTCCATGTTCGAGTAAGTCCATACAATCACTCCATTGCTTATGACAAATGTTTGGTGTTGATTGAGATTGGTTATGAGAATTTAAATGTTAAAAACTCAAACCCTATTGTCTTGATTAAGAATGCTCCTAGGGTTTTAGAATTGGGTTTTGGTGTTAAACATTTCCACTTCCCTTCCCTTGTTTTTCCCCTCCTCACTGTTTATATTTTCACCACAGTCCCCTTTTCCTATCCATCTTATATCCTAAAGTCAATCATCTCTATCCCATTCCCATTCTCCCCATACCATTTTCAAAATCTCCCCAAATCCACCAAATCCCAAGCACTTAAAAATCAAGTGTCACTCCTTGTCCCTAAATTTATCAAATCACAATTTTCAAAAGGAAAATTTCACTTGATTAAAGTCCATTGTTCTCACTACCCTATTCCTCCATATTCTTCCCCACAACATTTCACACTATTCCCCATATTCTCCCCACGTTACCATACATTTGCACCAAAACAAAAGCATCCAAATTTTATTTTTCACTCTACACAAGCCAGCCACACACCTTGTACAGACCTTGGACATCATGGAGATATGGGATACCCACACATCATATGACCAGAGATATGATCTCACCATTGAGCTACAGCTGCACCACATAAGGCTCCATAAAAGTGTAAGTGTGACGTGAGAGAAGAGCCCACCTCATTGACTCAATTGCAGGCTTGCCCACTTGCCATGGCATGTTTTCGAGAGCAGTCATGCTATCAGTATTGTGAGATGATTGCTAGGATTCATCATCATCAAGAGTTAGCTCGTTTGTTTGTATTGCATTTGCATGATGGTCAGGTAACTCTTGCTGGTGTAAATTTCACTTTGACACCGGAAACCATCTCTCAAGCAACTGGAATACCGAATGTGGGTGAATAGTGGAACAAAAGACAGTAGGTGGACAGAGTGCATTATGAACCATATACTGTTTGCTTGCAGAGACAACCCCACAGTAGTGTTTTCTTGCCCTAAAGGAGTCTCATAATTCTGGCGAAACTCATAATCTAACATTTTGCCGTGAGGCTTTGCATCCCCCTTCATGCCTACCACATCAGGTTATTGATGCATTTCACAAGAGTGAGGATGATGAACATACCTTATTTCATGTGTCGGAATATCAAGAGAATGACCACTCTTGTGCAGAAGAAAACTTTACAAAGAAAGATAAACAAAAGATTAGTCACCAGCACTCATCAAGATCGTGGTTGTGCATCAACTTGGATTGCAGGGTATTTCATGGGAGGATTTCATTTCCAATTATTTCTTCACAGCTCCTCAGGTTCCTCCGGAGGTTGTTCATGATGTAGGTGAACCTTCATATCAGCATGGGAGGCCGGTGAGGATGCAGACTACTAAAAGCGTGCTTGTTACTTATCGCAGAGGTACTGCAGCACACGGCAGCGCAACCTTATGAGTTTCACCCACCTAGGGTAAGGGGGCCACCACTGTGCGTTAGGTATAGTTACAGGACATGGTGTAACAGTTTACGTGCAGATGAGGGGCTCTTAGGGAGGACCAGGAGGCCAAGACATCGATTTTACCTCATTGATGAGGATTTGAGCTCTCCAAGCTCAAAGTTGAGAGAGACTATTCAGGAGCAGAAGGCGGAGATAGACACTTTGACCGTCAAATTGCAAAGATCCCAATGGATTATAAACTACCTTGAGCAGTGAAACAAACAGTTGGAAGATCAGCAAACAATCATGGAGTTGCAAAATATCCGTGAAGACCGGCAAGCTGCCCAAAGAAGCCAAACCGAGATGACATCCATTGAGCGAGAGATTGAGGTTGATAGAGAGACTTGGCTTGAGAGGGTCAATATTCATCTAGAGAAGCTTTTGGAGAAGGCCAAAAAGGAAAATAACATGCTAAGGCACATAAAGAACCATTATTGGGCGAGGAATCATGTTTGCAAGGCGTGAATCAAGATCCTGAAAGCAAAGCTAAAGAGGGCACTAAAGCATCGCAAAAGGCATGATAGACTCCAAATTTTGGCCAAAGCTTCTTTGGCTCAACATAGTGCTTGATGGTGGACATTCAGCCCAAATTTCAAGAAATTTGGGAAAAATTTTGTCAATTTTGAATTTTTTGGCCTTAACACAGATTTTCCTGCCCGACGTGTAGCACCACTTGGCGCGCGCTTATAATTGGCAGCTCCTCTTGAAGAGAACTTTGTATTTCTAGATTTTTCATCAAAATTTATGCATGCCTACCCATTACCTAAATATTTTGACAAGTTTTTGGTTTCCTGAAGGGTCAAAAACACCTTAAAAATGGCCTTTCTGCCACTTTTTGGACACACAGGAAGCAGTATTGGGAAAACTAATTTTTGGAAGGGCCAATGGAAACCAAATTCAGAAATTCCACTTGGGTTAGAAATTAGACAGGAAGATCTTTCCAATGAGCTATCCTGCACTCAATTTGGACTCCAGGAAGGCCCTCAAAATCAGCCTCAAAGTGGCACGACGCATAGAGATTTCAGGCACGGCGCATTGGGAATTTTGGCCTAGTTTTCACTCAGCAACTCACATTTTCGCCTAGTTTTGGCCAGTTTGACTTTTTTATCTCCAAATGTGAAACTCTTCATGTAACTTGATGTAATTTCATGACTTTGATGTAATTTTGGCACATTTTTACCCATCCAAATAGATTCATTCACCAAAAAGTGAAATGTAACTGAATGAATCAGTTTCCTATCTTATAGAGGCAAGCTGTTTCATTTCCTATTTTCCAGTTCTTAGTTTAGATCTTGTTGAAACAGCTCCTATAATGGTGAGCTCGACCCCTAGAGGCATGGGGATGAGCTAGGCTTGTCTATATCTTATAATTCTTCAGTCATTTTTAGAGTTGGACACTTGGGATTGCTTGGCACTTCATTGTACATTTCATCTCTGCAATTTTGGCAAAGGAATAGACCAGTGTTTGCAGCACTCTTTGGGATCCATGTGGCTCTATGTTTTTATGGTGTGTTTCTCTCTGTGATTGTAAGTTTATTGATGTTTCATGTGTATCATTTCCCTTCTCCTTTCTTCTTACATTAAACAAATAAGTGATAAAGGTGGAATTCATTAGATTTGCAGTGCTCTGCCTTGATTTTTGTTTAATTTTCCATGTTTTAAACAGTCTGAAGAGGATTCTTGAATGCCTCTTTCCCTCTTCAACTCCTCACCAGTCTGTTCTATCCATTCATTCAATCCAAATCATCAAAACAATTTCCTTCCTTGCCCCATTCAGAACTCTGCAAAAACTAGGCCTCATCCCCGAACCCAAAATCTGCCTTTCCCTTTGATCCAACAAAAACCCTCAAAATCAAAATCAAACACTTTACATATATACCTAGCCTAAAATCAGCCTTTATTTTAAGTCATCTCAAGCCTCATTGATTATTTTTGTTGAGATTGACCCAGAGAGAGCCCTCTCCTGATTTGGTAGGGCTAGCTACCAGATTAAGCATGGTTTGATGTTACCCTAGACTCTACCTTTCTCAGCCTGAGGTGGGTTTAGGCAATAAAAAAATCCATTTTCTCCTCCACCATATCTAAGCTACGATCCCCTCTCTGATTCAAGCCATAGATCCTTGCGCTGCTAGAAGTTGATCCTCGTGTCAAGGCGAGAATAGAAAAGGCAGGATGGCTACCTCTCTTCTAGAGGTTTAATGGACATAACTATGAAGTAAAAAAAAAATTTTCCCTGAACTTGAATGTGGATAAAGCATAGGTTGGAAACATACTATTCAGTTTACAGAAGACTTGGTGGCATGGGCATGTGGAATTCCGCAAGATGGAGAGCGATGGTTTAAAAATCACTGCTTCAACAAAGAAATGTGCACCTATTTCCTGTAAAAGGATTACTCAAGCACTTACTGGAGTAAGTGGATTCCGAAGGGGTTTTTAAGGATCAATTATTGTCAGTTACTATTTTTCCTGCAAAAGTATCTTACGTGTGAGGGTCGCTTTTGCCTCGCATTCTTGTTTCATATTAGGCTTCTCAGACAATTCCGAGACAAAAACATAAATTTTCCCTAGTATTTAAAAATTTCATTGATAAAAATGTCCATGACCGTAGAAGAGAGGATCTCCCACATATAGGAAAACATATACCATCACGGGCTGGTGAAGATTATTCTGGTGGAAGTCCTGTAAAAACAGAAAAATACATTGGAAGACTTTCTGACAGAATAAAATTTTGTGGATGATGGAGATTCTAACTCCTCGGGAGTCAAGGAGGAAAATCCCATAGAGAAACCAAAGAAGTAACCACAGACCTATGGACCAAAGGTGAAAGAAGATGATGGGGATGACAAAGTTATGGTGACTGGTCAAACTACTATGAAGGGATCCTAGCAAAAGAGGCCATATACCCCTGCTAAACGATATAGCAAAAGCCGGGCTGCTTGGTTGGTCATTAAGGATACAAAAAAAGAAGGGACACCACCCAAAACGTTTACCAAGAAGACAGAGAAGTCTCGTGGCTAGGCCAAGGGAAAGGAGAAGGTAAACCCTGCTACATTCATTGACAAGAACATAATGTCCTTTCAAGATTCTTCACTGCAGGAAAGTCATAATGAAGCCATGAGAGCATAGGAGGATTTGAGTGTGCCCCAATCCTCACAAGTGTGTCATGAGGGAGAGGTGACTCAATTGAAGAAACTGTCTCGACATATGCTGGAAGATACCATTAAGGAACTTACACTTTCAAAACGGGCCTTGAAAATGGAGAATGCGGCCCTAAAGGAAAATACCCTTAAGATGCAGAAAGAACATGAACAGTGGCATGAGAAAGCACCCTGCATCATGAAAAAGAAGCAGGCCCAGATCGACCACTTGAAGAAGAAGAATGAAATTTACAGGGGACTGATTCAATCGGAATCTAGTCTGGCCTGGCTAGATCATCTGGCTACAGTAGCTGCAGCCCATTAGAAAAGTTGATTTTCTTTTTGAGGACTGCCTCAGTTCTTCTTGCATAGGGACATGCAAGAGTTTTGGTGTGGGGCAGATCTTAAGTCTAATATTTACCCATTTTTGACACCTATCCTATGCCTTGCCTCGCCTATTTTTGAACCCTTTTTTTTCTTTAATTATACCTATTTCAACAATGTTATCTAGTTTTTTCTTAAAATGGTACATAAGCCTAAGGTATGTTAAATTATCATAAGAATTTTCATTTTATCTAAATTCAAGTATTCTTTGATCTAGCTATGTCTTTATTGCATTACTACTCTAACTAGTCTAAAACTTGTGCGCAAATTTCCTAAATTTGAATAGTTTCGCAAATCTTGCAGATAGCTCATGTGGTCAAGATTCCTGCAGACGTTCTAGATTTCCTGTAGATATGTTGATTTTCTGCAACCGTCTTGATTTCCTATAGAGATATCTATGGTTGACCATGTTCCACTCATCTCCATATCAAGTAAATACATTGATTTTGAAGGGAATTTGCTGCATATGGAAGTTGTCCTATTCACTATTGCGAATCCTCTTTTGCAACAACCCAAACCTCCAGATCTTCTCTTGTGCCCACATGGAGAAACAACTTCAGCCGCACAATGGACATCATCTAATCCAAGCTTCTATTCATGGATTAGACTCAACAAAGGTTTACTTTTTCAATTTGTATCTGTATCATTGGTTGTGGTCTTAGATTAGTGATCTACTTTGTTCGAACCAAATATGGGCTTTGATAAAGGTATAAATCTGATGTATTTCTCTTTGTAAAGGAGGTTGGGTTTGGATTTTTGTTGATAGCAAGATATCAGACTGCACTTGACTGTAATTTCTAGGTTAATAAAATGTCTATGTTCTGTTTATATTTCTGAGCAGCTTCTTTGACTTTTGAAGGAGTTGTGAGTGAGGGAGGGCCCCCTTCTCTCACAACTCCTGCAACATAGTGTGTGTTTTATTTTTGTTTCATTTATGCACTAATAATTCATGTACACAGTTAGTGCTTTCTTTCTGCATTTCCTGCAGCAAACTGTTAATTGGTTAAGTGATTTAATTATTTATGTTAATGACTTCTTTTCATTTGATCAATGTTTGGATTCATGCTCTTTAAGTTGGATTCTTGATTGTTGTTTGATTTTTATCTTTTCGTGCATAAATATCAGAAAACCCAAGTGTTGTAGAGGGATGTTCTAAGCCACTCCATAGCCATTGTTGCTAAAGTATTGATACATCAAAAAAGCATGAATTGTTGATTGTTGTTTGATATTTATCTTTTCATGGTCAATATCAGCAATCCTAAGTGCTGTAGAGGGATGATATATGCCACTCCATAGACATTGCTACCAAGTATTGACATAGGAAAGAATCATTAGTTGATGTGTGTATAATTTATTAACACTTGAAGTAATCAACCTACATATACTTTACATTGCATCTCATCACTTTACCTTCCTGGGTTGACAATTTATGATTGGAAAATCATAAGCATATAATTTGACTCAACACCTCCAATCTTGTATTTTGGTGGTTTTAATTAGCTACAACATCCAATAACTCCCCTATCCTTATATCCTTTCTACTATAAACACACTTTTTGATATGGTTGTACAAAATAAACATGATGGATTCAAGTAATGCAATATATAAAACATATAGTTAATGTTAACTCGAGCATATTTTGTTGAACACCTAATCTTTGGGATTAGTAATCCTATGTAAATATTATAAATATCAAAATCAGGGAAGTTGGAAGAAAAAGATACATTTGGAGATCAAAAAAAATAGTCTCCTTCTCCTTGTATATAGTCATATTTTATCTTAATGAAAATCAACAAGTTATTCATGGAGTTACTCTTGGTTTGACATGGTATCACAACCAACTCTCAAATTCAACTCTCTGTTGTTGTGTAACTCCTGCTATTTTCCTTCTCTCACTCAGATTTTTCCCTCCTCTGTCTTCTTTCCACTGAATGCATATATTTATTTACTCCTGCTCAAATTTTGGTTCATATTCTTCAAATATCTATGCATCTGAGTCCATCGAGGTGCAAAGGCCAAATGGGGAATTCCCTTCTTTGTACCATTTCATTAATTCAAGTGTAGTATTTTTAATGCATTGGAGTTATACAGTGAAGCAACATGGGAATTTCTATGTCTCCGTGCATGTTCTTTTTAAGGTCGTGCGATGAATGGAACATGAAGAGCTTGACTGTTTTAGAAAGGAATAACAGTTGAAACGGTCATTTCCACCTTGTTATATGGAGGTCCTTCATATATATGTAAGTTTAATACCTTGCATTGAATACACCATGTAGTGATTGGATTAACAATTCATTTCGGTTTCCATATGATGTCTCCTTCAAGAAATTCATTTCAATCACAATGCATTGAATGGTGCGTTGATTTTTCATACATGAATTGTGCATTACTTGTGGTAAAATAATATTGAATGGTGTTATTTACATACAAATCATAAATTATTGTGAGCATTGTTTATAATATGTTATGTGGAGTTTATATTTAATATTGTATTGGATTAATTTTTTTAACACCATAATTTATATGCTAAAGCTGTGATTTGAAGTCCATGAGGAGAACTCCTATCATTGTATCCTCTCTACGTTAAATTATTTCTTGAGTCCTGTGAATGGTTGATTGAACTCTTTTCATGGTATGCAATGAGTTACCATGTATGTATTGAGTTACATGAATGGTTGGTTGACCTCTTATTTAAAAAAAAAGGAGATGAGTCGTATGGTATAACAATGTGGATTCATGAGCTATATAAAAAAATAAAACTTTATATGAGTTGGAATTATAATACCATAGGATCATATGGTATATAATATATATAAGTGATATATGGTGTATGCATTAATTTTCTCTTTTTAAGACCATATAACATATAAAGTTAAAGCCTGAGAAGATCATATATCGTGTTATTTAAATTATCGAAATAGATCACATCGGTTGTGGGAGTAGTTCTTCAGTTTTTATGATGCATTCCTTAATATCCATTATTGGAGTAGTTATCTCTTGCAAAGAGAACTATCATGAGTGGCACCGAAAGATAAAATACACCCTCATTTTCAATGAGCTGTGGAAAGGAGTTTCTGAAGGAGAAGGAGAAAATGCACCGAAAAATCCTACTTCAGATAAGGAGCTTCTCATTTGGGAAAACAAGAGCATCATGGCCTATGCCTTGATTGCAGCATCACTAAATAAAGAGGTGAGTCGAAATATTTCACCATTTTTAAATTCCTCTAAAGCCTTAAAGAAGTTGAAGGAATTTTATGACTCACACTCTGAGCTTGAAGTTGTTCAATTGATGATTAAGTTGCTCAATCTTGAATTGAAAAATGATGACCCTCTTGCCTTAGCATTAGAAGAAAGATCCATTATGCATGACATAAAATTCATTGATGTTTAAATATATATTCCTCGCATAGCTTATGTCAAGGAACTATATGTCGCATATTCACATTATATTGAGCCATTGCAAGCAAGTGGAAACCTTAAGGAGATTACCTTTGACTCCCTTGAGAAGAAGTATGTTGAGAGAGAGAAGTGTCCCCACTCTACTGAAGAAGGTTTTTTCTGATCCAGATGGATATGGGTGGCCACCCACCTATTCTACCTGGGGCCCCACCATTGTCTCTTTCATTTTTTTTTAGTTTCGGCACAACTTACTATTTTCGATAGTTTTTTGGGTCCTGAACTTCAGGAGCCATTTTGAGGCCCTAAACGACATTTTTTTGGGAAAACCGAGAGTGGCAAACATTTTCATTCTTGCACCAAAATATGTGCTCCTCAGATAGATCTTTCTAATGAGCTATTGAGCATGTCAAATGAAGATCGTACGCCAAAGTTACGTCCCCGGGAAGTTGAAACACCAATTTACCCAAATGCGACCCATAGTTTTAGCACTTCATCTCCTAGGGTTAGGGTTTTCGATGTTTAGGGTTTCCGTTATTTATAAATAATAAATAGGCCCTCGAGCCTCATTGTAACGTATTTTAAAGACCTGTAGCTACCACATCCCTTCTCAGAGATAAGCTACCAGTGCCCTAGCTATTTTATTTCTATTATGTCTGTAAGAAAATTTCAGTTCTTTGATATTAATGAAATGAACTGTTATTTCCACTGCATATTTGTATTTATGGTTACATGTTTTTTCTGTTGTGTTCCTGCATAAATCTGGATCATTTTCCTTACAAAAAAGGAGAAGAATCATGCACAATATTCTTCCATAGGAAGAGGTGGCCGACGAGAAGGCGGAAGGAAGAATTTTAGAGGCAGGGGGGAAAAAATTTCCTAGGAGAAAGGTCTGATCTTCATTGCATACGATGCAATAGAGATGGACATGATTCTTCCACATGTAAGTTTCCTTAGGATAGAACTGATCAAGAAATAAATGAAGGAAAAGGTAAAATTATTGAGAAAAGGAAAGGAAAATCACCTAAGTCTGCTCATTATGTTGTGGCACAATGGAATATTGGAGTAACTAAAGACTTATTCAATGCTTCACTTGCTTCATGGAAATATTATTTTTTTCTTGATTCAGGATTAACTTTCCACATGAATTTCAGAAGGTATATCTTTGAATAATTCACTAATAATGTTAATGGAGAAATATACCTTATAGATAAGTCAAAACTCAAGCTATCATGGCTTGTCACCATTGTTGTAGAGGTAAATTCCCTCTGCAGACAGAGGCGATCCCTACTAGCCCAGATCGGGTCTAGAAACAATCGTATCACGCTAAGGCGCAAGTTCCTAATTGCAATAGACCAAATTGCGAAGAAGGCCTACCTTAAGTCCAACGCTGTTGTTCGCAGAGAAGATAGTGCTCCCATTTCCTTGCTCTCGCAGATCATAATTCTCTCGCTTGTCACGATAAAACACCTACACATACAAGAAACACGACGAACACACAAACTTAAAACCCAATATATGCAATTATGTATCAATCAGAGAAGACACAACTCATGATCACAATGTATGTACAATACGAGTGGAACCATAACCAAAGTCGCTTATCATTAATCAATACAAAGAAAGATACAACCTGTGCTCTGATGCTGGATCTTCCTTCAGCGGGTCAACAATGGAATACGTCTCGGTAAATCTCGTCGGGAATGGGACAAGCCTCTCTCTTCGGTTGTCTTGACAATAATCTCCTTGCTACTGATTTGGTTCTTTGAGGACTATCAAGGCTCTTGCAGCATACTCTAAGCTATGAAGGCTCTTGAAGGCTCTTGAAGGCTAGCTTGCAAAAGGAAAATGGCAAGCTTATATAGATGGTGGAAGGGGAGTTGGGATCCCTACAATCATGGGATTGGCCCTATCCTCAAGGAAGCTTCCATGAGAGGTGGAAAACCACTTCCTCTACATGGAGATCCAGAGCCAAACCTCCCAACTCAATTTAGAAACCAGTTCAGGAATTGGTTGGAGTCAATCTTCTGCCATTTATTTTTAAAAAACACTCCTTAATAAGCCTAGCATGGGTATAACACTGTGACAGTGCGCCAGCTGGCGCACTCTCTTTGGAGGATTTCCCCCATTGGCACGAGGGCTGAACTGGCTAGTCGCGCCAAGGAAAAAAAGGCTATTTTTAGGGTTTTTCACAAGGAATTGTCTTCAAGGGAATGATTTTCCTTGTTCAGGGGGATGCCATGAAAGTGATTTCAGGTCATGTCACTGCTCACAGGTTGCAGAATAAGCCCTCCAATGTGCAGGACGGGGGATGGTAGGGATAGTGACAGATTGTTGTGTAACAGATGCCCCCTAAAGCATGAGGCCCGAAAGAGAGAGAGGGGTGAAATGCTTTATGATAACTTGTCCAACTGAAAACACTTCCGTTGGAAAACCTGCATAGACAAGTACAACTGATATCTCAAATACATGATATATGTGGTATGGGCGCAACCATCCATAATAGAGTATAAAATAATCCAAATCCAAGGCATTGACGCAGCCATCCAGTGAGGATCGATAAATAGACTCAGGTATGGTCGCAGCCATCCAATGAATGAGTCATGTAACCAATCACAATAATCCACAAAATTTCAGCCTGGATTCTAATAGACAAAATCCAGGGTCTTGCGCTCCATCTTGACCCGAGCAAAGTACAAATTCCAGCATGTGAATAAGTGAACTGAAGTCGAACATGCAAGAACATCATCTGATCACCAACCAATGATGAAAGTTGTTAACAGACGCGAGAGGTACCACCAATAGTGACAATGGTCCTAAAGGTACTATAGGTACAATCTATGAAATGTGAACAGTGAGCTGACGTCGAACACCCATAGAATCACTTGATCAGAGGCCAATGATGAAAACCTCACATCGAACACGAAGAACCTGCCATTGAGGCATGCAGGCTCCAAGGTACCAGAAGGGAGTCTCTAGATCATCTTTCTGGATAATGATCTGAATTCGACAAGAAGTGACCTTGATCGAAGGTGGGCCATAGTGTTTCCCACATCATCGACACGAGACAGAGGAATATAATGCTTGTGAATCAGGATCAGACGAGAATCAGAGGAATGTTGAAACTTGCAGAGGTCAACTTATCTTGAACATATCGGCGGCACGACAGTGGATTTGGCAGTATTTGACATCAAAATATCAGAGGTCATGATGACGAGGCAAAGAGCAGATGAGAGGTCAAAAGGGATTACCCAAACCCACGGAGGAAAACAGAGAATGAGATGAGATGTCCCCAACCCGACACGAATGCAGACAAGTGCCATGTTCAAGAGCGACATACTGCCAACACGACGATGATACTGGTTCAATTTTTCCCACCATTTCTGGTGAGTACCCCAATTATTTTTGAAAACAAGCTTGAAGGGGATAGCATATGCTTGTAATATAAGTCTATCCTTCGGACGAATCCATCCTAGTACATTTAACGAGCCCTAGGAAGGATGAACTCGAATATTGTCCTTACAACTGAATCCGATGTCATCAGGGTTTAACGAGTCTGACAAAGGAAGAACTCAGCGTCTTTTCATGTTTAGAGAGTTTGAAAAGACAACGGAAAAGTAAACTCCAGTAGTCCCTTTTCATAAATAGTTCCTCAGATCCGAAAAGGTAGAAAACTATGTCTGAGAAAACATCCTAGTCGCGATAGGCTAGGGTATTCATTTTTCGTAAATAATATATCCCAGCCTGAAAAAGGGGTAAACGTATACTGGGTAGATGTTTTTTCGTAGCCACTTTAACGAGATCAAAATGACAAGCGACTCGGCAATATTTTCATGTTTAGAGAGTCAGAAAAGAGCTGAAAGATGACTCCTCCTAGAGGAACGAGTGGTATAAAGGGAAAAAACTGGTTCCGGTAATGGTGGAACTGCTCTGAACAAGTAAAGGTCAAGAGGCTAGCTAACAAGACCACTCATCACAGCGGTTCCTCAGGAACGGGTAAAAAAACCAAGTGAAGGCATATGATCGGCCAAGGAGATAGTGACGATGGAGTGAGAAAACCAAGGCTCATCTGGCAAAAATAGGCTGATAAAATGACAATCACGAGAGGTAAAATGGGAATGGTTTCATTTTTACACAAGCTTGAAATCAGGAAACTCTGCTTGAAGTTGGTTCCATTTTTACACAAGCTTGAAACAAAGATAAACTATGCTTGAAACTGGTTTCTTTTTTACACAAGCTTGAAATGGAAACAAACTATGCTTGAAAAAAGTAAGCATGCCCCCAGCATGATGACTCAATTCGAGGTACATGCCCCCCAAGCTTCAATCCATATGAAAGGCAGATGGAGTGAAGGTTCAAATTACGAGATCTTAGAAAGACTTGACTGGGATTTTACGAGATCTAAACAAAGACTCGAATTGAACAGGAAAGTGTTTCATTGTTTTAATGAGGTTGACACATGAAAAGAACTATCCTCAGATGACCTTGTTTCATTTTTTAACGAGGTTGATATAGAAGACAAACTCTCCTCGGACGACCTTGTTTCATTTTTTAAGGAGCTTGACACAAGAAAATGAACTCTGCTCCAAAGAGCTTGTTTCATTTTTTAAGGAGATTGACACAAGAAAAATGAAATATGCTTCGACGACCTTGTTTCATGGTTTAAGGAGCTTGACACAAGAAAACAAACTCTGCTCCAAACACCTTGTTTCATTTTTTAACGAGCTTGACACAAGAAAGCGAACTGTGCTCCAGACACCTTGTTTCATTTTTTAATGATCTTGACACAAGAAAGTGAACTATGCTCCAACAGACCTCATCATAATGAATAATAAGTCATCGCTTCCAACATTTTCCCATCCGATGGAAGGAAAACATCTTGGGAGTCTGGACCCAATGCCCCCAACACATAATGTACAACGGCACTATCACTAAGTACAGGCATGGGATAGGTAGCAACATAGTTGACCTGCAGTGGGGCAGATACAATGGGTGGATAAAAACCAGGAAGGGATGATGGTGGGCCAGTTGCCACATCAAGACCAAAGAACGAAAGCTAATCAATGGTCACGATCCGTCCTTTATGTGGAAAAAAGACCACACGAAAAAGGGAGGAGACAAGTGCTCCCACGGCATAGGTGTAATCGCACCCCAAGAGCAGATTGAAATCCAAGGGGCCTAGAACAACCATCATGTCCATATGGATGGTTTTACCTCCCAAAGTAACAAGTAACCTTGGAAGGATCCCTAACGGTTGACTAGTTCTTCTGTTAAACGCCAACAGATTCTGTGTAACAGGCACAAGCGGCGGCGAATCGAAAGCTTGCCGAGTATTTGAGGATATAATACTAACATGCGCACCTTCATCTATAATAGTGCTGGGTATGACCAGATCAAAGGTCTGTACCTTTATATCAAAAGGCACATAAGATGAAAGGCAGTATCCTGCAAATCGACTCCAGTCAAAGGAAGCAACCAAACTACTCGGAGGGGCTACCATCGAACCGAGATGGTCTTCCCCTGGTGTTACGAAAGAAGGAGCATCCTCCATGACCTCCATCTCGAAGGCGGGAGGAGTATCCTCCGGGACCTCCATCACGGGAGGCAGAGGAGCAGCTTCTTGAGATATAGGGACAGGAGAATCTTTCTCCGAGTCTGAGGAATCTAAAGAAACAAGAAGAACCCGAGGGATGTGAGATCCAATCTCAACGAAAAATACCTGGTGCACCGTAGACGGGGCCAGATCAATCGATCCCATGACTAATGGTTTGTTGGGGATGGATTCCTGAATTTGAATTTCCGAGGGAGCGGGATCGACCAAGGATGACTCTTGACCAATCGTAAGATCAGCTGGTGGAGGACTCAAAGAAAGCTGTTTGTAACCAGCCGGAAGGCACGGCGTACAAACAACCGAGTTGTCCAAAACTCACTTGGCTTCATCCATATATGGACAAAGGTGAATGGCATGGTGCCCCCCACATAACTTACAAGGATTGGTAATCTTACCCTACTTCTTAGGAGCTTTACCAGCACCACTTGAAGACGTGCCCCCAACCTGACTCCCAGAAGCCAAAGGCAATGGTGGACGACCGTTGGACCATGCTTTGAGAACCTTGGGAATTCCAGGGCAATCTCGAAGAATATGGTTCCATGTGCACAAAATGCAAGGGAATTTGACTTTCCATGGAGGGTTGGAAGGTTTATCAATGGAAGGAATCTTAGGCGCAATAGCCACAGAGCTAGCCTCTCCTTTATCTAACTTCTTCTTCTTCTTAGCCACCTGGTTACTAGAAACCAGACTTTCACTAGGCGAAGTAGAGGAGGAGGACGCAGAAACAGGCGAAGAAGGGGATAGGTCCACCTTGGAATAAACATGATGTTGTTCACGTGGTGAAACTAATTGAACAGTAGCTGGGACATTCGGGACCACAGAGGTTGAAAAAAACTAAACAGGCAACCCAACAGTTAAACCAGGAAGGGACAACGTTGACTATAAGGAGCACCAACGTTTCCAAAAGGAGGAAAAGGACTCGGATTCCCATCAGAGGGGATTCCTTGGTTGGTGAACTCCGAAAAAGTTGCCATTAGAAATAGCTTTAGAACAACACCCTATGGAAACTAACTTTAACCAAGAATATTTCGTGGGCAGTTAATTTTTAAAACATTAAAACAAAACTCTATTGTTTCATCTTTTAAGAGTCAAGAAACAGGCAAAAGGTGACTCTATCACTTTCAGTTTGGAAACAAGCGTGAAAGGACAAGCGCTTGATGATATTTTCAAATTTAATGAGTCAGAAAAGATCAAAATGACTACTCTGGAACTCTAGGTAAAAGGGTGTACCAGATATCCGTGAACTGCAATAAACACCTTGGTTTCAAAATGAAAGAGAAATCAACCAAGGACTTGACATACGTGCAGGAAATCTCCCCGAATGCTATGTCCGGTTTATCACGGGTATATGGCGGCAGACTCGGCTTCCTACAGATAAAGGATAGCAACCTAGTGGGGTCTCCCTTTATATACGCGACGGTACGGGGACCACAAGTCCGTGCTAGTGTTGTCTAAAGCCAAGAGGCGAATGACAGCTACTAGGTTTAACGACGCTGGAACACATCTCTAACCTAGACCTCTAAATGTTTCGTTAATGTTTCAATGTTGCCTTAGTGTAAATTGAATAAATTTTAATGTTAATCTTCAATTATGTTTCAATTTTCAGGCCCTAGCGAGTGTTATGTCTCAAAATCTCCTAAATGCACACTACATGCCGTAGTATATCATTTCATTCGATGAAAGCTAATTACAAGAGAGTTAAGAGCTTTTCATACAATAACAAAATGACCATAAAACAATCACTAATCTCTCTAATGCAAGCTAATGAAAACTAAAAAGCTTTTCTTTCAGAGTTATAAATCACTAATAACACAAAAAATATTCAATTTTCATTAGCTAATCAAGAGCAAAAGAGATTTTTTTTTTTATTTTCAGTGTTTGAGAGAAAAGTGCACTAAACAAATGAAAACTAATCAAACGAGCAATTTGAGAAGCGATAGCAAAGGAGTAAAACAAGCAAATTTCACTCAATGCAAACACACATCAAATTGACAAAACAATCCCTCAAAACCAAAAGAATCCCAAAGACTCAAATGAACCATGTAATCTAGGCCCAAAATGAGACAAGGCAGAATTCAAATGAGAAATAAATAAATCATTCAAACAACGCAACAAAACAATAGACGACCACCAAACGAATGTAGAGAAGCAAACACAAAGTTGACTGAACAGATAAAAACCAAAAACTCCCACGGGAAGCTCCACACACTATAACACCTAGATGCCCTAGGGCTAGAATGTAAAATCGATAGAAGAGGGAAAAAAACCAAAGGATGAAGGTCACAGTCAGTCAAACAAGGCTCCATAACACTCAAGAAGTTGTAAAAATGAAACCAAAATCACAGATCAAGCTCAGAAAGCTCAAAACAGAGCAAACCCTAGCACCCTACAGAATTGGCACGACTGTCAGGCTGAATCTAGTGCCAGAATAGAATTGGCATGGGTAATACACCGGCAACATGCGCCAATTGGCGCGACTGTTAGGCTAATAAGCACACTAGTCGAGTTTACTAAGAAAAAATAAAAAAGAGCAATCCAAGAAACAGACAAGTGATGGTGAAGCTAAAAAAAAGCCAAACACATGAAAAGAGCCAGCCAAAAGAGCTAATCAAGCAAGCAAAGTCAAGAATCGACCAAAAATACAAGACAATACTCCAAATCAACGTCTCCCCAGTGGAGTTTCCAATTTTTTGTAGAGGTAAATCCCCTCTACGGACAGAGGCAATCCCTACTAGCCCAGATCAGGTCTAGCAATAATCGTATCACGCTAAGGCGCAAGTTCCTAATTGCAATAGACCAAATTGCGAAGAAGGCCTACCTTAAGTCCAACGCTGTTGTTTGCAAAGAAGATAGGGCTCTCGTTTCCTTGCTCCGGCATATCACAATTCTCCCACTTGTCACGATCAAACACCTACACATACAAGAAACATGACAAACACACAACCGTAAAACCCAATATATGCAATTATGTATCAGTCAGAGAAGACACAACTCATGATCACAATGTATGTACAATACGAATGGAACCATAACCAAAGTCACTTATCATTAATCAATACAAAGAAAGATACAACCTGCACTCTAACGCTGTATCTTCCTTCGGTGGGTCGACAACGAAATACGTCTCGGTAAAGCTCGTCGGGAATGGGACAAGCCTCTCTCTTCGGTTGTCTTGACAATAATCTCCTTGCTACTGATTTGGCTCTATGAGGACTATCAAGGCTCTTGCAGCATTCTCTAGGCTATGAAGGCTCTTGAAGGCTCTTGAAGGCTAGCTTGCAAAAGGAAAATGGCAAGCTTATATAGATGGTGGAAGGGGATTTGGGATCCCTACAATCATGGGATTGGCCCTATCCTCAAGGAAACTTCCATGAGAGGTGGAAAACTACTTCCTCTACATGGAGATCCGGAGCCAAACCTCCCAACTCAATTTAGATACCAGTTCAGGAATTGGTTGGAGTCAATCTTCCGCCATTTATTTTTTAAAAACACTCCTTAATAAGCCTGGCACGGGTATAACACTATGACAGTGCACCAGCTGGCGCGCCCTCTTTGGAGGATTTCCCCCATTGGCACGAGGGCTGAACTGGCTAGTCGCGCCAAGGGAAAATAGGCTATTTTTAGGGTTTTTCACAAGGAATTGTCTTCAGGGGAATGATTTTCCTTGTTCAGGGGGATGCCATGAAAGTGGTTTCAGGTCATTTCACTGCTCACAGGTCATGGAATAAGCCCTCCAATGTGCGGGATGGGGGATTGCAGGGATGGTGATAGATTGCTGTGTAACAACCATCAAGTTGAAACTTCCTCGTCTTCCATAATTTATTTTACATGATGTTCTATACCTCCTGGAGTTGAGGAGAAAATTGATATATTTGGTCCACATCCACCACTAAGGACACTCCATTGACATATTTAATGGAAATATTAAGGTCAAAAAAGCATCAGATAACTCACTTTTCATGACTGGCATAAAAGAAGAAATACTTATGAAGCTACAAGGAACCTCTACTCATGGAAAAAACATTTCATACAGTTCCCACTATGATGAAGGTAAATTTCCATAAATTATTTTATGGCATGATATATTTGGACATTTGAACCATGAAAACCTCCATTTGTTGAAGAATAATTGTGTTATTGTTTTTCCTACTATTCCTAGGAAACTTAACCAAAGTGATGCTTGTATCTTAAGAAATAACAACAAACAATATTTTCATGATTCTCATTCCAAAGAACATAGAAAATTTGAACTCATTCACTCTTATTTATGTGGCCCAATTCTTGTTCCTTCTGCAAATGGTAATAAATATATGGTGACATTTGTTGATGACTACACCAGAATATGTTGGGTTTATTTATTGAAGAAAAATATGAAGCTTTTGAATCATTTAACAACTTTCATGCATGGATTGAAAATGATGCACAATCTCATATTGGATCTATTTGTACTAATAATGGAAAGGATTATACATCAAATGAATTTGAAAAATATCTTCTCCAACATGGGATCAATCATCAAAAAATTGTGCCTTATAATCCCCAACATAATGGAGTAGCTAAAATAATTGCCATAAAAATCTTAAATATCGTATGTTCAATGATGATTTCATTAATGTTAAACTAACTTTTTGGGCTAATGAAATTCTATGTGTTGTGTATATAAAGAATAGGTGTCCATCAAATGATATAAAAAATAAGACTCCCTATGAAATGGGGTATGGGCACATTCCTTTGGTGATGCATCTCAGGGTTTTGGTTCCACCTGTTATGCCTTAATACTCAACGAACAAAGAAAAAAAACCTGGTGCAAGGAGTAACAAATGTATCTTCTTGGGGTACTCAAATACATCCATAATGTATCTTCTTTATGATAAATTTAATAAGAAGTTTATAATATCTAGAGATGTGATATTTCTTGAATCTTCCAAGATTGATAATGTTGTTGAGTGATAACTTAATCGCTTGGATATATTCATACATGCAAAGTATTTTCAAGGGTTTGATAATGAGATTCCACATCTTGAAGGCTAGAAATCATATACTATATCAATCTTTGGAATATTCTTTTGAAGCGATCTCTTCCCCACATGAAGCTCCAGCCACTGATGACAGTTTGAGTGATGTGATTGACATAATTGTGAGAATAAATATTGATTCAGTCCCATCTCAATCAACTGAGCATCCTGGCCCATCTCAGAAAGGTCCTAAAAAATGGTTGACGAATACACTTGAAAGTGTTCTTCCTAATGAGGCTGGAAAGATAGGAACAACAAGTTCAGCTAGACATAATGGAGGTGATGTATATGATTATCATCCTCCCATTGATATGGATGTATCTTATGATTTTGAACTAAATTTGTCCACATATTTCGAACCAAATTTCTTCAAATAATTTGCTTCTAATGATGAATGGAAATAAGCGATGCCAAAATAATATGATGCTTTGATAAATAACGGAACCTGTAAGCTGGTTGATCCTCCATTGGGAAACAAACCAATAGGATACAAATGGGTCTTCAATAAAAAGTATAAAGCAAATGGCTCACATGAAAAACAAAAATCTAGGCTTGTGGAAAAAGGTGTTTCACAGAAGGAAGGTGTCGTTTATGAGGATACTTTTTCCCCCACAAAAAAATGGGCTACCATTCAGACACTCATTTCCCTGGTAGCTCAAAATAATTGGAAATTACATCAATTGGATGTAGAAATTTATTTCTTGAATGGATATTTGAAAGAGAATGCTTTTATGTCCCAACCAGAAGGATTTTTTTTGAAGGGGCAGGAACAAAAAGCATGTAAGCTTGTAAAATCCTTGTATGGCCTCAAGCAAGAACTACGATGCTGGTATGAGAAATTAACTCGACATCTTCTAAAACTCAATTTCAAACATTATGATCTTGATGCTGACACTATTTTCCCTAAGAAATTTTGAAAAACATTGTATGTCTTGTGGTGTATGTAGATGAACTTATGATGATAGGGAACAATGAGAACTACATTGCATCAATAAAGAAAGAACCGAGGAAAGATTTTGAAATGAAAAATTTGGGATTTTTTCACTACTAACTTGGTATTGAAGTAACACAACATCTGAATTTTAAATTTCTCTCAGAAGAAGTACATTAGATATCTGTTGAATAGGTTTGGCATGGCTGAGTGAAATCCTTTAACAACTCCAATCAAATGAAGGAAAATAATTTGAGGATGCAAAAAAATAGAACAGCTCATTGGAAGTATCAACTACCTGACTACTACCAGACCAAACATTTCATTTTCTATTGGAATCCTCTACAGGTTTATGCAAAAGCCTTGTGAGGGTATTTGGTTTTCTGCAAAAAGAGTTCTGAAGCACTTGAAGGGAACTCAAGGCTTTGGAATTCACCTCGATTGGATACCTAGATTAATATTTCGATGGAGATAAATAAACTGGGTTATCTACTTTGTTCTATGTTATGAGTCTTGGATCAGGAGTTGTATCCTGGAGTTCATGCAAACAATCAGTTCCAGCATATTCCACAACTAAGGAAAAATATGTGGTAGCAGCTGAAGCAACGAAGGAAATTGTGTGGCTCACAAAAATTGTAGAGGATTTGTAGGAGAAGAAAGTACATTCAATTCCTCTTTTGATTGACAACACTTTTGCAATAAAGTTGGCCAGGAACCAAAACTTCCATGATCAAGAAATGCATATCAATACAAAATACCATCTGATTTGACATCATGTCGAGGGTAAAATAATCCACCTACGAAATTTTTCCACAAATGATAAGATTATAGATATCTTCACCAAATAACTTGAAATGGAAAATTTTGAAAATTTCAGAATGATGCTTGGATTCAGTAACATCCCTTCAGATTGAGGGGGGGGATGTTGAACACCTAATATTTTTAATTAAGAATCCTACATAAATATTGTAAATAGTAAAATAACGGTAGCTGGGAAACGAATAAACATTGGGAGATGAAACCCAATAGTCTCCCCCTCCTTGTATACAGTCATGTTCTATCTTAATGAAAATCAAGAAGTTGTTCATAGAGTTACTTGTGGCCTGACAAATTTATAGATTATGGTGTTAAGGCCCTATATTACTAGTGTAATCCCTTATTATTATTACTGCAGCCCCCTTATTGTTATTTTTGTACCCATGTAGTCCCCATATTGTTACTATTTTTCCCCATAATATCCCACTATTGTTATTGTTGTGCCCTTGCATTATTATTGTTAGGTCAACTACGATTATATTATGACCCCATGGACTCCTGTATATATAAAAGATGTTTTGTCATTTGTTTAATCCAATAATTTTTCATTTATGTAATTTAAAGGAGGTTTCCCCCTTGAAGAGGCTGATTTATAATGCTTTGATCTATCTTTCCTTCTATTTTGTGAGATGGATTAATAACATTTGGTATCAGAGCATTGGATTATAGGGTTTTTCTGATTCAAATAAGGCATCATGGAATTTTAAATATACTTTTTTTTTACGAAGGTTAAAAATCTAAAACAAAAACACATTTGTGCCACAACCTAGAGGAACTTTGTGGAAAAATTTCAGATCTTGGTTCATAACAGTTTCAGAGATATGATCTGCGGAAGTTAGGGTTTTTGCAGGCTCCCGAATTTCATCTGAAATAGGTGACCTTAGGAAAAAATTCATAACTCTCTCTCTGAGCATCAGATTAAAATTTTGTAAAAGGTGGCTGAAAGAAAACGTATTGTAGCCTCATATGTATCAATTTCAGAGCTGAAGGAGGAAAAAATGACACGTGGCACGTCGTATAAGTTAGCTCTATTGAACCAATCCATAATTAGGCCATTGTGGGAGATTGGAAATAACTTTGTCTTGAAGAATCCAAATTAGGTCAAACCTATGGCATTGGAAAGAATACTTACAGGGCCACTAAAATATTGAATATAAAATCTTGGGGATTCTAAATTGCAAGGATACATCAACTTCAATATCGACCTCCTAAAAAGCAAGAAAAAGGTGTGTATTTATTTTTAAAAATTTCACGTCTTGTTTAAAAAATTAGTTTGAAGTGATTACAAGGGAATATTGAAGCATAGATATCAGTGTTGGGTTCTAAAGTGCCCCCTAAAAATAACTCAACACCCATTAATCCCTCAGAAAGCTCTACTATGACTAATGAAGAGGAAGACGTGCAACATGATATATCAAAATTACAAGACCAAGTGCAAAAAATTTCTCTCTCACAAAGAGTAACAAAAAATGAAATGGAATATAAGATGGACGGTTTGAAGAAAGGCATGGAAGCTAAGATGGATGTTTTGAAGAAAGATGTGGAAGATAATATGGATGGTTTGAAGAATGGAATGGAAGCTAAGATGGATGGCGTGGAAGTTAAGATGGACGGCGTGGAAGCTAAGATGGATGGTATGGAAGGAAACATGGAAGCTAAGATGAATGGTTTGAAGAAAGGCGTGGAAGCTAAGATGGATGGTTTGAAGAAAGGCATGGAATCTAAGATGTATGGTTTTCATAATGGCATGGAAGATAATATGGATGGCGTGGAAGCTAATATGGATGGTATAGAAGGCAACATGGAAGATTTGAAGAAAGACATGGAAAGTTTGAAGGAAGGTTTGGAAAAGTTGCTACAAGAAAATCTTCCTAATGGAAAAAAGGTAGTAGAGAAAACTCATGATGAGAATGAAAGAAATTCTATTCATGATTTTAGAGTCTCTAATGTTGGATTTAAGACCCACCATATTCCAAAAATAGATATGAGGAAGTTTGATGGAAAGGATCCAATAACTTGGATACTACAAATGGAGCAATACCTTGACCTCCATAATATGAAAAACACACAAAGTTACACATTGCAACTTTATAATTAGAAAAAAATTACTTTGTATGGTATCGATGGATTTTTTCTCGTAAACCACTGGTCACTTAGTCAATTTCTATGGAGGAAATGATAGCACATTATAGGGATACAAAGAGAAACACCTTCTTTAGCCAATTGATAAATCTCAAACAAAAGGGTTCAATGATGGAGCACTTTGAGGACTTCCAAAATTGAATATAACAGTAATAATATTGCAGAGGAACATAGGATTGATTTCTTCATAGGGACTCTAAAGGATAACATCCAATATGAGGTTCACCTTTGGGAACTTGATAAATTGGAGAAGGCATTCAGGTTGGAAATAAAAATTCAAAGCAACATTATGGCGACAAGGAAGCCTACCACTCACAACTATAAAGATGGAAGTGTTGCTACTCTTAGAATTCCACAATATATAAGGTTGACGCCATAACAATTAGAAGAAAAAAGAGAAAAATGGATTTTCTATAGTTGTGATAGAAAATACACTAGAGGTCATAAGTGTGCTGAGAAGAAATTATTTTACATATATTGTGAAGAGGAGGAAGGAAAGGAACAAGAAACTTCAAAAGAAGATGATATACACCAAGAACAAACCATAGATGAAGAAGAAATGAATATGACCATATCCTGTAATGCATTAGCAGGAATTACCAGTGCTCAAACACTCAATATAAAAGGAGATATCAATAAGAAACATGTAATAGTGCTTATTGATTTCGGTAGTACGCATAATTTTATTCATTGTACGGTAGCCAAGGAATTGAATTGCTTCCTATACCCAGCACCAGAGTGTCAAGTGGTGGTGGAAAATGGAGGAACTATAAATTGCTCTGGAAAGTGCCATAATATCAAACTAACCATGGTATAATATGTATTTAATAGTCCAATTATTTCCATTCCAATAGGTGCTGCTGATGTTATACTAGGTGTAGAATGGTTACAATCTTTAGGGACGGTGGATTTGAATTTTCAAGAACGTTTATTGAATTGTTTTTTAGAAGGAAAGGAAGTTGAATTACGGGGTATTGTAGGGAAGCTCGTAAATATAATAAGCTATAATGTTCTGAAAAAAATTCTGAATAAAGAACAATGAGGCATCATTGCGCAATTATGCTCACTATAAGTTCCAACATCAAAATCATCTACTTCTCTAGATCTCTAGAAAGTCTTGGGCAATCATTCCAAGGTGTTTGAAACTCCCAAAGGACTCCCACCTATTCGCGATCATGATCATGTTATTCATTTGATTCCAGGAAGTGTCCCTCCAAACATTAGGCCTTACAGATATTCTTATTTCCAAAAGAGAGAATTGAACGTATGGTTGCAGAAATGCTAGAGGCTAGTATAATTCAACCTAGTCAAAGTTATTTCTCTTCTCGAGTAGTATTGGTGCACAAGAAGGATGGATCATGCTGCATGTTTCCGTATTATAGGTAGCTCAATAAGCTCACTATTAAAGATCAATTTCCCATTCCTTTAATTGGTCAATTATTGGATGAATTACATGGAGAAATTTATTTCACCAATTTGGATCTTTTTTCAGGATATCATCAAATTAGAATGAATATTGAATAAATTCCAAAAACAACATGGGTCATTATGAATTTTTTGTCATGCATTTTGGCCTTACCGATGCATCTTCTACATTTCAAGGGTTGATGAATTCCATTTTCAAACCTTGTTACACTGAAATTTGTCACCATGACATTTTAGTACTCCCTTGGAAGTCTACAATATCAAAGTTCCCAAAGTCAAGCCTTGAAACTAAGAGAAAAGCTCATAAAAGCCTTAAAACTCTGGTACCTTACTTTCTCCTAGTTTTGCCTGCTGTCCTGCACCTTTTGGCTATAAATCATGCATAGCCAACCTCACTTTCTGTTTATTAAAAGTTCAGACCCCTGTAAAAGGTTAGAAAAGGCGCAAGTAAAATCTAGAAGCTCAGTTTAAGCCATTTTTAGAAGCTTCTAGAAACATTCCTGCGGTGGAAAGTATGCTCCTTTCATGTTCATGCATCCCATCCAATAAGGAGCTAACCCCTTGATGTAAGGAACTAATCGCTTTGAAGGAGGATTCTATCCCTTAATGTATGGAGATGTAACCTCCTCTCTTCCACTATAAAAAGAGGCATAGGGCAGTCTCAAGGGGTTACAACTGATGAGTTGAATTTTTAGTATTGTTGGAGGCAAAGTGCTATTGAAACTTAGACCCTTTTAGCTGAGATTTCATGTGGGAAGGATTACATACCTGTATGTATCTCAGTTGGAAGAGTGAAAAGATGATCAGAGTAAAGGAAATGCATGTTCCGGACCCCAGGAAGGCCTGTATGACATCAAGGAGGACACGGTTGTAAGGCTCTTCCTTATTTAATTTAATACAAATAAATCCGTTTTTCTCAATAAGCTGTCAATTGATTGGTTTATTTTATGGATTCCTTGACCACCATAATGGATATGATTTATGAATATATGTTATTAAGGTGTTATTTGATTTTTGTTTTTTTGTGATTGCAAATCTTCGAAGATAACTCTTTGGGGCGACTGAATGACTACTACTACAAATAAGCGTTGGATTAAAGGTAACATCGTTAAATAACATTTAATTATGAATCACAATATATCTAGAGAAAGATAGTTTTGTTTGTTCGTTTGTTCCTAGATGTCTGTAGGACACTTGGGAGGTCTATCTTGTCCACATGAATGACTTATCCGTCCAAAAAAATGGTGACTCCACTGGGGAAAGATTTGAGCTTTGATTTCTTTTAATTTTGATTTATGAATTTATGTTTTCTGATTTTGATTTATTTATACTGGCTTGGGTAGTTAATCCCTGTAGAATCCCTGAAAAATCTTTGAGATTTTTTTATTTTTTCTCTTGTTTTCCTGTGTCTGCTCTTTTCCTTTAGAGACAGTGTGGGTTTTTCCGCACTTTTCCTGTACCCACAGTGCGGGACTGCACTAGTTTGCACTGAATCCTGCGGACCCTATCAAAATTTTTGAAAAATCTTAAAATCCTCTTTTTTGGATTAGTTTTTTATTGACCTGTATCTTCTGTCAGAAAGCCTTGGTTAAGAGTTTATTTCAGCATTTTTATTTTTGAATGATTTTCTGAACGATCTGCATGTTATAATGATTTTTTCTTTGTCTTACATCTCGCTCAGAGATTAGAAACTTTGGTATGCCTTTAGATCACTAGTATTCTCTTGTTTTATTGCTAAGTTTGACATCATAGCAAAAATTGTTTTATGAGATTTAGATTCCATTTTTCTCATTTTCAAATCATTAAAAACTTTTGTTAATAAGTTGGAATTTCACTTATAAAATGAAAATTGGATGTTTTTTCGAGTTCTTTCCGATTCAGGAAAAGAATTTCTTAGTTAGATCACAAGCTAAGTAAGGCATCCTTAAAATATTTGAAGTTTTAATTCAGATTTAGTCTTAGAATTTTTAGATCTCAATATTGATGTTTTTTAGCTTTGAGTGCTTTTCTAGAAATTGTAGTGTCTTTTGAAGAAAAACTTAGTTTGAAGTTTCAATATTGAACAAAAAGGGATTTATTATTGAGCATAGATCATTTTGAGTTCTCATTGAAATTAGATTTCTTTTCATTTATTCTTGTTTGAAGGAAAGATTTGTTTTTAAAAGATTGCATTTCTCAACTCTTCCTTTAGCTAGAATTCATTGAAAGAAAACAGATTGTTTCTTATAATAGATGCATTTTTAGTATGATTTGAGTTGATTCACTTCATATCATCAGTTTCACTTTCGCACCTATTGTCCTAAGAAACAACTTTTAAAATCAATGCTTAAATTAAAATTAATCTAGTAAATTTTATATTTCTAGGACTCTTTTCACCAATATAGCTTAGGCTAGTGTCTTGGAGTAGGGAGTAATTAACTCTCCAAGACATTTAAAACAAAAAAGTAGTTGATCTTGCAGTAGGAAAAAAATCCAATAGTCGCTTGTATGCTCTGGGAAGCTCCTCTTAAAGGAGTCAAGCACGAGGTCATATCTGAACCAGTGAGATAATCAATTCTATCTCATTGGGAACGATAGAAGATATGCACGTATTAACAACGGTAAACCTTGGGTAGACCATTGTCGAGGAGCCTGGGGTCACTTGTCGGTATACCTTGGATTATGTCAAGGAGCCTTCAAGGGGATTGATCTTTGTTACTCTGCCCTTGCACGTATGTCAGACCGTAGACTGTTCCCCTAGGTATATTAGTTCCTGTTGGTAACCATAGTGACCATAATCTTATGGTTTTTTCCTAAGGTGATGGTGGAGGAAAGATCCCACTGTACCTGGAGCAGACGTTGACTAGACTCACTTGGACTCTCCGGATGGTTATCTTCACTCAAGATGGTTTAAGTGGAGAAACTTGCACTGGTCTGTTTCATTAAGCAGGTTGTCGGGGTAACTGTTCCAATCGCCCTTTCTGCATTAAATACTACGATGTTGGATTTCATCACCAACTATTTTTTTTAGTGTGGGAAGTTACTGTGTGTGTGTGGCTTGATCTCCTAGTTTTTTAAGCGTGTGATTAATTTTTTTGTTTCCTTAGTGACTCTAAGAGTTTTCATTGAAATTTTCATTTGATTGCGTGTGATTAATAATTTTTAATCGTGGATGAATTACCAAGACAATCGCGTAGACTTCAGGGGAAGCCCCCTGAATATACACCAAGCCAACTTGAAGGGCTGCGAGCTCTAGTATTGCCTACTGACAGTAGAATTAGATCAACAGAAGCAGGAGATTCATCTATAGTTTTTCACCTTGATTATCAACTACAAACAACAGAGCATATTCAAGAGCCGATTTCAGTTTCTGAGCTTACTGGTAGTATTTCTCCTTCCAGTGAATTCGCAGAAGAACCTGAAATTTCTGAACCTGACACTGAATCTGCTATTTTGGAACCATCTTCAGGATTTGTTACTCCAACTTCTAATGATCCTGGTTCACCTAGGGTAAGACATATCATTACTGAAAATCTTCCATCTGACCTCATTTCCATTGAAGAACTTGTCAGTCCAAATGAAGAAGTAACTCTTCTCGAAACCCAACAGACTTTGAATCTTAGGGAGCGTGAATCTATATTCTACAGTCCTTTTAGAAGTGACATTTGGTATTTTTCATTGATAGATTTTTTAGAGAACCCGGGTCTTAGTTTTTCACCACCCCGAATTCCTTTTCATCCTACACCAAGGGGTTATTATCCTTCATCAATTATGTCAAGTGAGTCATCTATGTTTTCCCAATCACCGAAAACATTTTTATATGGTGGTCCTTCTGTTGCTTCGAGGTACCAGTCACTCTCTGGTACTTTCTCAGGAGAAACTCCTCGACCAACTAAACAAGTGTTATCAACTGGTACAAATGGAATTAAAACTGAAACGTATAACGCAGAGCAAATTTTTATGATGTTTGATAATATTCCAAATCCTCAACCTCAAGGTAGTCAGTTACCATCTGGGGGGAAACCTCAAGGTAGTCAGTTACCGCTTGGGGGTCAACCTCAAGGTAGTCAGTTACCACCTGGGGGCAAATTTCAAGGTAGTCAGTTACTGCCTGGGGGGCAGCCTCAAGGTAATTTTCTACCAGGAAAAACTGTAGGACAATATTATTTACCTAGAGAAAAACCTCAAGGACAGTACATACCTCAAGGTTATCAACCTCAAGGATAGTACATACCCCAAGGTCAACCCCAGACTCAGTATATTCCTCAGGGTCCTTATCAACCCCAGATTCAGTACGTGCCTCAAGGTTATCAACCTCAAGGTCGATACCCAACTCAAGGTTTCCAACCACCTTCTGGTCAATCATTTTTACAAGGAGCTAGAATTTTACCACTTAATTATGAACCCTACGTTCAATCAAGCTATGGTCCTTCATATGTACAACCTTCTACGGGTCAATACCCCGGAATGAACATGGTGTGGAATCCACTGCAAGTTCAACAGACTATGCAATCTATTGTGCAGTTACCTAATCAACCTGGATAGCCTTTAGTTTCTGGTCCAACCCAGCAACCTATTCAGCCTACTGTTCAAATCCCTGCACCTGGTTCTGTTCAGTAGCCTGGGCCCAGTACACCTCAGATTCCGCCTCAAACTGCTGCAACTACTGCAACCTTTGTTTAACCTACAACACCTGTTTCTGGAGTATTTGTAGCTCTGGTTTCTTCTATCCCTACATCAGTGCAAATTCCTCAAGCCTCTGTACCACAGTCAGGACCTACAATTCAGACTACGGTACAGATGCCTACGGGACAAGCTGGCACTAGTATGATTGTCTCTAGTCAACCTCAATTTACTTATCAACCGTACCAGGGACAATATCAAATTGGTCAAGCTATACAAAATCCAGTGTATCAGTATCAGTCGTACCCTGGGTATACTTATCAAATACCTCAACAACCCCAGTATGGTCGGGTTAATCCTGGTTACCCAGGAGGTTTCACGATTCCAAACGCACATCCGATTCTAGGATATCCTAGCTATCCTCCTCCTAGCACTGGTTTTATCACTCAAGGTTATCAAGACCCTAGCCATCGGTTACCATTTATAGCAACTTTAGATTTACCAGATCTGTCGTGCCTTATGAATGATCCCATTTTTTATCTTCCATATTGGCCATCGATGCCTAACAAGTTGCCCAGTGATATTTCGAAATTTGAAGGTAAGTCAGGAGAGGACCCATCTAATCACGTTATGACTTATCACCTCTAGTGCGCATCCAATTCACTAGTCAATGATTCTATTTGATTACGTCTTTTTTAGAGAACTCTCATTGGTCCAGCTGCCAAATGGTACATTGAGTTACCACGCGGCTCTTTTAATAATTTTAATGCGCTAGCTACTGCTTTCTTAACCCATTTTCAGTTGCCTGTCAGATACGAAAATGGCACGGAATTGTTGACTTCATTAAAGCAGTCTACGTCTACGTACATATCTGATCACATTCATGAATGGAGACGTAGAAGGCGTTTAGTGAAAGTCTTCATTCCTGATCAAATTTTGGCTGAATGGTTTATTAAATCGTTATTGCCAAAAATTACTGAAGATGTGGCCAAAGGAGGTTTTGTTACGGAAGAGCAAGTTATTTCTCAGACTCAATACCTTGACCTTGACTATACTCAGTAAGGTACTCTGTATGATAAAATCACTGATTTACCAAGACCTAGTCAGCTAACTGCAACTCCTTCTGGCTCTCATGCCGCTGATGGTGTAATTGGTTCTGTTAGTACTGGTAAGAGTAAGAAGAAGTCTTCCAAGACTACTTCTCCTATTATCACTTTACCCGATTCACCCAAAGGAGATTCTTCCTTAGAAACTTCCGCCGATATCCATGTTGTAGAGACATCTATGACCAAATCTAAAACTGGTGGTAAGAAGAAAGGTATGAATAAAAAGAAAAAATCTTCAAAAGAGAAAACTTATACAACTGAACCAACTGAGAAAAAACACAAACCTCAATATCTTTGTCTCATTTGTGACCAAGATCATTTTACAAAAGAGTGCCCGCATAGAGCCGAGGTATCAAAATTCGTTAAGGTTTTGCCTATACTTGCTATCTTGAAGGATCCCTTTCCCACTCAAGATAGTAACATGGTTGGATCTTCCTCTAATCCATTTGAGGATATCTTGATGGTTGCGACGCGATCGCAAGATTATGGTAGTAAAAATACTGGTCAAGAAGAAGAAACATCCAATTCTGCATCGACTACATCTCCCTCAGTTTCTGATCCATTACAGATTGAGAAACAAAATATTGACTTAGTGATTAAACCGCCTACAAAAGGTGTACTTCGTAAATCAACTTTCAATCCACATGCGAGAGCTGCTCATAATTACAATATTGTTGAAGATTTGGCAATTTCCCCTTCTGCAATGTCAGCTTTGGAAGTATTGCAATCATGCCCAGCCCAAAGAAAATTACTTTTGTGAGCCTAAGGAGCCGTAGATCTCCAGGATTCAAACCTCATGATCTTTGATTTAGAAAATTTTACACCGCGCCTACCTCATCAAATGGCTTTTCAGATTCCGGTAATAGTAAAAAACAAGCGTATCTTTCGTACTGTTGTTGATGAAGGGGCTTCTACGTGTATAATGTCGTTAAAATGTTGGAAATCACTTGCTTCTCTGACAATTAACCAATCACCAACTATTCTCAAAGCTTTTGATGGAAGAGGTTTCCAGCCATATGGTATTTTACAATATCTACCAATAGAGGTCAAAGGCAAAATGGTTAATCTAGATGTGGAGGTGGTTGATGCCCCTCTGGATTACAACATTCTCCTGGGTCACATTTGGTCTTATGCCATGACTGTTGTTGTGTCATCGATCTTTCGTCTCATCATTTTCCTCATAAAGGAAAGATCATTAAGATAGATCAGCTCTCATATTATTCATCTGACCCAGCCTCTACTGATAGTATCCAACATATTGGAAAATCAACTATCCCTTATAAGGATGTCAGAGTTGGTTTGATTAAAGATTCAAATTTAATGGGAACTTTTTCCCTGCCTCCTCCCAACGTATAAACTCCTATTGCTAATATCAATATGATTACATCAAGTACTATTTCCTTTGATGATCCTTGGATAATACCTTCAAAATCAGAATTGGATTCATTCGATGGCCCAATGCCTTTGAGTCATTTTGAGCTAGCATATCAGCAAGTATAGTCATTTTCTGATACTCCTTCAACCAAATCTGATCCAGTGAATGTGATCAATCAGGGGTCATTTTCAGTATCGAGTTTAGCTTCGACACCAATTCCGGATCCTGCTCAACAAGTTTTCCATACTGATGAACATATTCGTGAATTCTTGTCGGCAGATGAGTTACCATGGGAAGATCTACACCATAGGTCTCATTTTTACCTGATCTCGATCATTTTGAGAATGATTTTTCCTCCATTTTTACCACTGATTACGTCAAAGAACCTCAGAATCCTCTCTCACATTCCAATTCTGAATTGAATTTAGAAAATATTTCTATGACGGTTCCTCTTGACATTTCAGTAAAACCTGGAATTGTTGAAAAAATTCACATAGGTGCTTCTTGTACGCCTGAAGAAATTCATGCACATAAAGCCCTGTTTTAATAATTCTGCGACACCTTTGCCTGGTCATATGAATAAATGCCAGGAATCGATCCATCGATTGTTTTTCATGAAATTAAGACATACCCGGATGCCAAACCCGTCAGACAGAAATTACGTCAGATTCATCCGAGAAAAGTTGCCGCTATCAAAATAGAAGTTGAAAAATTACTTCGTGCAGGTTTTATTTATCCGATCTCGTTAAGGGACTGGGTATCTAATATTGTTCCGATCAATAAAAAACAAGGAACAATAAGAGTATGTATCGACTATAGGGATATAAATCGAGCTTGTCCTAAGGACAATTATCCAACCCCCTACATCGATCAAATTATCGACGATTGTGATGGAAGTGATATGTTCTCGTTCATGGATGGATTTTCTAGCTACAATCAAATAAACATACTCCCTACAGATCAACCTAAAACAACTTTCATTTGTCCATGGGGAACTTTTGCTTATCGCAAATTACCTTTTGGCCTTAAGAATGCTGGCGCCACTTTTCAAAGGGCCATGTCTTATGCATTTCACGACATTAAGCATATTTTGCAGCCCTACCTCGATGATTTTCCTGCTCATTCTTCATGCAAAGCAGATCATATCACTCATTTACGAGCCATTTTTATATGATGTAGGAACTATAAGATTCGTTTGAATCCTCACAAATGTGTTTTTTGCATAGAATCCAGACGATTATTAGGATTTATTGTCTCAAAGGCAGGCATTCGTGTCGATCCATCGAAGGTTGAGGAAATCATCAATTTACCTCCTCCTTCTACTCTTCGCCAACTCCAAATTTTGCAAGGGAAAGCAAAAATTTTATGTCGCTTCATTCCTAACTACGCCGAGTTAACGAAAGGTTTCACTAGTTTTTTGAAATAGAACATTCCTTTCTTTTGGGATGAGGTCGCTGATAGATCTTTTGATGCTTTGAAAAATGCGTTGACCCATGCACCATTATTGCATCCTCCCAACTACAACCAAGATTAATTTTTGTACCTTGCCACTTCCGATTCCACGATAGGGATGGTTTTAGTTTAGGAAGATGAATTCCATAGTGAACATGTGATTTACTATCTTAGTCAAAATTTGCATCCGACTGAGATCAAATACTCACATGTGGAGAAATTGGCCTTGGCAGTTGTTCAAGTTGTTCAATGTTTTCGTCACTACATAATTTTACGCAAAATGACAGTGATATTTGATTGTAACCCTATGATGTACATCTTGACTAAACAACATTTAGGGGGAAAATACTCTAAATGGACTGTCATCCTGCAAGAGTTTGATTTGGAGTTTGAAAAGTCTAAATCCAAGAAATCATTGATATTTGTTGAACTTATGTGTGATTTCCCACGTACTGATATAGAAACTGTGGTGGAACAACCCATCATGGATGAATCCTTGTTTCTTATTAGTACAATTGATCCATGGTATGGAGATATTATTGTATATCTTCAAACCCAATCTTTTTGGCCTGAGCTTTCATGGTCGCAACGATGAAAAATTCGTTTCCAGTCTCAACAATCTCATATTGTTGGCGACACACTATACCGTCGTGGTGCGGACTTGGTTATTCTACGTTGTATAACTCATGACGAAGCCGAAAAGGTTTTAAATGACTGTCACTCCAGAGCATGTGGCGGTCATATGTCTGAGTACACCACAACCCAAAAGATATTGCGCACGGGGTATTTCTGGCCGTCCTTGTTTAAATATTGTATTTACACGGTCCGAAAATGTCATAATTGTCAAATATTAGATCGAAAAATGTGTGCACCACCTGCTCCTCTTCACCCCATAATTTTTGTTGGTCCTTTTGCAAAATGGGGCATTGGTTTCATTACATGTAACCCTCACTCGGCCGGGGAGCATGGGTATATTATTTTGGCAGTAAACTATTTTACCAAATGGGCCAAGGCGATGCCTACATTTGCAACAGATGGAAAAACTGTAGCTACTTTCGTATTCAATTATGTGATTTCTCGTTTCGGTGTACCCCAAGCTATAATTACTGATCACAGAAGCCATTTTCGAAATATCATGATGACTGAGTTAACAGACCAGCTTGGCCTGCGCCATGACAGTTCTACACCATATTATCCATAGGCCAATGGTTTAGTTGAAGCGATTAATAAATTTTTAGTCACCATGATCAAAAGAATCATTGGAATTCATAAGTCGAATTGGCATACCATGCTCTTTTCAGCACTTTTGGCATATCAAACCTCAGCAAAAACATCGACAGGTTTTACCCCTTTTCAACTGGTTTATAGTTTAGAAGCGATATTACCTATTGAATGCAAGATACCATCACTCCAACTAGCCATAGAGTTACTACCAGACACTTCTGAATAGGAGAAACATTTTTTATACTTGGCTCAATTAGATGAGAATCGGCGCACCGCTGCATTAGCTACCGAGGCTCATGCGAAAAGAATGAAAGCTCAGTATGATAGAAGTGTTACCCCTCATAATTTTTCAGAAGGAGACCTAGTTTTGATTTATGATCAAGCCAACGATAAACTAGGGGCTGGGAAATTTGAACCCATGTGGCATGGTCCTTATATTGTCAAGCGACAACTTGCAAAAGGGGCCTATGAATTGATTTATTTTGACGGAGTCTCTTTGGGTAAACCTAGAAATGAACTTTATCTAAAGAGATATTATGCTTGAATTTGTGTGGAGATCTTCTATGTATATTAGTTACTTTTTAGCTGGTGTGCTATAGATTAGAAACATGTGCCTAGCATAAGTGTGCTCTTACTATTATTCCCGCTTATCTGGATACTTTTGATATCGCAGATGTTGACATCCTTTCAAACGCATATTGGTTTTGCTGATGGCGCTTGTCATAGTACACGGAACATCTCTTCCGCAGCTTGGGTTATTTACTCACCCACTGACGAGTTAGTATTGATGAATGGGGTAAGTCTCTGTCAAACGACAAACAATATTGCTGAATATAGTGCAGTTATTGAATTATTACCGAAATCCATTTCATTTGGAATTCGGAGTTTGATCATTATATAAGATTCTGGACTCGTTGTATTACAGTTAAACCGAGTATATTCCATTAGAAATCTAGTATTATTAAGATTATTTTTACGGGTTCGTCTCTTGGAACGAGAGTTCGATTATATTTAGTATCAACACATTCCAAGAAATTTAAATACATTATTAGATGCAATTGCTTCTAATGTTATAAATAGACATTTGCGATAACAAAGTAACAAATCAACATTCCATAACATGATTAAACAGGTAAACTGGAAATAATAGTATATCATAGTATAAATGTAGTGTTCAAAAAATAGTATATTGTCTTCGATCATAGGCTCAAAACGCCTTATGATCGGAAAAAAGTCATACAAAAAATGAGTCTACAAGTCAATCATCCACTATCCGTGGTGATGATCACGATAATACACCACTGCTCGTGCCACCCTAGTCAAAAACCTCTTGAATGGTTCAGGAACACCTATGACATATCTCTGTAGACGGAGCGAGATATCATCTATGGTGGTCTCAAGAATATCTATAGTGAGCTGCTCCAAATGGTGCTCTAAATAAGTTAGGATCTCTGCAGTCTGATCCTGTGGGGGTGGTGGTGCTGCTACTGCATCCCTTTGCCTTCGGTCAAAGGGGCGAAGAAAGGTTGGTTGACTCGGACCCACATCTGCATTTGAAATTTTTGTTATCAGTTTTGGACGATTTAAAAACAAAATAAAAATTAGAAATTAGAACATTTCAAAAGAGATTTTTTACCTGACTCATCCCACTGAACTCCTGGAGGAAGGGGCATTTCCCGGTTGCCACGAAAATCCATGCCAGCATAAGGAAAATCCTCTATAACAAAAATTTGGCGTTCCAACCATTGAAAATATGTCTAAGGAAATCTAAAAATCTCCCCACCCTCACTGTGGCGGGCCATTAAAGCAACCCAACGAACCATCTTAGGCTCTCAAGGTCAACCAGCATCAACAGGAATATGTTGCAGGGCTAACATGGGGATCCTCTCTAGAGCAAAGGTGACTACAATGGACCCATATCCAAAGTTGTTTAGCTTCCCATTCCTTGCTCTGGTAAGTTGGCCTTTCACATTTTCCAACACTTCCTCGCACCAGTTGAATATGGTGCCTCGAAAGCAATCTACTGCTATGCACATCTGAGATCCAGTGGCTACATGCAAAGCTGCACTTCCACACAACTTGAGAACGGTAAAAGCAATCACTTTTAGCTCAAGACAGATGATAGTTTTTATGTCAATCCATTTGTCTCGGGGATTGGCTTCATCATTGCAGAACTCTAAATTAAGGCTGGCAACAGACTGGCCACCTAGCCTAGCCCCAAATAGAGATAATGGTTCACCTCTCCTAGACCAACTAGTCAAAAAATAGATGTCTTCCAGCTCAATCTCGAGCCGATGACCTTCGATCACTAAACATTGGTATTGAACATCCCATTTATTTACCATCCAAGTAAGAAGATCCACTTGAGCTCTCATGCCACTGATAGCCCAAAATTTGTAAAGCCCACATACTCTTAAAGCTTGCAAAGTAGGTTGATGATTTATTGTTACTTCATCTACCTCTTCGTGCTCCCGTTCTCGCCAAATGAGCATTGTAGATATCCTACAACAAGTAAAATGAAGGATTAGAATCATTTTGAAGCAAAAAATTTGGGTAATTTAGGAATAAAATATGTTTTTAAATTTTTTACGGTGCCTCCGCACTTGTCCTGTGTTTCGGGGTCCACAGGTACCTAATGTCTTAGGTGAGGACCCCCAAGGGCGAATTTTTCAACATATTTTCCTCCCAAAAATGAAATTCTAACCCTAATTCAAAAAATTGAACAGATGAAAAGCAAGATAAGGAGGTTGTGGATTACCTGAAACAGACGGTTTTCGATTACGACGATCGGTTTGCCCAGAATCTTCTCCGAAGCATTTTTTGCCCAGAGCTCTAAAAACTTCACTCCAAACGGAAACGATAAAAATGAACTTGAAAAACTCCTTTTTATAAGTTTTTTCGAATAGATGAATTTTAAATTTGTTTATTTTTCACTTTAAAAAGTCATTTTTTCAAACTATTTTTTATTATTGAAACATGTATGTTTAATTTTTCAAGTTTTTGTGCAAAATAACGGATTTTTCAGGAAAAATGGTCATTTTTTACGAAGAGTAAACTTTTATCACCTTTTTGGGCTCTTTGAAAATTTACGAAAAAGCGAAACCATGGAGTCCTCTTTTAAGCCCTTTTTAGACTCTCTAAAAATGAAAATATTGCCGAGTACTTGACTATTCGAACTCGTTAAAGTAAATGAACAGTCATCCCTTCAATATAAGTTTACCCCTTCTCCGAACTGAAATGGACTATTTACGAAAAAGGAATACGTTGACTAATCATGGTCAATAGAGTTCTCTCTTGCATTATTTTATCCTTTTTCGGGCCTGAGAGACTAAATTTATGAAAAATAACACCCATGGAGTTTTCTTAAGTTTTTTCTTCTGACTCCCTAAAAATGAAAAACACCGAGTTTCTCCTATACTAGACTAAGTTGGACTCATCCGAAGGATGAGCTTATAAACAAGCAAATGTTATCCTCCTCAAGCTTGTCAAAAATAAAGAGGTACTTGCTAGAAATGGTGGGGGAAAAGAGAGAAAAACAAATTCGTTTGTTTCACTTTGATTTGTAAAAATCATTACACCACTCTTGAACACGACACTTTTTGTCGCACTTCCACCTGGGTTGGGAAATCCTTTGCCTATTAGTTAATCGAACCACATTGAAATTCTTCAGCCGGTTTATGGGTATTAGCTTAGGGCAACTGTCACCAAACCATCTGCAGTGTCGTTATGTGTTCAAGAGGAAAGTCAAACAAACCATTCATCTGCAAACACTTGTCTCCATTCGCGTTGACCATCCCTAAGTCAGTCCTTGCAAAAAATTTCTTCAAAACTTGATCTATGGTTTCATGTCATGAGCTTGCTTACGACGGATCGCTTTCTATCGACGACAGCTCATCATCTAGGAAGTTGATCTAGAATCCATCAGTACCTTGGAATCTGCATGCCATAATGGCAGGTTTCTCGCCTTCGACGACAGGTTACATCATTTACCTTCGATCGAATGATTCCATGAAATGTTCGACTTTAGATCACTTATTCGCATTTCGTGGATTTTACTGAGTACTTTGAGAGCCATTGTCATTATTGGTGGTTTCTCTCACACTTGTTAACAATTCACATCATTGACTAGTAATCAAGTGGTTACTACCATGTTCAACTTCAACACCTTTAATCGCATGGATAGAATCATACTAGTTCGAGATACAGAAATCAAGACCCTGGATCTAGTTTCCACCATCCAGGCTGCAAGGAGTTTTATTATTCATTATGCAGTAGACAATTCATTATAGATGGCTGCGCCCATGTTGTGTCTACACTATTGATGTAATATTAAAATCATTTCTGTATCAGAACAAGTTTAGTTAGTTTTGATCTAAGTATGGGAATGCCTACCTCAGCGATGATATATATATATGTGTGTTTCGTTGAATGTTTTTACAGGGTTCTGACTGGGGTGTCCATAGGCTAATCCTTGAAATGATAAAGCGCATCACTCTTCGAATATTCTCAGATTTCGCAATTTAGGGGGAAATATTTTACACTAGAATTTGTCACCATGACATTTTAGTACTCCCTCGGAAGTCTACAATATCAAAGTTCCCAAAGTCAAGCCTTGAAACTAAGAGAAAAGCTCATAAAAGCCTTAAAACTCTAGTACCGCACTTTCTCCTAGTTTTTCCTGCGGTCCTACACCTTTTGGCTATAAATCATGTGTAGCCAACTGCACTTTCTGTTTATTAAAAGTGCGGACCCCTATAAAATGTTAGAAAAGGCGCAAGTAAAATCTAGAAGCTCAGTTTAAGTCATTTTTGGAAGCTTCTAGAAACATTCCTAGGGTGAAAAGTATGCTACTTTCATGTTCATGCATCCCATCCAATAAGGAGCTAACCCCTTGATGTAAGGAACTAATCCCTTTGAAGAAGGATTCTATCCCTTCTTGTATGGAGTTGTAACCTCCTCTCTTCCACTATAAAAAGAGGCATATGGCAGCCTCAAGTGGTTACAATTGATGAGTTGAAGTTTTAGTATTTTTGGAGGTGAAGTGCTGTTGAAACTTAGACCCCTTTAGCTGAGATTTCATGTTGGAAGGATTACATACTTGTATGTATCTCGGTTGGAAGAGTGCAAGGCTGATCAGAGTAAAGGAAACGCCTGTTTCAGACCCTAGGAAGGCCTGTATGACATCAAGGCAGACATGGTTGTAAGGCTCTTCCTTATTTAAGTTAATACAAATAAATCCATTTTTCTCAGTAAGCTATCAATTGATTGGTTTATTCTATGGATTCCTTGATCACCATAATGGATATGATATATGAATATATGTTATGCAGGTGCTATTTGATGTTTTTTTGTTTGTGATTGCAGATCTTCAAAGATAACTCTTTCAAGTGACTGAAGGACTACTACTACAAACAAGTGTTGGATTAAAGGTAAGATCGTTAAATAGCATTTAATTATTAATCGCAATATATCTCGAGAAAGATAGTTTTGTTTGTCCGTTTGTTACTAGTTGTCCGTACGACACTTGGGAGGTTTGTCTTGTCCGAAAGAATGACTTATCCATTGAACAAACCCTTCCTTAGAAAATGTGTGTTATTATTTTTTAATGATATACTAATCTACAGTAGGTCTTGGAAGGATCATGTTGAACATGTTGATAGAATGCTCAAACTATTAAAGGATAAACAATTATATGCAAAAACTTCCAAATGTTGATTTGGAGTACAAGAGGTTGAATATCTGGGTCATATTGTATCTCAGGAGGGTGTTAAGGTAGACCCTAACAAAATTTAATCCATTAAGGAATGGAAAGTCCCCACAACCACAAATCAGTTGCAGGGATTGCTCAGGTTAACAGGGTATTATCTCAAGTTTCTTAAGGATTATGGGAGAATAGGAGCACCTCTAACAACATTATTGAAGAAAGATGCATTTTCATGGACTCATGAAGCAACTAAGGCCTTTAAACATCTTAAATAGGTAATGTGCCAAGAATTGGTCTTAGCTACGGAAAACTTCACAAAAACCTTTATTGTTGAATGTGAAGCCTTAGGAAATCGAATTTTTGTTGTTTTAATGCAAGAAGGAAGACCCATTTCTTTTGAAAGTAGTCCAATCAAAGGACAGTATTTACAAAAATCTATTTATGAGAAGGAAATATTGGAAATACTACATGAAATAAAGAAATGGAAGCCTTACCTAATGGGAAGACACTTTAAGGTAGAAATTGATCATGATAATATTAAATACTCTTTGGAACAAAGACTATCTTTATAAGAGCATAAAAAATGGCTCACAAATATGTTGGGTTATGGCTTTGAAATTATCTACAAAAAAGGGAAGCCAAATGTTGTTGCTGATGGAATCTCAAGAAAGGATGAGGATGTGGAAGCATTGATTTTTGCCATTTCTATTATCCAATCCCATTGGATAACCAGAGCAAGGGAGGAATGGAAGAATGATGAAGAAGTATGGACACTCATTCAAAAGTTGCAGCAAGATCCTGATACATCTGATACATTTAGTTGGAAAAATTATTCCTTATGTTACAAAGATCACTTATATCTTTGTAGGAATTCCCAACTAAAACAAAATATTCTTTTGGAACACCTCTCCCTTAGGAGGACACTTGGGATTTTTAAAAACTTACCACAGGGTGAAGAAATATTTTTTTGGGGATGGCCTTAAACATGATATTCAAATGTTTGTTGCAGAATGTTTGGTTTGCTAGCAAAACAAAGTTGAGAAAATTAAGACCCTGGGTTTGGTACAACCTTTATCCATTCCAAATCAACGTTGGGAGGAGGTTTTAATTGATTTTATCACAAGTTTACTTAAGTACGAAGTAAAGAGTGTCATCATGGTGGTAGTTGATAGACTTACCAAGTATGAACACTTTTGTGCATTATCTCATCCATTTAAAGCGAGTACAATTGCTACTACATTTATGGAAAAAATTTAAAAGATACATGGAAACCCAAATATTATTGTAAGCGATAGAAATCCCATTTTCACTGAAAATTTTTGGACGAAATTATTTTCTTGTTTTGGTACTAAACTAGCTCATAACTCATCTTATCATCCTCAATCCAATGGCAAAAATGAGACAATGAACAAATGTTTGGAAGGATATCTTCCTTGGTTTGTATCTGATAAAAAAACACAATGGGTCAATTGGTTACCTCTAGTTGAATGGCGGTATAACACTTCCTTCAACGCTGCAGCAAAAAATACCCCATTTTATGGCACTTTATGGATACCATCTGTCGTCTACCACATCACATTTAAGAGAAAATTGTATGGTTCGAGCAGTGGAAGATCACATCGAGTATCAACAACAAGTTCTCCAACTCTTAAAGGATAACCTAAATTTGGCACAAAATCGAATGAAACAATAGGCAGATCAACATTGTAGCGAGAGAATCTTTGATGTAGGCGACTGTGTATTTTTACGTCTACAACCATAAAAACAAATGTCCCTCTAAAAAGCTAAGGAGGATAATAAATTATCACCAAATTACTATAGTCCTTACAAGGTTTTGCAAAACATTGGTACTATGGCATAGAAATTGGAGCTTCCTGCATCTTCTTGAGTGCACCCAGTTTTATATCTTTCATGCTTAAAAAATGTTATAGGGGACAAACTTCCAGTTGAAACAATATTGCCAGAACTTGATGAGGAAGGAAAAACCATATTGGAACCTGAAGCAGTCACGGAAACAAGAACTCGACAACTATGAAATTGATCAATTTCAGAGTATCTCATCAACTGGAAGAACTTACCCACTGAAGATTCCACATGGGAGGATGAGAATTTAATACCGAAGCATCCATAACTACTCAAGCGTTGAGGACAAATTTTTTTTGAAGGAGAGGGGTATGTTTGGGCCCTATATTACTAGTGTAGTTCCTTATTGTTGTTCGTGTAGCCCTCTTATTGTTATTTTTGTACCCCTGTACACCCCATTTTGTTATTATTGTGCCCCATAATATCCCACTATTGTTATTTTTGTGCCATTACATTATTATTGTTAGGTCAGCTAGAATTATATTGTGACCCCATGGACTCCTATATATAGAAAGGAGGTTTTGTCATTTATGTCATCCAAGAATTCTTCATTTATGTAGCATAAAGTAGGTTTCCCCGTTGAAGAGGTCGACTTATAAGGCATTGATCTATTTTTTCTTCTATTTTGTGAGTTGTTTTCATAACATATTGCCTCTCGAGCCTAAGGCACTTGGCATGACTCAAAATTTCCCAGTCCTCCTTCTTTCAGCCTCATATGACATTGGTTTCTCACTGCTTGACATAGTTGCAGGCGAGTCCTATGAAAAAAACATGACAATATAAAACAAAACCTAACCTATCATGAGTATTCACGCCCCTTTCCACATAATCAGCTTCTAGAGGCTTCAAATTAATTAAAATTATAGTAATATCAAGGAAATTGTGTCCTCGGTCCATGGCTTCCATGATGCTCTTCTGAAAGTGTTTGGGGATCAATTTTAGTTTGGGGGACGGATGATGCTCCTACAACGTACTCCTGTGCTTGAACATTTTTCATGATGGGCCTAATGATGCACCTCATTACTACATCTCATTCATCCACAACCTCAGTATTCCCTTATGCATGTATCTTTTAGTTTCAAAGAGAAGAGTGCGAGTTTGCATGAAGTGGTTGGTCTGAAAAAAATTCAAGTATCTTTGCATGATTTCATATTTAGTATTAAGTAATTGGGTCAGTGTAATAAAAGAGCAAGAAAAAACTAGGAGCAACTAGAAACATGAAACTCATGTATTTCCTTCCAAAGTTTCTTTTGCGATCAATTTAAATTTCTGAAATATACTAAATATAATTACTTCTTGATATTCTCCTCTACAGATGTTTAAGTAATTGTGTCAGTGTACTAAAAGAGCAAGAAAAAACTAGGAGCAACTAGAAACATGAAACTCATGTCTTTCCTTCCACAGTTTCTTGTATGATCAATTTGAATTTCTGAAATATACTAAATATTACAAAATATTACAAATTGTATAACCTTGTCACAAAGAAGACAATATTTAGTAGAGATGTTGTGTTCAATGAACAAGAGTCATGGAATGGGACTGTAGAAAAAATAGTCAATGCACAAGAACCATTGATGGAAGAGGATGATGTAGTAGAAAAGGAGCAGCAAGAATCAAAAGAGAAAACATCAAACAGAGTCACACTACCAAAGACTCTAAGATTTTCAGAGCAACATGCATCTTTAAGAAGATCAACATACCAGAATTCTTTAAGCATCCAATTAGGTGATGAATCAAGCAATGATAAGAGAAATATGAGAAGTTTAAAAGATATTTATGATGATTCGGATGTTAGTTCAAATTTTACATTATTTTCATTCCAACCTTCTTCATTTGAAGAATCAATCAGAGATGAAAATTGGGTACAAGCCAAGGACGAAGAGATTGATTCCAATAATACATGATATTTGGTTAAATTTTCAAAGGATAAAACTTAAGAAAGCACCTAGAGCATGGTACAACAGAATCGACAACTACATGATTAAGAATGGATTTTGCGGAAGAAAAATTGAGCCTAGCTTATACACAAAGGTAAATGAGCATGAACATATTTTGATTGTTTTCTTATATGTTGATGACCTAATTTTTATAGGTGATCTTCAGCTAGATGAATTTAAAGTAGCCGTGTTGAGATAATTTCAGATGAAAAATCTTGGTCTAATGAAATATTTTCTTGGCATAGAAGTTGAGAAATCTGAAAAAGGAATTTTTATTTGCAAAAATAATAATGCTAGAGATTTTCTGGAAAGATTCATGGTGGATAATTGCAAACATGTAGCTACACCAGTTGCAACAGGTATAAAGTCAAGAAAGGATGATGAAGGATCATATGGTAATCCAACTCTATTCAAAATATTGGTTGGCAGACTCATGTATCTCATAGCTACAAGACCAGATATTATGCAAGGTGTAAGTTTGATTTCCATATTTATGGAGACTCCAAAAGACACACATTGCAGTGCTGGAAAAAGAATTCCGAGATACATATCATGAACTAGAGATTGTGGCATAATGTATGCAAGTACAGAAAAGAAATATTTGATTGGATTTACAGATACTGATTTTGCAGGTAACTTGGATGATAGGAAGAGCACATCCAATTATGTGTTCCATCTTGGTTTAGGTGTGATTTCATGGGCATCTAAGAAGCAACCCATTATGACACTATCATCAGCAGAAGCAGAATATGTAGCAGCAACATCATCAGCATGTCAAGGAGTATGGTTAAGAAGAGTATTGGATGGACTCAAGCATAAACAACAATTATCAACAAGAATATACTGTGACAACACATAAGCAATTGCACTATGCAAAAATAGTGTGTTTCATGAAAAGAAAAATAATATTGACACTAGATATCATTTTATTAGAGAACTTGTGAGAAATGGAGAATTTCACTTGAAGCCTTGTAAATCTAGCGATCAACTAGATGATATATTTACAAAGGCATCAACAAAAGATGTGCTTTATTTTCACAAAAAAACATGGGTGTTGTAAGCCTAGCTGAGACATAGACCAACATGCATGTTTAAGTTGTCATGAGTCATGTTTTAGTTTAGCAGTCATAATTAATGAGGAGTGTTAAAATATATAATTAACTCTCTTATGATGAGTTAGAGAGTAAGTTAAGTGAGCGTTGAGTCAAGTCTAGTTATGTGATAGATGAGTTTGGTAAGTGTGTGCGTGTCAAGTGAGTCATTAGTCGAAAGTGAAAATGATAAATACCCTTCACTGAGTTCATTGTATTCATAGAATGAAGATCAATCAAGTTTGTGTGATCAATAGAAGGGCCACAGTTCGTCTGTGTTTTTATGTGTGAATTATTTGTGTGATTTTGTTGCTTCACTCTTTTACCTGTCCAACAGTGACAAAGAGAGTGCCTGAGTTAACACGAGAAGGAGGAGAATTACAAGGCTTTACATCAAGGCACTAGTCACAAAGGTTCAATAGAGCTAGGAAGGAGACTCTGTAGTCAGAAACGAAAATGGAAAAATAATAAAAAACCAGACTAGAAAAAAACCTACCCTATTTATAAAAAACTAGAGAGAAAACTTGTATCAAAAGGAAAAAATCGACCAAACTGAATTAGCATAGAGATGAAGTGAATTTATCCACAGTGGTGCCCATTATCTCAGAGGTCACTTCCCACTAGATCGCTGAAATTTTCAAGTATATAGTATTTAAGTGTCATTAAGTGCATATGACTACTTTTACAAGTAATAAGTTGAAAGGTCACGAAAACAAAAAACTTAAAGCTGTAAGTCAAATTTTGATAAATATTTTGGTGCTCTTTATTATAATTATTATATAGATAGAAATAATTATATATTTTCAAAATTAAAATGAAATACAAATGAAGAAACACATTTTTTAAGAAATGAAAATATTATGTTTTTTCCTCATAAAAGATTAATATTTTGTTTTAAATATTGACTAAGTGGTATTTTAAATTATATGTTTTTATTTGAAATAGTTTTAATAATGATTGGAAATGATATTATTTTTATTAATATTATTAACCTATTTCTTTCCGTATTTCATTTAAGATAACGAAATTGGCCTAAAACTAAATAAACATTTACAATGAGAGCATAAATATATTTTATAATAAAAACGTTTTCGCAATATAATTTTATCTTAAATAATATTTAAAAATTAAAAATAAATATTAAATAATATATATTTGCATATGTATATAATAATATTTAAAAAATTAAATCAACTTATATTCATTTTAAATAGAGATCTATCAAAAAATTACAATATCAAATTTTGATCTTCATCATGATTTTTTATAAATAATAATAATCAATTAACTCATTTTTAAATAAAGAGAAAATAACTATTATCTTTATTATTAATAAAAAATTAAATTATAATGATTGCAAAATTTGAAAAAATATTTACACATAAATTTTTTGTTACAATAATCAACAATTACAAGTTATTTTCTTTAAATTACAATTTTTTTAACAAGCCATATTTCTAACCATCCTTGAAAAATAATAATAAAAAAAATTTAACTTCACATTCTTTCTTTTTAATAATTAATTTTTTGTGATATAAAAGTTTTGTTATAAAAAAAATATTTATCTATATTTTAACATCATTAATTTCTTAATCTTTAAATACACCAACTCACAATACATAAATTAGAAAACATCCTTAAAAATAACTCATGTGTATGACAAATATATGAAAGGACACAATTCTTCAACCACGTTGAAAATAAAAATAAATAAAGTTACATACATGTCACACATCTAAAATACATACGTTGAAGTGTGACCAAATGAATTTGATTAATTTATTTACATATAAATTTACTTATATTTTATTATATTTTTAATTAAAATGATTTTATCATATTATTATTTTAATATATTTTTATTTAATATTATTAGAACAATATCTATATATATTATAATAACTAATGTCAGATATATTATAATAACTTAGAACAAGATTTTTTAAAACCCATTAATGAATAAGTTGAAAACATGTAGGCAATGGATGGACGAGGGTTTTGAGCGCCAGGGTTTTTCTGCAATGGTGGAACAGTGATTGTCTGCAGGCCGGGCCTGCCTCAGGCCACACGGGAGGCGAGATGTGACAGGCGGACCTTACCTGTCAGGGTCTCGCCTAACCTCATGGATTTTTCCGCGCTAAGTCATGATGAGCGCTCACCGAGGTTGGAAATCACGCGGTTTCATCCCTAGCCTGTAAGCAGATAACTTTTTTTCAGTTTTTTTTTCACCGATCGACGAAGTTTTACCTTTTCACGGGTTTCCAGCTCCTACGGTGTCGGGTTAGGGTTTGCTTTTAATTTGCAGGGATGGGGCTCGACCGTGAACTGGTGGATTTACAACCGGCGCCGGAGGACTTACTCACCGTTTGGGGACACGAAGTTTCTGTTCAGAACCTTGAGCGATTTTTTCCTAAGGCGCCTGTGAAGCAAGGGGTTTTTTCCAAAGAGGCAAGGGTGGTTTCTCCCCCTCATAGTTCTGCACTCCTTGATTTGGAAAATACCCAAAAGGCTGACCGCGCCATTTTACCCTCCAAGGGTAGTTTCTCCGAGGGTGAAAGTTCCGATAGGAACCGTCTTGCTGCTCTCGGGACTCTTCCCCTTTCCTCAGGGTTAGACCTTTCCGATTTTACAGGGTTTCCTCCTCTTTCCGGAGGGCTAGAGGATGTGGTGGCCAGTTGCAGTCTGCATGTTTTGAAAGGGCCCTTAGATGCGAAGGAAAAGACTGGGAAAACGCCTGATACAGGAGCAGGCTTTCCATGGGCTTTTGGAAGTGAAAATAGGGCCCCAGCTCAAGGAAAAAATCTGGAATCAAGCTCAAAAGGTGTCAATGTGCTCTCGGTTGAGGTGATCCGGGATTTACTTCAGAATGACACCACGGTCGGAGCATCGGGCGATGGATTTGGGCATGCAATCGATCCGGAGCTGTTGGGAGCGGGATTGAAGGGGCGCACTCAGGGGGAGATTGAATCTGGGGGCGCCACGGATGCAGAGAAGTCTCAACCAGAAAAGGAACCTTTGGCTGAGGGACAGAAGATCTGTGACTTCTGTGTGAATAGGGTTTCGGAGGAGAGGTGCCAGGGCCCGTCTCGGGTAGAGGCCTCCGATGTCCGGCATCATAAGGACCCAGGGGAGGACGAGGTGCAGGCTACCAAGGTGGGTGGGAAGCGCAAAAAGCAGGGTCCTATTAGAAAGAAGGAGCCACAGCCTTGCTGCACATTAGGAGTGGATATTCGAGTCGAAGAGGCTATGGCAGCCACTGAGACAAGGCTCGTTGGCAGAGTGCGAGGGCAGAAATTCATGGCTGATTATATCTGGGAATGGGTTCAGTCGGAGTGGGAAAATGCACCAGGAAAGCCTGTGGAGATTAAAGCACTGGAGAGAGGTTGGTTTACTTTGCGCTTTGCCCACAAAGATCATGTTAATTGGGTTCTTAATAGGAATTGGTGCTTTGGTAAACGCCCAGTCCTTCTTCGAAGATGGACACCTATGTTCGATGCCCAGACCGAGAAGCTGAACGAATCTCTAGTTTGGGTCAAATTTCCAGGGCTACCTCTTCATTTCTGGTTTGATTCGGTTTTCATTTCTATTGGAAATACCTTGGGGAAGTTCTTGGAGTTTGATAAATCTTTCGAGCAAACTGACAATCTTAGTGTGGCACGGATCTTAGTAAGTCTTAACCCTCGAGAAGGGCTTGCAGAAGCCATGACATTAAAGTATAGAGAGATGGAGTTCGTGCAAAAGCTGGATTATGAAAACTTGCCATTCTGGTGCCATCGTTGCCATAAATATGGGCACTTGGCCAAAGAGTGCCCTCTGGGCCATCGCCGTCGAAGGAACCCTCTCAAAGTGCCCCGAAAGTCGGTGGTTTTTCCTGTTTCTAACACTGGCATGGATCTCCCAAAGGAACCAATGGAGGAGGATTTAGAGGATGGTTTGGAGGTTGTGACCTCTAGTGCCCCATTGCAGCAGTTTGATCCCGCCCTGTCTCTAGAGCAAGCACCTGTGTTGACTGCCTCTCAGGTCACTCCGACTGCTGGGACAGTGAGGGATCCACAGGCGGGTATGCCTCTTTCTTTCCCATTTTCCTTATGTTTATCTCATTTAGATTTTGCCTCTGCTATTTCGATGCCTAGCACCTCTAGGCAGCTTCAGATGGAGTTTTCATGTTTAAATCTGAATTCACCACTGGTTGACAGTCTAGTTGTTTCGGTACCTTCGTCCTCTGGAGATCCTCCGTCCTCTAAGATAGAATCCCTGATCCCTTGTCATTCCATGGGTTCTGCTCCTTCCTCGACCGCTCCCCCCTATAACCTGAGATCGTTGGCTTTTCGTCCTGGGAAAGAGACAGCTCTTGGTGGTCTAGAGCAGGATTTGGTGCCAATCGGGCCCAGGAAAACCAGAGGTAGGAAATCCAATATTTCAAAGGCCAAGCAGAAGGCAATAATTGATGTCGTTGACGGGAAACAAAAATCCTTGACTGGGGTGCTTAGAGCAGCAAATCCACCCCCTGACTTTCCGAAATGATTTTTCTTTCCTACAACTATAGGGGGTTAGCTAGTCAACCTAAAAAACTAGCTTTAAGGGACTTAATCAGACATTATAACCCGGATATTCTTATGCTTCAAGAAACTCTAGGTAAAGGGGAGGAAATTATAGCATTCCTTTCTAAATTTATGCCAAGCTGGCTCTTTCAGGCCCTTGATGCAGATGGCTGCTCTGGTGGTTTGGTCACAGGCTATAGAGCAGGAAATCTTAAAGAAATTTCTACTTGGGGGTTTGATCACACTCTGGCGTTGGAGCTCTACTCTAAGGAGCTCTGCCTTCCCCTACTTCTTCTCAATGTTTATGGGCCCTGTCAGGAAAGGGAGATGTTCTGGTCCTCCTTTTTCCAAAAGTCCTTTCTTAACCATCCAAATTTGATCATTGGAGGAGACCTAAACTTCTCACTGGGGGTCTCTGAATCGTGGGGAGCAAATGCCAGAGCGGACCCTCTAACAGACTTTTTCCTTTCCAAGATCGCCTCTTCCCATTTGATCGACCTCTCGCTTCTTAAAGCCAGGCCTACTTGACGAAATAAAAGAGTTGGTGATGACTGGGTTGGGAAGAAACTGGATCGCTTTCTCTTGGGTGAAGTTCTATCTGAGAAATTGTCTATTTTCTGACATTGGGTGGGTGAAGGGGGCCTGTCCGATCATTTCCCGATACTGATGGAGGCAAAAGGAACTCTTAAAAAACCTGGGTCCCCGTTCAAATTTAATGCCTCTTGGCTTACTGATGACTCTTTTGTATCTCTGGTCCATACCACTTGGAGGAAGGATGGGCTATGTGATGAGGAGGATTTAAGTCGAGGTAAGGCGTTCATGAAAAACCTGAAGCATTTGAAAGTTGCAACCAAAACTTGGGCTACCCAAAAGGCTTTGCTCGAAGATGAGGAACTAAGGGTCATAAACGCCGAACTTGAGCTCTTGGAAGCCCCAGATGGGGGAGGCTATGCCACAGTGGAATCTCGTAACAGAATCCGGGAGCTTGAGGCAGCCAGAAGGAAAATTCTTCAAGTAAAGGAGGAAAGCTGGCATTTAAAGAGCAGCGCTATCTGGCTTCAAGCGAGGGATGAAAACACAAAATTTTTCCAGCAATATGCAAAAGGAAGGAAGAATTTAAATACCATTTGGGAAATGCCAAAAGCAAATGGGGAAAAGGCTCAGTCTTTTGTAGAGCTTGCCTCCCTTGGGGTTGCTTTCTTCAAAGACCTTTTTAAGGCCCCTGCAGAAGCTTCAATTGCTGAAGTTATAAGAGTAGCTCAATTTTTCCCAAGTTTCATTGAAGATGAAGGAAATGATCTCTTGATGGCACCGGTCTCCAAGGATGAAGTGGAATCTACCCTAAAATCGATGCAAAAAGAGAAAAGCCTAGGACCGGATGGTTGGACTGTGGAATTTTTTCTCCACTTTTTTGATTTTCTGGGTGATGACCTGACAGCGGTGGTGGAAGAATCTAGGGTCTCAGGTTTGGTCTACCAGCCTCTCAATGCTACCTTTCTGACCCTCATCCCCAAGTCGGATCACCCTTCCTCTTTTAATGACTTCCGCCCCATCTCACTCTGCACATGCTTATACAAGGTTATTGCAAAGATTGTTGCCTCTAGGCTGAAACCGTTCCTCTCCAAAAGCATTTCTGTGGAACAGTTCGGTTTTTTGGATGGGAGACAAATCCACGAGGCTGTGGGTGTTGCCCAGGAAACCCTTCACAGTTTAAAAAGAAGCCGGAAAAAAGGGGCCATCATTAAAATTGATCTCTCTAAGGCCTACGACAGAATCAGTTGGATGTATCTAAGGCTTCTCCTAACTCATCTGGGGTTCAGGCATGACTTTTTAAGGTGGATCATGGCGTGTGTTACCATGACTTCGATCGCAGTTCTGATAAATGGTGTTGCTTCGGACTTCTTCAACCCGCAAAGGGGCCTACGCCAGGGATGCCCTCTCTCTCCCCTGTTGTTCCTGCTAGCAGCAGAAGGTTTATGTTTATTGATCAAAGCGGTGAAGAGACAGGGTGATATGAAAGGGATTGAAGTTGGGCTGAATCTCTGGGTGACCCATCTCCTTTTTGTTGACGACATTCTCATTTTTAGTGATGGGAGCCGGGAGGATTGCTGCTGTCTTAAAAGGCTCTTAGACCTTTTCTTAAAAGCCACGGGTCTGGTCATAAATGATCATAAATATTCTATCACTACAGCAGGGCTCTCAACTCTCGAAGTAAACAGATTAAAGGAGTTACTCTCGTTTGAAGTAAAGTCCCTTCAGGATCTGTTCAAATATCTTGGTTTTAAGCTGAAACCTGACTCCTACAGGGCTCAAGATTGGACTTGGCTCCTGGCGAAAATTGAGGAAAGAATGAAACATTGGAGTTTTAAATGGCTGTCAAGGGCAGGCAGGCTTGTGTTGATTAAATCTGTGGTTTTGGCTATTCCAGTTTACTGGGCTAGTCTTATTTGGGTGCCTAAATGCATTTTGCTGAAAATAAACAAAATTTTTAGCAGATTCTTATGGGCTGGCCATAAGAAGGATCATGTCTCTCCTTGGGTTGCCTGGGATAAAATTGTCAGACCCAAAAAATGGGGTGGGTGGGGGATTAAGGACTTGTTCCCTTTCTCTCAGTCTTTAGCTGCTAAACTAGCGTGGAGGCTGATTGTTTTAGATAACCTTTGGACTGTTGTGACTAGAAGGAAGTATATTGACCCAGTCTCGCCCCTAGAATGGATTAGACAGCCTTTCAAATCAACAAGGAACTCCTCTGTGGTATGGAAAGCTTTGGTGGCAACTGTACAGATTATTGAAAAAGGCTTGGCATGGAAAGTGGGCGACGGTAGCTCCATAAGGCTAGGCAGGGACCCGTGGGTGGGCTGCTCGGACTCCTTTGCCCTTTCAAGAGATCTGCTCGAGCATTTAAATAACATAGGCCTTTTCTCTCTCAGTCAAATTGTTGATAATGCAAACTCATCGATCTGGAGGCAGGAGTGGTTTTCAGTGGATGCTCTTGCTCTAGAAGAAAGATGGCATGATGAATGGGGGGCTTTTCACGCAGGTCTATTGAAATCACCTATTTGTATTTCAAATGAGCCGGATGAGCTGAGATGGGTGCACTCTCAATCAGGCTTCTACTCTCCAAAGATGAGATATGATTGGCTTATGTCTCAAAAGGGGTGGGAGGAGCCAAACAGGTGGGCCAAGCCATTGTGGAAACTGAAAGGGCCAGCAAATACTCGACTGTTTTTCTGGTGTGTTCTTCAAAAGAAAGTACCTACTTGGGATCTTCTCCAAAAAAGGGGGAAGATAGGTCCTGGGTGGTGTTCCTTGTGTAAGGAGAGTGAGGAAACTCTCCAGCATATTTTCCTTGTTTGTCCTTTCTCAAAAAGCCTCTGGAACGAAATGTTAAGACTAACAAAGGTCCCCCTTTGTTGGGAGGGGGAGGAGATATCAGAGGCCTGGAATAATTGGTGGCAGCAGGCTCCCAATGACAAAGTCAGAACGATGCCCCTGCTGGTTGTTTGGGGAATATGGCTAGCCAGAAATCACCGAATCTTCAAAGACTCCTTCTTCCCCATCGCCAGATTAGCAGCTGAAGGAGTGGCCATATATGAAAGCATACCTCTTCCATCTAATTGTCTGAGCTTTAGACCTGTCCAGGCAGAAGAAATAAAGGGCTCCATCCCGTGGGCTTATTTCGATGGAGCCTCAGATATAAACAAGAATTGTGGAGCTGTTCTGGTCATTCACTTTCCCTCTGGAATTTCTCTCAAAGCCTCCATTGGACTTGGTACCGGAACAAATAATTTTGCTGAGCTCAAAGCTTTACATTTGCTTCTTTGTTGGTTCTCTTTGCGCAATGAGCGGGAGGTTCAGATCTTTGGGGACTCTCTGAATACAATTAAGTGGGCCAATGGATCACATCTTTGCAGGAATTTTCTCTTAACTCCTTTTCTTGCTGAAATTATTCGTCTTAAAAGTTGTTTTTTTGAGCTGAAAATTTGTCACATTTACAGGGAAAGAAACACAGAAGCAAACAGCCTTTCTAAAAAAGGCATTGAGCAGGTTTTGGACGCATGGTCAGTTGAAGAAGTAGTTGATGGGGTGGCAAGGAGACTTGCTCCTCCTGTTTTTGCTTAACTCGGGAGCTGTCAACAGCTCTATTATACTCTCAGTCTCGTTTTATTTTCTGTTTATAGATTATCTGCTGTAAAAACTAATATGTATATATCAAAACTGCTTATAACTCAGTGCTGTTTTCCGTTTAATGGAGGCCTGAGCACTTGTTTTTTACTTGACATAACAAAACTTTCAGCCAGCATAGTGTCTACTCGCTGGTCTTTGGACTGTTGTGGTTTTAAGCCTACCCTGTTTCGGTGTTTTTTCCTATATGGAAGCCGGGGGTAGTTTACACCACAGTTTTGAGCTTATCCAATAGATTTTGTTGAGAGGGCTGTAGGGTGGATTTCCTGATATCTTCCTACAAACAGCCGCTTATGGATTTCTCTGAAAAAGGGAAGGGACAATGCACTGCATATGCTATGTAACCCTCTTATATAATAGAAGGTTCGATTTTTTCTATGGAAAAAAATAACTTAGAACAAAAATTGTAAATTTTACAGTTACACAATAAATTAAAAAAAAATAAAAATAAACCAAAAACATATTTTTAACCTGGTTACTTTTAAATTTTTTAATCTGGCCATGAATTTACTTTTGGTAAGAGAGTTCACATTTGGATTTAGTTTGCTGGTTAGCCGTAGTTTAATTAAATTGTTTTTTTCCTGAAAATTATGAAAATTTTAGTAAGATTTAAAAATATTTTTGTAAAAATGTTTGTAAATTTACGTTATAATTATCAAATTTCAATATTTTAAGGGTTTTGAAAAATTTTGATAGTGCTAAATCTATTTCTACCATCAAAAATATGATTCAAACATTATTATTACAAGATTTTTTAAATTTTTTTGACTCAAATTCAAAACATTTTTATCCTCTATCTTAATAGACAACTCCTCAACTGGGAATTAAAAATTAGATTAAGTGCATTGAATTGAGCGCTTGAGAGTGGGAATTTTTGACAAATCATAAAAGAAAAGGGTTTGCACAAACTCAAACATGGCTCTTGAAAAACCGTAAATGTAGATCTCGTACATGGTTGACAAATCATGAAAAAGACAGGTTTACACTAATTTAAACATGGATCTCCGGCAGTGATCTGAGTTCAAATCGGATTAAGTATATTGAATTGCCTTTATTGTTATGTTGTTTTTTTTTGGGAGGTTATGGAAATTTTGGTAAGATTTTAAGAAAATTTAGTAGGAATTTTTATAAATCCTTTTTATAATTATCAAATTTTAATATTTGGATGTTTTAAAATTTTTTTGATGATGTTGAATATATTCTATTATCAAAAATATGATTCAAATACTACTAATATTATAAAATATCTTTAATTTTTTTACCTCAATTCAAATTATTTTTTACTGTCTAAAAAATTTCTCCTCAGTCAACAACTCCCATTGACTTGAGCCTTTCAGACAAATCATTCAAAAAATTGGGTTTGCAGCTCTTCTTGAAAAATCATAAATGTAGATCTCGTAAATTTTTGGGAAATCATAAAACACGGGTTTGCACTAATTTAAACATGATTCTTATTGAAAAATCGTAAATGTAGATCTCGTATACATTGATTGGAATGGTTAGCCTTTATCCTTTTTCAGCTGTGACTGAAACTGAATCTGAATGGTACGACCACCAGTAATAAATCCAAAACAATCAAGAAAAGAGTTAGTAATGACAATATGCATTACATGACCTTGCAATTAAAACATAAACAAAAGTATAACCACAATCCCTATGGACTTACATATGACAAACTATTTTCCCTTCTCTTTATCCCGTAGCTTCGGACAAACCAGGGTCTTCTACAATAGTATCAAAGTTTTCTATAGAATACGTTCATGTTACGGCTGTTTCTGATTTCACTAGAATACCCCGGTAGCTCCGAACAAACCAGGGTTTTATAAAAATATAGCATCATAGTTTTCAGTAGAATACGTTCATGATACGGCTGTTTTGGCTTTCACTGGAATACCCCTGTGGTTACCAAGTGTTGGAATTATTGGGGAATTCCAAGCAAACAGTGGAGAGAATATAAGCTCTCCTCTACAACACAGAGATGTTTAAAAATAGAAATTTTAATCGCAGACAGAGATGGCATGAAAATGCTCTTTCTATTTCATTAACAGAACTTAAAAACACAAACTATTACAAATTTTCTTCCTCAACAGTGAGGGATTCACAAAATAAACTCGACTGCTACAGACGCAGTGCTCTAAAACAACTCTCTCTGTCTCTTAAGAACGCACAAGCAGTGCTCAGTTCTTCTTACTGTGCTTTTCTTCGCCTGCAGGCTCACACACAACGGTTACAATAACAATACATTCATTATGTTGCCTCACAGGCCTTTTCCCATTTTTATATAGCGCGGCGGAACAAAACCCAAAACAAACAAATAAAACAAATTACAAAGGAAAACCTTGCAAAACATAAAACTTTGAACATGGCGCGACATACGAGTGGGGTCCACATCGCAGTCGGCCAAATTGCGATTTGCGATGGTGCAAACGACGAAACAATCAAAATTTGTGATCAAACAAAAAATGCGATGGTGTTATCTGCGATGGCGCATATCGCAACTTTCAGACCTGCGATAACATTTTGGCGGAACGAACAATAGAAATGCGATATTGCGATATTGCGATGGTGCAACAAGCGCACATCGCAGCTTTCAATATTTGCGATCAACACATATATGTGGCGGAACAACTTTGCGATATGCGATTGTGCGATCGTGCGATGGCGCGACGATCGCACATCGCGATAAACAAACTTGTGATGGTGGAGGGCGATAACAACTTTGAAATATGCGATATGCGATATTGCGATATGGCGCATATCGCATATCGTAAATTTCAATATTTGCGATCAATACAATGGAATGGGCAGAGGGCGATTTGCGACATTGCGATGTTGCGATCTTGTGATAATCGCACATCACACATCGCAGATTTCCATATCCACAAGACATTTAACACTTCTGAACTTGCGATCTTGCGATCTTGCGCTTTTGTGCTCAAGTGGTAGGGACCACTTGTCCTTCCGCTTCATAAGTGACTTCCGCCTGTTTTAATCAATTTTTCTTCAATTTGGCTGTTGAGGGATTTTACGCCCGACTTGATTGTTTTTAAATGAATCTACTCCTCCGTAGACAAAATCTTCATTTCTTCTGTTGAAGTAACTTCTCGTCCATAACAAAATTAATTACTCTGCTATACTTGGCTGTGGCCCATCAAAATTTAATTCTTCTCCATTCCTCTTTATTATACGGTGTTGTGCACTCAATCTTTGCTGCGCTGCTACTGCTGTACCTTGTTCTTTGTTCTTCCTGCCCAAGGCACGGCAGGTGACTTTAATATTTTTAACACCAAGCTCAAACTCTGACAGATCTGTTGCTCTTTTGTCTAAAGATTCCTGAGGTTTCACGTGGAAAGATTCCACAATCTCTTCCAGGGTTTTTCCTTTGGTTTCCGATACACAGAAGTATATGAAGATAGAACAGAGAGCCGAAACATCTGCGAAGAGGTAGAACGTTCCAGGCACAGTCATTGCTTTAGAAATGCTAAGAAATGTCATGGAGACCACCCCACTCATTCCTCTGTTAACGGCCACCCCAAGGCTGGCAGCCTTGGCCCGGAGTCTGAGAGGGAAAATCTCGGCTCCCAGCACCCAGTTAACAGGCCCCATTCCAACTGAGAAAAATACCACATTGCCGCAGGCTGCGATTACGACCAGGTAACTAGCAGCTTCACGCGCCATTCCCACAGTTGATGATTTTCCTATAATCACCAACGCTGAGGCCAAAGCTAACAGAGATACAGTCGAACCAATTGCACTTGTCAGCAACAATGGTTGCCGCCCTACTTTGTCTATCAGAAACGCCGCCACCACCACAAATCCAGCTTTTGCAAACCCTATTGCCATCGTTGCCCCATGAATCCCGCCTTGGCTAGTGATTTCGGCTGTTTTGAAGGTCACCGGGTTGTAATAAACCGAGGCATCGATGCCTCCCGCTTGCTGAAAAAACTGAATTCCCAACGCAATAATTGGCATGCACCTGATGGCTATAGAGGGTTTGGAAATCTCGCGCCACATTCCCTCCCCATCTTTCTTGGAGGACTTATTAGGGTTTGATGTCTTGTTAGGGTTTGAACCCTCGTTGACTGACGCCGCATCTTTAGCATATTGAATCCCTTGTACAATCTGGTCCAGCCTCTCAGACGCCTCCGCTTGGTCCACCGAGGTCCTCAGCAGGACTTTCCTCTTCTCGGTCTCTCAAAAGCAGCCAACGCGGTGACTCGGGCATCATTAGCACCGCTATCCCTAGAAAAAGCGGTGAAACGGCCCCGAGACCGATCATGACCCTCCAGTTCAAGTGTGGGGACATTCCTCGCAGAGCGTAATTCACAATGTAACCGACGAGAATTCCCACGTTAATGAAAATCTGAGGGAAACATGTGAGCGCGCCCCGTGAAGCAGCGGGAGCCACTTCGGCCGTGTAGACCAGAGCTATGAGGAGGGTGTATCCAACCCCAATGCCGGCCACAGATCTCCCCATCATCAGCCATGCAAAGGAAGGAGCCACGGCCATGACAAGCGCCCCAGTCAAAAATATAAAAGCCGCCAGAGCCATTGTCCATCTTCGCCCTATTGGATCCGAAGTTCTGCCAGCCAAGGCAGAGCTGAGAAGGGAAATTATGTTCAGCGATCCGATCAGTACCTCCTCTTGCACGTCGTTGATCTTCAGATCCTTTTTAATGAAGATAACTGCGCTACTCATCACTCCAACATCTGTACAGGAGAATATCAAGAAGCAACTATATTTAGTATATTTCAGAAATTCAAATTGATCATACAAGAAACTATGGAAGGAAAGACATAGATTTCATGTTTCTCAAATTTCGCACTTTAGGGGGCAATTTGTTACACTGAAATTTGTCACCATGATATTTTAGTACTCCCTTGGAAGTCCACAATATCAAAGTTTCCAAAGTCAAGCCTTGAAACTAAGAGAAAAGCTCATAAAAGACTTAAAACTCTAGTACCGCACTTTCTCCTAGTTTTGCTGGGGGTCCTGCACCTTTTGGTTATAAATCATGCATATCCAACCGCACTTTCTGTTTATTAAAAGTGCGGACCCCTGTAAAAGGTTAGAAAAGGCGCAAGTAAAATCTAGAAGCTCAGTTTAAGTCATTTTTGGAAGCTTCTAGAAACATTCCTGCGGTGGAAAGTATGCTCCTTTCATGTTCATGCACCCCATCTAATAAGGAGCTAACCCCTTGATGTAAGGAACTAATCCCTTTGAAGGAGGATTCTATCCCTTCTTGTAGGGAGCTGTAACCTCCTCTCTTCCACTATAAAAAGAGGCATAGGGCAGCCTCAAGCGGTTACAATTGATGAGTTGAAGTTTTAGTATTGTTGGAGGTGAAGTGCCGTTGAAACTTAGACCCTTTTAGCTAATATTTCATGTCGGAAGGATTACATACCTATATGTATCTCGGTTGGAAGAGTGCAAGGCTGATCAGAGTAAAGGAAACGCCTATTCCGGACCCCAGGAAGGCCTATATGACATCAAGGCCGACACGGTTGTAAGGCTCTTCCTTATTTAAGTTAATACAAATAAAACTGTTTTTCTCAATAATCTGTCAATTGATTGGTTTATTTTATGGATTCCTTGATCACCATAATGGATATGATTTATGAATATATGCTATGAAGGTGCTATTTGATGTTTGTTTGTTTGTGATTGCATATCTTCAAAGATAACTCTTTCGAGCAACTGAAGGACTACTACTACAAACAAGCGTTGGACTAAAGGTAAGATCGTTAAATAGCATTTAATTATGAATCGCAATATATCTAGAGAAAGATAGTTTTTTTTGTCCGTTTGTTGCTAGTTGTCCGTACAACACTTGGGAGGTCTATCTTGTCCGAAATAACAACTTATCCGTCCAACAAACCCTTCCTTAGAAAATGTGTGTTATTATTTTTTAATGATATACTAATCTACAATAGGTCTTGGAAGGATCATGTTGAACATGTTGACAGAGTGCTCAAACTATTAAAGGATAAACAATTATATGCAAAAACCTCCAAATGTTGATTTGGAGTACAAGAGGTTGAATATCTGGGTCATATTGTATCTCAGGAGGGTGTTAAGGTAGACCCTAAAAAAATTTAATCCATTAAGGAATGGAAAGTCCACACTACCATAAATCAGTTGCAGGGATTTCTCGGGTTAAAAGGGTATTATCGCAAGTTTGTTAATGATTATGGGAGAATAGGAGAACCTCTAACAACATTATTACAGAAAGATGCATTTTCATGGACTCATGAAGCAAGTAAGGCCTTTAAACATCTTAAAGAGGTAATGTGTCAAGAACTGGTCTTAGCTATGGAAAACTTCACAAAAACCTTTATTGTTGAATGTGAAGCCTCAGGAAATCGAATTTTGTTGTTTTAATGCAAGAAGGAAGACCCATTTCTTTTGAAAGTCGTCCAATCAAAGGATAATATTTACAGAAATCTATTTATGATAAGGAAATATTGGAAATAATACATGCAATAAAGAAATGGCAACCTTACCTAATGGGAACACACTTTAAGGTAAAAATTGATCATGATAATATTAAATACTCTTTGGAACAAAGACTATCTTTATAAGAGCAGAAAAATTGGCTCACAAATATGTTGGGTTATGGCTTTGAAATTATCTACAAAAAGGGGAAGCCAAATGTTGTTGCTGATGGAATCTCAAGAAAGGATGAGGATGTGGAAGCATTGATTTGTGCCATTTCTATTATCCAATCCCATTGGATAACTGAAGCAAGGGAGGAATGGAAGAATGACGAAGAAGTATGGACACTCATTCAAAAGTTGCAGCACGATCCCAGTACATCTGATACATTTAGTTGGAAAAAATATTCCTTATGTTACAAATATCACTTATATCTTTGTAGGAATTCCCAACTAAAACAAAATATTCTTTTGAAACACCTCTCCCTTAGGAGGACACTTGGGATTTTTAAAAATTTACCACAGGGTGAAGAAATATTTTTTTGGGGATGGCCTTAAACATGATATTCAAATGTTTGTTGCGGAATGTTTGGTTTGCCAGCAAAACAAAGTTGAGAAAATTAAGACCCTGAGTTTGGCACAACCTTTATCCATTCCAAATCAACGTTGGGAGGAGGTTTTAATCAATTTTATCACAAGTTTACCTAAGTACGAAGTAAAGAGTGTCATCATGGTGGTAGTTGATAGACTTACCAAGTATGAACACTTTTGTGCATTATCTCATCCATTTAAAGTGAGTACAATTGCTACTGCATTTATGGAAACAATTTAAAAGATACATGGAAACCCAAATATTATTGTAAGCGATAGAAATCCCATTTTCACTGAAAAATTTTTGGACGAAATTATTTTCTTGTTTGGGTACTCAACTAGCTCATAACTCATCTTATCATCCTCAATCCGATGGGAAAAATGAGACAATGAACAAATGTTTGGAAGGATATCTTCCTTGGTTTGTATCTGATAAACAAACACAATGGGTCAATTGGTTACCTCCAGTTGAATGGAAGTATAACACTTCCTTCAACGCTGCAGCAAAAATGACCCCATTTTATGGCACTTTATGGATACCATCTGTCGTCTACCACATCATATTTAAGAGAAAATTGTAAGGTTCGAGCAGTGGAAGATCACATCGAGCATCAACAACAAGTTCTCCAACTCTTAAAGGATAACCTAAATTTGGCACAAAATCGAATGAAACAACAGGCATAGCAACATTATAGTGAGAGAATCTTTGATGTAGGCGACTGTGTATTTTTACATCTACAACCATACAAACAAATCTCCCTCCAGAAAGCTAAGAAGGATAATAAATTATCACCAAATTACTATAGTCCTTACAAGGTTTTGCAAAACATTGGTACTATGGCATACAAATTGGAGCTTCCTGCATCTTCTCGAGTGCACCCAGTTTTATATGTTTCATGCTTAAAAAAGGTTATAGGGGACAAACTTCTAGTTCAAACAATATTGCTAGAACTTGATGAGGAATGAAAAACCATATTGGAACCTGAAGCAGTCACGGACACAAGAACTCGACAACTATGAAATTGATCAATATCAGAGTATCTCATCAACTAGAAGAACTTACCCACTGAAGATTCCACATGGGAGGAGGAGAATTTAATACCGAAGCATCCATAACAACTCAAGCGTTGAGGACAACAATTTTTTAAAGGAGAGGGGTATGTTAAGGCCCTATATTACTAGTGTAGTCCCTTATTGTTGTTCGTGTAGCCCCCTTATTATTATTTTTGTACCCCTGTACTCCCCATATTGTTATTATTGTGCCCCATAATATCCCACTATTGTTATTGTTGTGCCGTTACATGATTATTATTAGGTCAACTAGGATTATATTGTGACCCCATGGACTCCTATATATAGAAAGGAGGTTTTTTCATTTATGTCATCCAAGAATTCTTCATTTATGTAACATAAAGTAGGTTTCCCCCTTGAAGAGGTCGATTTATAAGGCGTTGATCTACTTTTTCTTCTATTTTGTGAGTTGTTTTCATAACATATTGCCTCTCGAGCCTAAGGCCCTTGGCATGACTCAAAATTTCTCGGTCCTCCTTCTTTTAGCCTCATATGACATTGGTTTCTCACTGCTTGACATAGTTGCAGGCGAGTCCTATGAAAAAAAAACATGACAATATAAAACAAAACCTAACCTATCATGAGGATTCACGCCCCTTTCCACATAATCCGCTTCTAGAGGCTTCGAATTAATTAAAATTACAATAATATCAAGGAAATTGTGTCCTCACTCCATGGCTTCCATGATGCTCTTCTGAAAGTGTTTGGGGATCAATTTTAGTTTGGTGGATGGATGATTCTCCTGCAACATACTCCCGTGCTTGAACATTTTCCATGATGGGCCTAATAATGCACCTCATTGCTACATCTCATTCATCCACAACCTCAGTATTCCTTTGTGCATGTATCTTTTAGTGAATTACAACCACGCCTTACCAACACCTCACTGTCTCTACTCCTATGGCTTAGACATTTAGCATCTCGGTTTTCTTTCTCTGGAACCTCTCAAGCTTCTTCTGCTTGCTTGGTTACTGCACATTTTCTCACCTCTCCTTGATAATTCTACCCACAACCACAACTATAGAATTTATGCAACACTTCTACCCAACCATAGCTGGAAGTTTTTATTTTGCAAGAAATATTCCCTTCTTTGTGCTCTCTGATACCAGTTGATGACAGACTAATTCTCAGACTGTTAGTTTGAACTTCAAATGACTCTAATTTCTTGAACCTCTAGGTTATGAGCCCATGAAAATTCACTTCTCTTGCCTTATTAAGCAACAATTGACTCATAAACATTTTTGCAGCAATGAAACTCCCAAACCATTCTTCAACTGCACCACACAATATGCCAACGACATTCAACTTCACCCCTCGTTCCATAATTCTCACCAATGCATAATACCTTCGAACTAGACATCAAAGTCCCACCACACCATCACATATTTGTGTTCGAGACTGGGATGAGGTCGGAGGGTGAAATTTTCCTCTTTCTATCCGCGACTGCTGACTTGTGCCAGACCTGACCACCTGACTAGGCCCTGCCAAAGCCAGGTTCAAGCTTCTCCTCAAGACCTTCCACTTATAGCTTTGACTTTCATTATACCCGACTCCCAATTCCTTTCCTTATTGATGATCCATGTCCTTCCTTGGAACGAGATTGGTTCATACAGTGAGCGCGCAAACTATCATCCCAACGATCTTCCTTTTTAGTGACTGCAGCTAACTGCAGTATCCAAAATCTCCCCCATTCTTCTCGCCTTGATAAACACACTTTCCAACATGGCTATAGAAAATAAACACGAGGGATTCAAACAATGTGAAATATAAAACACAAATTATATTAATTCAAGTGGATTTATACATTATGGCCTCTCGACCTTGACGCCCTTAGCCTGACTCAAAATTTCGTGGCCCTCTTTCAAACACACTTGCACATGACTCTTATAAAAACAAAACAAAACAATACAAAACAAACCCTAACCTATCATGAGGATTCATGCCCCCTTCCACCTAAACACCTTCTATAGGCTTCTAATTAATTAAAATTACAATAAAATATAAGAAATCTTGTCCTCTCTCCTTGGCTGCCACAATTCTCTTCTCGAAGTGTCTGAGAATGATTTTTTGTTTGGGGGAGGGATGATGCTTGTGCATCAACTCTCTATTACGATGGATTTGCATTCTTATGGGGGATGGTGAGATATTTTAATATTTGATGTATATGAGTCATATGTAAACGTGGACTTTGTTTAATTTTTCTATCATGGAAAAAAAAACAAACCCTAACCTATCATGAGGATTCATGCCCCCTTCCACCTAAACACCTTCTATAGGCTTCTAATTAATTAAAATTACAATAAAATATAAGAAATCTTGTCCTCTCTCCTTGGCTACCACAATTCTCTTCTCGAAGTGTCTGAGAATGATTTTTTGTTTGGGGGAGGGATGATGCTTGTGCATCAACTCTCTATTACGATGGATTTGCATTCTTATGGGGGATGGTGAGATATTTTAATATTTGATGTATATGAGTCATATGTAAACGTGGACTTTGTTTAATTTTTCTATCATGGAAAAAAAAACAAACCCTAACCTATCATGAGGATTCATGCCCCCTTCCACCTAAACACCTTCTATAGGCTTCTAATTAATTAAAATTACAATTAAATATAAAAAATATTGTCCTCTCTCCTTGGCTGCCACAATTCTCTTCTCGAAGTGTCTGAGAATGATTTTTTGTTTGGGGGAGGGATGATGCTTGTGCATCAACTCTCTATTACGATGGATTTGCATTCTTATGGGGGATGGTCAGATATTTTAATATTTGATGTATATGAGTCATATGTAAACGTGGACTTTGTTTAATTTTTCTATCATGGAAAAAAAAACACTTTATACATAAATTATAATTTAATTGAAAGATTAATTGAATTAAATAAAAAATTTCATCTTTTCTATTTAAAACAAAATAATTAAATTCACTTTTTTAATTAAAAAAATTGCTTAAAATCTTAATAAATCACATTTATAAGTAAATTATAATTCACCATTCGTGAAAAAGAAGAATATGCTTTTAAATAGAATTTTACTTTAATTAAAGTTAAAATTATATAATCAAAGTGACCATAGATCATTATAGTGAAGAAAATATACTCTTAAATTTCTAGAAATGACTATATATATAGGGAGAATATCCTTAGTAATTAAATGATATGACAGCCTCGTGCTGTGCTGAGCTAAATAAGAATAAGAAACATTTTGGTATAACCACTTGCTTGAGTGAACAGTATGATATGATCATATAGACTCGACAATGTGTGAACCCATGAGGCAAGTGTATCAGATTATCTGGCTGGTATATATCGAATTATTGCCGTAGCCATAGGCCTTCAGATGTGTGATTCCTTTTGTTTTGTCATTTTGTATGGGCAGGCACGGGCGATGTGATGGCATTTTTTTGTTAGACAGCTTTCGTACCGTGAACCTTGCCGTAGTTTAAAAGAAAACGATCATAGTAAAGTTCCAAATCTTCATATCTCTAGGTTGTTAATTCGCTCCAGGTCAATACTTTCCGTGCCCGGAATCCGTTCCGTATTTATTAGTTTCTCCTTGTCATTTATGCAGAGTTGGGTGGAGGTGGAAGATGCTCCTAGTAGGTTTAGTTGGACCGAGGGAATAGGGAGTGTTAGGCCACAAACATTATTTTCAGGCCATCACATGTTGTCCTGTTGTGGAGAGACTTCAGCGATCCCAGTCAATATCTATCCCCACACGCCAAATTTTGAGCTTCGATTCAACTCCCAGAGGTGCGCCATAAGAATATAAATCAAGATGCTACATCCTCTAGAGAGCAAACACAGCAGCAATAATATGGTGTCAGCTGCTGGAGCTCTAGATTCCGTGGGTGGGAAAGAGCTAGAGGCCATGAATATGGATAGTTCGAAGCCAACGAAGAAGATTCCCAGAAACAAGTTTGTGATTGCATGTGCAGTGTTGGCCTCCACCAACTCAATTCTGTTCGGCTATGGTATGTTTGGAGAACTTGGAATAGACTTTGATCAGATGCTCTGGACACGGCCAGCTTGCAGAAAAGTAGAATATAACTTTTACAGTATTTATTATGTGTATATAACCGTCAATATTTATTTCATCAGCCTCTTTGCATTTTTTTCTGTGCATACTGAATATATTTTGGCAGTTTACTTCTGTTTTTGTTGTGCTTGTCCCATAAGAGCTTTTCTTGCTCTGTTTGTTCTAGTTCATGTATAGTATATACTTTCAATACTCATTTCTTCAGCTTTCTTTGTATATATTCTATGTATACTCTCAATACTCCTTAAACCTTGTTTTGTATTTTGTTTATTAATACTCAATACTCATTGTAATAGTCCCAGTGCAGTTTTCTTTTATATTTTATATTTCTTTCTTGTAGTATAATTTAGTTTTAACAGGTAGTAGGATAATCATTAAACGTTGCTATTTGTCAATGTAAACTGACTCATTATTGTTATTTAAGGAAAACCACTTTATCTGTAATTATCATTGATAGTCCATAAAACTAAAAAATTTCACTCCTGCCAAATACCTCTACATCTTCTGCCATTAACATATTTCCTTTATTAATAGTTTCTTTTTTATAATCATTTTTACCATTTTTTTCAGTTCGAACAAGTGATTGGCAAGGGTATTACTGTAACGGCTTCGATCCAAAGTTGATGTAGAGCCCTTTGTGTGCAGAGAAAATGTGAATTTTAACTGTGTTCATCCTTTCAGCTCGGCCATTTTCTTTTGTATTTCTCCCGTGAATATTGTTCCTACTTAATTTTTTATTTTTCACAGGTTTTTGGATTTGGGATTGATGGGAGGCAAGGGCGTTTCCATAGAAACAATTTAGGTTTAAAGCTGCTGTAGAGTTGTTTTTTAGAAAATATATTATAGGTTCTGGTTATCTAGTTTTCCGAGTTCAATAAAACTTAACACATTTCCTAGAGTAACGGAGAAGAGTGCGAGTTTGCATGAAGTGGTTGGTCTGAAAAAAAGTCAAGTATCTTTGCATGATTTCATATTTAGTATTAAGTAATTGGGTCAGTGTAATAAAAGAGCAAGAAAAAACTAGGAGCAACTAGAAACATGAAACTCATGTCTTTCCTTCCACAGTTCTTTTATGATCAATTTGAATTTCTGAAATATAGTAAATATAATTACTTCTTGATATTCTCCTCTACAGATGTTTAAGTAGTTGTGTCAGTGTAATAAAAGAGCAAAAAAAAAGCTAGGAGCAACTAGAAACATGAAACTCATGTCTTTCCTTCCACAGTTTCTTGTATGATCAATTTGAATTTCTGAAATATACTAAATATAATTGCTTCCTGATATTGATATTCTCCTGTACAGATGTTGGAGTGATGAGTGGCGCCGTTATCTTCATTAAAAAGGATCTGAAGATCAACGACGTGCAAGAGGAGGTACTGATCGGATCGCTGAACATAATTTCCCTTCTGGGCTCTGGCTTGGCTGGCAGAACTTCGGATGCAATAGGGCGAAGATGGACGATGGCTCTGGCAGCTTTTATATTTCTGATTGGGGCGCTTGTCATGGCCGTGGCTCCTTCCTTTGCATGGCTGATGGTGGGGAGATCTGTGGCCGGCATTGGAGTTGGATACGCCCTCCTCATAGCTCCAGTCTACACGGCCGAAGTGGCTCCCGCTGCTTCACGGGGCGCGCTCACATGTTTCCCTGAGATTTTCATTAACGTGGGAATTCTCATCGGTTACATTGCAAACTACGCTCTGCAAGGACTGCCCCCGCACTTGAACTGGAGGGTCATGATCGGTCTCGGGGCCGTTCCGCCGCTTTTTCTAGGGATAGCGGTGCTGATGATGCCCGAGTCACCGCGTTGGCTGCTTATGAGAGACCGAAAAGAGGACGCCATGAAAGTCCTGCTGAGGACCTCGGTGGACCAAGCGGAGGCATCTGAGAGACTGGAGCAGATTGTACAAGGGATTCAATATGCCAAAGATGCGGCGTCAGTCAACGAGAGTTCAAACCCTAACAAGACATCAAACCGTAATAAGTCCTCCAAGAAAGATGGGGAGGGAAAGTGGCGTGAGCTTTACAAGCCCTCTATAGCCATCAGGCGCATGTTGATTATTGCGTTGGGAATTCAGTTTTTTCAGCAAGCGGGAGGCATCGATGCCACGGTTTATTACAGCCCGGTGACCTTCAAAACAGCCGGAATCACCAGCCAAGGCGGGATTCTGGGGGCAACGATGGCAGTAGGGTTTGCAAAAGCTGGATTTGTGGTGGTGGCGGCGTTTCTGATAGACAAAGTAGGGCGGCGGCCATTGTTGCTGACAAGTGCAATTGGTTCGACTGTATCTCTGTTAGCTTTGGCCTCAGCGTTGGTGATTATAGGAAAATCATCAACTGTGGGAATGGCGCGTGAAGCTGCTAGTTACCTGGCCGTAATCGCAGCCTGCGGCAATGTGGCATTTTTCTCAGTTGGAATGGGGCCTGTTAACTGGGTGCTGGGAGCCGAGATTTTCCCTCTCAGACTCCGGGCCAAGGCTGCCAGCCTTGGGGTGGCCGTTAACAGAGGAATGAGTGGGGTGGTCTCCATGACATTTCTTAGCATGTCTAAAGCAATGACTGTGCCTGGAACGTTCTACCTCTTCGCAGCTGTTTCGGCTCTCTGTTCCATCTTCATATACTTCTGTGTGCCGGAAACCAAAGGAAAAACCCTGGAAGAGATTGTGGAATCTTTCCACGTGAAACCTCAGGAATCTTTAGACAAAAGAGCAACAGATCTGTCAGAGCTTGAGCTTGGTAACCGCAGGGATATTCCAGTGAAAGCAGAAACAGCCGTATCATGAACGTATTCTACTGAAAACTACGATACTATAATTGTATAAGACCCTGGTTTGTCCGAAGCTACACGGGTATTCCAGTGAAAGCAGAAACAGCCGTAACATGAACGTATTCTACAGAAAACTATGATATTATTGTATAAGACCCTGGTTTGTCCGAAGCTACGGGATAAAGAGAAGGGAAAATAGTTTGTCATATGTAAGTCCATAGGAATTGTGGTTATACTTTTGTTTATGTTTTAATTGCAAGCTCATGTAATGCATATTGTCGTTACTTACTTTTTTCTTGATTGTTTTGGATTTATTACTGGTGGTCGTACCATTCGGAGTCAGTTCAGTCACAGCTGAAAAAGGATAAAGGCTAACCATTCCAATCAATGTATACGAGATCTACATTTACGATTTTTCAATAAGAACCATGTTTAAATTAGTGTAAACCCGTGTTTTATGATTTCCCAAAAATTTACGAGATCTACATTTATGATTTTTCAAGAAGAGCTGCAAACCCAATTTTTTTTAATGATTTGTCCCTATGAAAGGTACAAGTCAATGGGAGTTGTTCACTACGGAGGAATTCTCTGGACTGTCAAAAAAAATAGTTCGAATTTAAGTAAAAAAATTCAATATATTTTATAATATTAGTAATATTTGAATCATGTTTTTAATAAATAGGTTCAGTATCATCAAAAGAATTTAAAACATTTAAAATATTAAAATTTAATAGTTATATTGAAATTTAATAACTATAATCTGAATTTACAAAAATCTCTACTAAATTTTTTTAAAATCTTATCAAAATTTTGATAACCTTGAAAAATACAATATAATTAAACTACGGCAAAGGCCATTCAATGTACTTAATCCGATTTGGGCTGAGATCACTGCCCGGGGATCCATGTTTAAACTAGCATAAACCCGTCTTTTTTATGATTTGTCAACAATGTACGAGATCTACATTTACAGAGGCAATTCAATGTACTTAATCCGAGTTGGGCTGAGATCACTGCCCGGGGATCCATGTTTAAATTATAGTATAAACCGGTCCTTTTTATGATTTGTCAACAATGTACGAGATGTACATTTACGGTTTTTCAAGAGCCATGTTTGAGTTAGTGCAAACCCATTTTTTTTTTTTATGATTGGTCAAAAATCCCCACTCTCAAGCGCTCAATTCAATGTACTTAATCTAATTTGGAGCTCGATCTAATGTACTTAATTCTCAGCTCAGTTGTTTATTGAGATAAAAGATAAAAGTGGTTTGAATTTGGGCCAATAAAATTTTAAAAAATTGTAATAATAGTATTTGAATCATATTTTTGATGGTGAAAATGCATTTAATATCATCAAAAATCTTCAAAATATCTTAACTATTGAAGTTTGATAACTATAACAAGAGTTTACAAACATTTTTACAAAAATATTTTAAAATCTTACTAGAATTTTCATAATTTTCAAAGAAAAAACAATCTAATCAAACTACAACTAATCAACAAACTAAATCCAAATGTGAACTCTCTTACCAAAAGTAAATCCATAGTCAGATTAAAAAAAATTAAAAGTAACACAGGTTAAGAATATGTTTTTAGTTTTTTTTTTTTTTTAATTTATTGTGTAAGTCTAAAATTTACAATTTTTGTTCCAAATTATTATAATATATTTGACATTAGTTAAGATATTGTCTTAATAATATTAAATAAAAATATATTGAAATAATAATATGATAAAATCATTTTAATTAAAAAATATAATAAAATATATCAATTAATAATAAAATATAAGTACATTTCTATGTAAATATATTAATCAAATTCATGTGGTCACACTTCAACGTATGTATTTTAGATGTGTGACATGTATGTAACTTTATTTATTTTTATTTTCAACGTGGTTGAAGAATTGTCTTTTCATATATTTGTCATACATATATGAGTTGTCTTTAAGGATGTTTTCTAATTTATGTATTGTGAGTGGGTGTATTTAAAGATTAAGAAATTAATGATGTTAAAATATAGATAAATATTATTTATAACAAAACATTTGTATCATAAAAAATTAATTATTAAAAAGAAAGAATGTGATAGTAATTGTTTTTTATTACTATTTTCAAAGATGGTTGGAAATCTGGCTCGTTTAAAAAAATTGTAATTTAAAGAAAATAAATTGTAATTATTCATTGGTGTGACAAAAAAATTTATGCACAAATCTTTCTCTAAATTTCGCAATCATTACAATTTAATTGTTTATTAATAATAAAGATAATAGTTATCTTCTTTTATTTAAGAATAAGTTAATTGATTATTATTATTTATCAAAAAGCGCGATCTATTAAATTTTAAGAAGATCAAATTTTGATATTGTGATTATTTAATAGATCTACATTTAAAATGAATATAAGTTGATTTAATTTCTTAATTATTATTATATACACATGCACATATATATTATTTAATATTTATTTTTAATTTTTAAATATTATTTAATATAAAATTATATTGCGAAAACGTTTTTTTTATTATAAAATATATTTATGCTCTCATTCTAAACGTTTATTTAGTTTAAGGCCAATTTAGTTATCTTAAATGAAATAGGAAAATAAATAGGCGAATAATATTAATAAAAATAATGTCATTTCCAATCATTATTAAAACTATTTCAAATAAAAACATATAATTTCAAATACTACTTGGTCAATATTTAAAACGGAATATTAATTTTATTGAAATTTAAACTTTTATGAGGAAAAAACATAATATTTTCACTTCTTAAAAAATGTGTTTCTTCATTTGTATTTCATATTAATTTTGTAAATATATAATTATTTCTATCTATATAAGAATTGTAATAAAGAGCAAGAAAATATTTATTAAAACTTGACTTACACCTTTAAGTTTGTTGTTTTCGTGACCTTTGAACTTATTACTGGTAAAAGTAGTCATATGCACTTAATGACATTCAAATACTACATACTTGAAAATTTCATCGATCTAGTGGGAAGTGACCTCTGAGATAATGGGCACCACTGTGGATAAGTTCGTCTCCATGCTAATTCATTTTGGTTGATTTTTTCCTTTTGGTACAAGTTTTCTCTTTGGTTTTTCATAAATATCTTAAGTTTTTTTTTTCTAGTCTGGTCTTTTATTACTTTTCCATTTTTGTTTATGACTACATAGTCTCCTTCCTGGTTCTAGTGAATCTTTGTGACTAGTGTCTTGATGTAAAGCCTTGTACTTCTCTTTCTTCTCGTGCTAACTCAAGCACTCTCCTTGTCACTGTTGGAAAGATAGAAGAGTGAAGGCACAAAATCACACAAATAATTCACACACAAAAATACACATGAGTTGTGGCTCTTCTTTTGATCACACAAACTTGATTGATCTTCAATCTCTGAATACAATGAACTCGGTAAAGGGTATTTATCATTTTCATTTTTTTACTAACGACTCGCTTCACATGCACACACTTACCAAACTCATCTATCACATAACTCAACTTGAATCAATGCTCACTTAACTTACTATGTAATTCATCATAAGGGAGTTAATTATATTTTTTAACACTCCCCCTTAATTACAACCGCTAAATTAAAACACGACTCATGAGAACTTAAACATGCATGTTGGTCTATGTCTCAACCACGCTTACAACACCCATGTTTTTTTGTGAAAATCAAAGACATATTTTGTTGATTGCTTTGTAAATATATCATCTAGTCGATCACTAGATTTACTTCAAGTGAAATTCTCCATTGCTCACAAGTTCTCTATTAAAATGATATCTAGTGTCAATATTCTTTTTCTTTTGATGAAACACACTATTTTTGGATAGTGAAATTGCTTATATGTTGTCACAGTATATTATTGTTGATCATTGTTGTTTATGCTTGAGTCCGTCCAATACTCTTCTTAACCATACTCCTTCACATGCTATTGATGTTGCTGCTATATATTTTGCTTCTGCTAATTATAGTGTCATAATGGGTTGCTTCTTAGATGCCCATGAAATCACACCTTAACCAAGATGGAACACATAACTGGATGGGCTCTTCCTATCATCCAAACTACCTGAAAAATCAGTATCTGTAAATTCGATCAAATATTTCTTTTATGTACTTGCATACATTATGCCACAATCTCTAGTTCATGCTATGTATCTCCTAATTCTTTTTCGAGCACTACAATGTGTGTCTTTTGGAGTCTCTATAAATATGGAAATCAAACTTATGCCTTGCATAATATCTAGTCTTGTAGCTGTGAGATACATGAAGCTGCCAACCAATATTTTGAATAGAGTAGGATTGCCATATGATCCTTCATCATCCTTGCTTGACTTTATACCTGTTGCAACTGGTGTAGCTACATGTTTGCAATTATCCATCATGAATCTTTTCAACAAATCTCTAGCATACTTATTTTGGCAAGTAAAAATTTCTTTTTTTTCAGATTTCTCGACTTCTATGCCAAGCAAATATTTCATTAGACCAAGATTTATCATCTCAAATTATTTCATCACAGCTACTTTAAATTCATCTAGCTCAATATCACCTGTAAAAATTAGGTCATCAACATATAAGAAAATGATCAAAATATGTTCATGCTCATTTACCTATGTGTATAAGGTAGGCTCAATGTTGCTTCCACAAAATCCATTCCTAATCATGTAGTTGTCAATTTTGTTATACCCTGCTCTAGGTGTTTTCTTAAGTTTTATCCTTTGGAAAATTAACCAAATCTCATGTATCATTCTTTTCAATAGAATCAATCTCTTCATCCATGGCTTGTACCCAATTTTCATCTCTGATTGATTCTTCAAACGAAGAAGGTTGGAATCAAAATAATGCAAAATTTGAACTAACATCCAAATCATCATAAATATCTTTTAAACTTCTCATATTTCTCTTATCATTGCTTGATTCATCACCTAATTGGATTTTTGGATAATTCTGGTATGTTGATCTTCTTGAAGATCCATGTTGCTCTGAAAATCTTAGAGTCCTTGCTAGTATGACTCTGTTTGATGTTATCTCTTTTGATTCTTGCTGCTCCTTTTTTTCTACATCATCCTCTTCCATCAATGGTGCTTATGCATTGACTATTTTTTCTACAGTCCCATGCCATGACTCTTGTTCATTGAACACAACATCTCTACTAAATATTGTCTTCTTTGTGACAAGGTCATACATTTTGTAATATTTTGACTCCTCACTATAACTAGTAAATATGCATTTTTCACTTTCATCATCTAATTTTCCTCTTTTCTGCTTAGGCAAATGTGCATATGCTACACATCCAAAAAATCTGAAATGAGATATGCTGTATGAAATAGCTGACCATGCTTCTTCTGGTACTATGTTCATCACACTCTTTGTAAGAGATATGTTTATCACATAAACAACACATACAACTACTTCTGCCCAATACCCATTAGACAAGTTTCTTGCTCTCAACATGCTCCTTTTCATGTTCATAATTGTTATGTTATTTATTTCTACTACACCATTCTACTGTGGTGTGTACCTGCTTGTAAATTGTCTTATGATTCCATGTTGTTTACAATACTCATGGAATGCCTTCGAATCATATTCTCCACCGTGCTCTAATCTCAATACCTTGATCTATCGATCACTTTTTTTCTCTGCTAAGGCATTGAATTCTTTGAACTTTGCAAAAGTTTCATACTTCTTCTTCAAGACATAAACCCATATCTTTATGCTATAGTCATCAATAAAGTGAGAAAGTAAAAACTTCCACCGATTGACTATGTCCTCATAGGTCCACACAAGTTTGTATGCACCAACTCAAGTGGATTCTTTTATTTGTATGATATTCCCTTCAGAAATATTTTGCGGTGTTTCTTTCCCAATATGAAACACTCACAAGTACTGGTAGGTTCTTTGATGGGAGGTAATCCGATAACCATATGTTTCTGCTACAACAATCTTAAACTAGAAAAGTGCAAGTGTGCAAACCGAAAGTGCCATAACCAATAATCATTATAACATGCAAATGTAAAAGAACTGACATGATCGTTGTGATTCATAATTAGAGGAAATAGTTTGTTCCTCGTCATCTACACCTTTTCTATCAACTGCTTGCTTCGGGGTTTGTCATAAATAACACACTCCTTCCCCTGAAAGATAACTTTGTATCATTTCTGTGTCAATTGACCAACACTCATCAAATTATGTTTGAGACTAGGAACATAAAATAGCTCTGAGATTTCCTTTGGCTCCACCTGCTTGGTCAGAATGTTGACCACTCCTTTTCCATATACATCCATAGTCTTATTGAAACCCAACTTTACTGGTGTCTTCACAAATTGATCCAAATTTTCAACCAAATTCTTGTTTCATGTGATGTGGTTACTACAACCACTATCTAATATCCACACCTCATCAGATGATTCATGCATGTTATTTCATGCTAGGAACATGGAGTTAGTATTCTTTGTACTAACATTAGCTCTCTGGTTTCCATGATTAACTGTATTCTTCCGGCAATCACGAGCATAGTGACCAAAACTATTGCAATGATAACATCTCTCCTTTGATTTCTCACACCTTTGGTTATTTTTGAAGCCTCTGTTGTTGCTTACACTTTCATGTTCATGCTTTTCTCGACCATCTCTTTGACCACTATATCTTCCACCTCATCCTCTGCCTCTCGTTATATCTTTGCCTCGACCTCTTGAAATAGAAACTTGAATTTTGAAAGCAGTTTCTAAAGTGGAATCCTTATTTTTGTCTATCTTTGCCTCATGCGATAGAATTGATCCCATAAACTCATCAATTTTGACTTTTTCAAATATTTGGCTTCGTTTATGGCTGCTACCAGAACATCAAACTTGGTAGACAAAGATCTAAGGACCTTCTCAATCACTGTTCAATCTTTAATTTCTTCACCATAAATTTATAAATAATTTACTACAAACATGAACCTATTCATGAAAGAATCAATTTCCTTTGTCTCCTTCATTTGCAAACTTTCAAAATCTCTCCTAGTATTCTAAAATTTAACAATATTGACTTTGGCCATACCTTGACAGCTAGTCGCCAAATTTTCCCATGCTTCCTTTGCTGAAGATGTGATCATAATCTTGTAGAACACTGCTCGGTCCATTCCCCACTGGATGAGAAGCAACATCTTTATTTCATTGTTCCCTCTATTCATTACTCAAAGCTCATTCTTTTGCATCATTCTGAAGTTCTGCAGACCCATAATTGACATGATCCCAAATATCATGCGCTTTTAACATAGTCTCCATCTTAATGCCCCACACATCATAATCTTACCATGTGAAAGAAAGTAGTTGTGGCTGGAAACTCGATGTTGCCATCTTGTTTTAAAAAATATTCTCTAATAAAACCCTAAATTTTTCCTTTTATGAGTTTGTAAAACACTTCAAAAAAATTTCTTTCAATGAAAACCTAATTTTCCTTTTATATTATATATATATATATATTCAATATTTTTAAAATGAAAATTATATATATATATATATATATATATATATATATATATATATATATATATATATATATATATAAAAAAACTTCTTATAATAATCCTCTCTTAAAAAAGTGTATATAAAAAAAAGGCTTATTTAAAAAAACCTTTGAAAAAGGAATATTATAAAAATACCTTTAAATAAAAGATTTTTATAAAACTCTTTTTTGAATTACCTAAAATTGTATTTAAAAAAACCTTTGAAAAAAGAATATTATAAAAATACCTTTTAATAAAATATTTTTATAAAACTCTTTTATCAATTGGAGTTGTCTTTAGTGTGACTTTTTGAAGTTTCAGGTGTCGGAATCCGGTGAAAATTTTTGAGGTAAAATCTTGGTTTTTGTTATTCAAACTGGTTTTTTGACTCTATATATGGATTCAGCACCCTCAAAAACCTCTAGGGCACTTCGATTGTGAAAAGTTAGCAATCAAACTTCTCTTTTCAATAAATTCCTGCCGGAATTTAGAGAAATTACACCATAAAAAGTCACCGTAAAAGACTTCAAAAATTCGCACTAAAGACTACTCGTTATCAATTTTCCACATATAGTTGGGATATAGCCTTCTCTAATATCCATAATAACTCTTAATACTCCATCGTATTAAAAAGGGAGTAGTCTACTAAGCCGGAGGGATTGCTTGGGAATGGTAGCCAGTCGTAAAATATTTCGATTCAGATGACGGAGAATAGCAAATGGCAGTTGACTGAAATAGCTAACTTGATGTGTGGACCCATCCCACATCTGATGATGCGTCCTATCTCCGGTCGACCTTCGTTAGGTCCCGTATGAGTCATGTGCACCATGTTCATGATGTATGCATCATGTTAGGGCGAGATAATGAAAATTTGAAATTATGGCGGGATAATAAAAATTTGAAATTAAGCTGCGTATTCTTTTTATAATAACCAAATCAGAAATCATACTCCATTCTTTACTAGAAAACACAGGAAGAGGTAGAGGAAAACGCAAGCGAATATGCAGACGAGAAGCCGAGCTCTCCATTGGTGTCATTCATCTTAGAAGGAAAAATTCTATCCTCATCCTTCCAACTAGCAGATGCTTATTCAAATTCCCAGGGACCATGTCATGCCAACAAAACAGGTTCGCAGATCCCACTCACGATCTCGCAAGTGTCGAAGCTCCTGTTGTCCCTGCTTGGTTTGCATTTTCTGCTTTCTAATCGCTCTCTTCAGGACCATATCCATCGCTAATCGCATTCTGTATTTGGTCATTCGCCTAAGGATCCCCAAATACTCCATCCACAACATCAGAAAGTCATGCTAACAAAACAGGTTCACAAATCCCACTCACGGTCTTGCAAGTGTTGGAGCTCATGTTGTTGTTGCTTGGTCTACACTGCCTGCTTTGTAATCACTCTCGTCAGGACCATATCCATCGCTTCTTGCATTTTGTATTTGGTCATTCAGCCAAGGATCCCCAAATACTCCGTTGACAACCTCCAAATCTGTAACATCAGCATCAATGCGGACCTCAACACAAATTTATAGTTGTCTGTAAATGTAAGTCCCCATAATCCCAACCAGAAGATCGACATATATTATCTGGACAACGACCATCTCGTTGTTTTGTACTTGGGTAGGAAACTCTGCATAGGCTCAACATTCCCTTGAATTTGGAGGCTGACGTGCCCGCGAAGATAAAAATGGGGAAATTGAAGTTGATGAAGTTTAAGGTCCACGTGAGATGGGACCTGGTCGTTGACAGGCTCGATGCCAATGCTAAGGTTATCTCTGAGAAGTCTAAGGTGAGCATAAAGCTGTGACGGTTACAAGATCGATCCATGGCGGGTTTTAATGTGAGACTATGAATTTATATATTTCATGCTTCAGGCAAAGATAACATTATCTTTGTGGCAAATCCAAAAACTTTATAACAATTCCCATTGCTCTAAATATGTTTCCTTATGTTTTGTTTTTAATTTTATTTTATTTTAATTGAATTAATTAGTTTTTTTTTATTTTCTTACATTTAATTTAATTAATAAACATTTTTTTAATGGGGATGGTTTTCATTTTTTTTAATTATGTAATTACATTATAATTACAAAAAGTATATAGCTCAATACTACAAAACTATATATCATTTAGAAAAAACATATAATTTATGTTTTGTTTGTTTTTTTTTCTTACTTGCCTTTAATTTAATTAATTAGGAGTTTTTTTTTTAATGAAGGATGGTTTGCATTTTAGTTTTTTTAATTGTGTAATTATTTTATAATTACAAAAAGTATATAATTTAATATTAGAAAAAATATTTAATTTTTATATGGATATTTTTTACTAACTCTCAAATGGCATTCCTTTTATCCTTAAGTGGTAGAGAAGGCTAATTTAATTGTGCTAGGATTTTCATAAGCCTAACTGGTAAGTGGTAGATGAAACTAATTTGGAGATTGAGGTTGTGTGATATGGAGAGATTGATGTTCTTATTTATCACACAAATGAATTTCCTTGTTGGCATGGTCCTCAGATCCATTATTCTATAACAAGTGTTAAGCACTATGCAAAAACCTCATAAATTCCAAGGAAAAGTACAAAGGGACTATTAGATTTAGGGGTGTTCTCCATCCAATGGACTTTATGCACTCCATGGAAACATTTAATATTTTACCACACAACACTTAGAACTTATTTTTGGCTAGAAATGTTTTGGAATTAGGTGTTTGGATTTAGTGTCAATTATAACCCAACCTATGGTAGTAGCCTAGTAGGAATGGTTGTATTGTTTAAAGGACGTCCTTGAAGGAGTGAATACCTTCACTTACCTAAATCGTAAAGAACTACACTAATCCATGTGACTAGTTTGAACCTTAAAATAGTGACATTGTCTTGATATAAACTCCTCCCATAAATCTTCTATGCTACAAAATAGCATGTCTATATATTTTTAGTGTAATATAAAGGGCCAACTATTTGACCCTTTCTGACTAATATCAATCACTTATTTTAGTCACTACATACTTACACCAATGGAGAGACTATTCCTCTACATAATTTTATTGTTAGATTAGTTTGATGTAAGTGACAAACATTTGGTAGATGCATGCTACTATGCTCCCTCTTTTATTTCAATATTTTTCAAAATCTAGAGGCCTACTGTTTTTAATGCCCTATTTTGTTCTCTCATTAAAACATGTTTCTCAAAAGATGGAAAAAAGTAGCCACATGATATTAGTAACTATAATTGTGTTCGAGTTATAGGAAGAGCTATGAACATGCATATGTAATATTAGATTAAATAGGCTCTTAGGAAAATTATTATTATCATATACTTACATTATTCCAATATTTTTAATAAGACTACAATGATTGCTTGATTTTTCTAGGAGAGTTCTCCAATGGAGAAAAGGTGAAGTGTTGTCCAATATAATCATACCTCTCATTTAAAGTATTAGTACTAGATCATTAATTTTAATAATCCTAAATGGGCTTCAAATTCCAATTAATTAGTCATGAACTTTTGTCATAACCTTAGTTTGTTAGAAAGAGATATTGGATATTTCCATTTCTCTAACATCATTGGTTTGTTGGAATTTCTTGTTCTTTCCCTTGCTATAAATTTTTCGTTAATGAAAAGAAATGGTTATTATGAAATTAAGGTAGATTTTAATTGAATATTTCAATTAATAGAGTCAAAATATCATATTAATATGAAGAGAACTTCCTTACTTTGATCTTACAAATTGATTAACATCTCTTTAAGGATGCAACCACTACTGAATTTATGAGGATCTATGTAGGGCTCGAACCAAACTCTAATTTTCAACATGGGAAACCCATGGGTTCTCATAATCAAGAAACTTCCAAAAAAAATCATAAAGTGGTGAAGGCCTAATAGACAATTTTGTCAATTATTTGTGGCCTTTTCCTTCAATATTAATGCGCTTGAAGCTAATTTTGAATAGTATATAATAGCAACTATACGTTAGGTCTAGACTCCTATATGTATTTTTATAATGGGACTCAATTGAATGTTAACTTCAATTTTCTCAATACATCTATTAGAGTTTATCAAATAGAAAATTTGAGTTAGAGGTTGAAAATGGCAAGTACCTGTACTATGTTGAGCACAAGTATTTAAGTTGGAAAGTGGGAAGATGTAGCAAGAATGCAAACAAGGATTAAAGGAAAATGGAATGATCATGAAGATGCAATTATATTGAGATTATAAACACATTTATTCATTTGTTATAGGAGATGGATCCAAGCCAAAATCAAAGTAAATCTATGGAACATTAGATAGCTTACCTATGGAGATAAAAGGAGTTAGTGTATATATTTGATACAAACTTCATGCTACATGATGCATAACCATATTTAGAGGAACAAAATCCATGTAGTTGAAACTAGAAGTTAGTTATTTCTTTTCAAATTATTAGTGGATATCATGAGACTTTTATTTGGATTATTTTTGTACATTTAGATTAGTATGTAGACAATTGTTGAAGCTAATGCTTTTGTGTAAAGTTATAAATATTCACTAGGTAGATAAATGAGGTAGAATATGTATTTTACATCGAATTTATATGCACAATCTATAAGCACATTCAAAGGAATATATATTTCTAGTTAAAAGGAAAATTTGGTTATTGGTTTTTCAAATTATTAGTGGATATTATGGTATCTAAATTATTGTTGGGGTACTAATTATTTTCTTCTGCGAATTTTCTTCAACAAATACACTACAAAGCCATAATTTGTTGCACAATATAATATGGTCAAGCTATTTAGATGTTTGAATTTGTTTTAAATTCTAACGAATTTGTCTTAAAGAGAAGATTATACTTAGGTTGTCGACTTAAAATAGCCAATCATTGGAAAAGTAATCCATGAGCCATTCTCTTGGTGAGTTGACAATATTTTTAGGATAAGTAGGGTTAAAATGTGTATTATAGAAGAGATAGATAGAGGAATGTGAGAAATTTAGTTAATCCCACTACATGTTTATTAGGTTATAGGATATGTGAATTATAAATCGAAACTTGTTTTTTTTTAACATAATCGGTTGCTATTTAGTATTCCAAAAAAGAGGAGGAGAAGCTCCATGATTACATGCTAGACTGATTGCAGTGCAATAGAGGAAGTAGCTACAACAAAATGCTACATTTTCCTTGCTTCCAGTTTTCAAGAAGAATTGAAATACAAACAATGCATATATGCAAACAAACTGTGATAAAAGAAAGACAAACTTACAAGACATGCTGAATTATGAGAGTAGAGATCAATCGATGCTGATATGGCACCCTGTTGAGGCATCCATATTGTCCTCATTGCCGAAATTCCTCATATTGTTGGAGCTGGAGCTAGGAGCTATGTGCTTCTCCAAGATTTATTTGAGTATTTGAACTGATTCTTCAGCGTGAGCACACCAATTGGAGAGTGCATTATATTGAATTTGGAGAGAGGTGACCCTATGGAGAAAGACATTAACATCTGCTTCATGCTTTTCATCTAATATCTTAACCTCTTTTTGCAGCTTTGCATTGAGGATTTTTTGGTGAGCCCTGATTTGTTCTAGCTTAGCTTGAAGATCCGTGCAGTGAAGGCAATCTTCACTGTGTGCCATGCTAGAGGAAAATAAGGACCAGAGGGAAGGCGCAGCTTCAACAAAAAGTAGGGAGTAGAGATGAACATAGGCTACAAAGGTGGAAGGCTGAGGAGTAAGAGGGAAGAACGCCAAAATAGCTAAGCGAAACAGAGGAGTGCGGGTAAGAAAGGACGGGATGGGAGAATCTAAAGGCTCAAGCAAAAGAACTTTACAGAGGGGGCCAATACCACGCAAAAAGAGAGTTAAGGGATGCCTGAAGGAGCAGGGAGCAGGAGAATAAATAGAACAGCGCAGGATGAGGGAGGCAGCTCGAGGGGAGACCCAAAGCGATAAGGTCATGTGAAGGCGAATAGAGGGAGTACGAAAAATACTAAGGAGCACAGAGAATTATGAGTGAGAGATCGAAATAAATATGGAGATTGTCTGCAGCAAGATCATGGCAGTGGCATGAGATATAAGAAATTATTGCAAAAAAATTGCCCCAAGATTCGAGCACAATCTCTGTTAGCGAGTTGATCAGCATCCTTATTATTTTTTCGGAGGATGTGATAAAAGGTTGTTTCTTTCATACCCTTTAAAAGGCTACAACATCTGTTGATTGTCTGATGGAGAGCTATGTTATTTGATGGTCGATCATGATTCATCAAATTGATGATAATAGAATAATCACAAAAAAACCATAGCGTTAAAAATGTTGAGCTTGTTTAGCTGATATAAACCTTGGAGAAGGGAAAAGGCCTCCGCTCTGTTGTTGGAGAGGGTGCCAAGACCCCATTCAAATGTTGTAAGAATGCTACCATTCGCATTTTTGATGATGCCTCCCGCACCTGCAATGCCTGGATTTATTTTTGATGCACCATCAAAAAATAGAAAAGTTTTTGCGTTACTATTTATCCATTTGGTGAAGTCCTCATCTTTGAGTCGAATCTTCCAGCTTATGTGTTTTTTGGAGGGCTGATTTGAAGGAGGCTTAAAAATGTTAGTTCTATCCCAAAGGTTGCCAAGGAAACTCCTTTCCTCAACACAAAGTTCACTGAAGTCGATTCTACTGTTGCATTTGGCGACATTGTTTCAAGGGTGAGGCTCCAGGATTTGCTGCAAACTTTCCTAAAAGAAGGCTCTTTGTCTCTGAACATCTTCATGTTCCTAGTGAGCCAAATATTCCATAAGACCACATATGGACGAGTGTTCCAGACTATCTTCGAAATATTTCTCTTCTTTTTCCCCCATGGGTAGTTGCTCTTCCAAGTTTGGAGAACCTTTAAAATGGTGCCTTGTTTCTCCCAGTGAGGCTGGAAGGAAGGGATGAGTTCAATCTAGCAGCATGCAGTGAAAGGACACCCAATGGAGAGATGGAATGCTGTCTCTTCAGCACCTTGACAGTTGGGACACATTGATGGTCCGAGAACACCTCTTTTCTTGAGATTTTCTGACGTTAAAATTTTTCCTTTCAAGAGCATCCATGTGAAAATATTAATCTTGGGGATAGCTTTCGATTTCCATACTTCTTTCCAATTGGGCAAAATAGATGCAGGATAATAGTCACTTCAGAGTTTCTTGTAGGCTGCTTTGATGGAGTATGATGAGCCAGAGGGGTCCCAACGAAACCCATCAACGTTGTCTTTTTTTAAAGGAGCAGTACCATAGAGGTGAGTTTGCAGGGTGCGAAGATCAGCTTCAAGATGAGCAAGGACTTTGGGAAAGTGCCAACCAATCCAGTTTTGTGTTTGGTCACCCCATTTAGAAAATTTTCTTAAGAGGCTGAATCCCATATTACTAAAATGAGAGATGATGCGTTGGGTGCCAGGCCTATCTAAGATGGTAATTTTCCCCATAATTCGGTCTTTCCCAACATTGATAGAATTACCCCCCATGGGAACTTTAGAGAGGTTTTGGGCTAAAAAAGGAGTGGCTTTCTTGTAGAGGGCCTAGATTTTAGAGCAAGGTCTATTAGGGATGTCATGGTCTAGAAGGTGCTACTAGTTAGAATTAAGGTATTTTACCTCCAAGAATTTTTTCCACCATGCCTGATTCCCACTGATTAGTCTCCAAACAATATTTCCTCCAAAGGCTCTATTCAGAAGCTTCGGAGAGCAAACTCCAATCCCTCCATGTTCCTGATCTTGGATTACTTGTCTCCACTTGACAAGATTGTATTTTTTCTTTTCACTTTTCCTACCTTGCCATAGAAAGTGTTTAATGATAGCTTCAAATTTGAGATGGATGATAGCGGGGGCTTGAAGGAGGGTGAAGTGGTACAAGGGCAGAGATGAGGGACCAGATTTAAGGAGGACAATGCGCCCTGCTAGATTAAGCCCTGAGGAGCCCCATTGTTGCACTTTTCTCTTCATTTTGTCAATTTTAATATTCCATACTTCAACCTTTAAAGGGACGGCACTGACATGCATACCCAAGTAAGTGAAGTGGTCCCAATTCCGCTTACATGGAACACCAAAGATATTAGCAATGGTGTGGATGGTTTGGTTAGTATCATTCCAACCATAAATGTAACTTTTTTGAAAATTGATTAAACCTCTGGAATAGAGCATGAATTTGTCCAAGACATTTTTAAATCGCTGTGCAATTATACTAGATCCTCCTCCCATTAGAAGAGTGTCATCTATGAATTGAGAATGGTTCATATTTTTAACACCATTGTCGAATTTGATGCCCATAATGAGGCCATCTCGCCTCATATGATCCAGGGCCTTACTAAAAGATTCTGCCATGAGGATGAAGAGGTAGGGGGAAAGAGGGCACCCCTACCTTAGACCTCGAGAGGATTGAAAGGAGGGCGTTGGTCTGCCATTGATGAGGGGGGATATCCAAGGGCCAAAGATGCAAGAGTTGATGAGGGCAATGAAGTTTGGATCAAAACCCATTTTTTGGAGCACAAAAAAGAGAAGAGAGTGCTTGACCTTGTCGAAGGCATTGGCAAGATCAAGCTTTAGTATAAATCCTTTTTCATTGTGCGAGATGCTAGAGTGAATGGCTTCTTGCACAAGGAGGATGGAATTAGTAATTTTCCTTTGGGAGATGGAGCCTCTTTAATTTTCTGAGATGAGGTTGTGGAGATGGGCCTAAATCTAGAGAAGGAGGAGGGGAAATTTTCTTTAGGGATAAGGGCAAGGAAGGTAGAGTTGGTGTAGCCCCTAATTTTCTTCTTCCTTTGAGTCCATTATATCATTTTGACAAGATCCTTTTTTATTAGATCCCAATAATTTATGTAGAAGCTGATAGAAAACCCATCTGGCCCAGGAGCTTTGTCTGGGTGCGAAGCCTAGATTGCTTTTTGGACCTCTTCTTCATCGATCTCTTTATTTAATGCGCTGTTCATATCCACTATAATCATGGCTGGAAGGTATTGTAAAAGATCAGAGTAATCTTCCAGCATTTTTGTCTCTGTTAGGAGATCTTTGTAATGCATGGCGGCAGAATTTTTAATTAATTCTTGATTTGTTTTCATTTTTCCTTCTGCATCGATGATGGTGTCAATATTTTTCTTGGCTTTTCGAATAGTAGCTTTCTTGTGAAAAAATGAAGTATCCTTATCACCCGCTTGAAGCCATAGATTCCTAGATTTGACTCGTCGTTTCTCCTCTTCTTTTCTATTGGCTCTGAAGAGCTGCCAATAAAGACCTTTTTCTTGATAGGAGTGATCTTGGTTAAGGCCATGAATGTCAATACTGCTGTGGAAATCATCCAACTTGGACTTAATTTCAATCTTGGTCTTTTTCGACTCTTTATATTGATTTTTGGCGTAGTCCTTCAAGGCCAATTTAGTTTTTTTTAGCTTGGTTTCCCATATAAAGGAGGGAGAACCTTCAATGTGATACATCCAAGTATTGCGCACCAGTTGATTTGCTTTCGGGATATAATTCTAGAGCAGACTGCATTTGAAGGGAATGGGGCCGAGAGAGCGATGATCACCAAAAGTGAGGGTGATGGGGTAGTGGTCAGAGGCTGAAAAGGAGAGAACATTATCAGAGGCGATGGAGTATATGAGAGGAGTGCGACAGCAACCAGGATTCTGTTAAGCCTCTCCCTGATATTTCCTCTCCCAATTCTTCTGTTGCTCCAAGTATATCTACGATTTTTTGGGGCAATGTCAACCAGCTCGTGGTCTTGCATCATGACTTCAAGCTAGTCTCGAGAAGGGTTTAGATTGAAACAGCCTCCCCTTTTCTCATTTGCGTGAAGGATTAAGTTGAAATATCCTCCCATTATAGTGTTGTTGTGGTCCTCATTATCTATGTCTTATTTAAGAGAGTTATAACAAAGTTCTTTGTCCCTGTAATGATTGGGACCATATACATTGTAAACAATAATTTCTTTCTAATATCTAACACTTTCAAGAATCACTTTGATCCAATTTTGGGTTTCTGTAGTGTTTTTATGTTTCCAAGTGCTGTGGTTTGAAAGGGTGGCTAACCCACCAGAGGCTCGCCTTGATTTAGATTGGGTGCCACCGTAGTGCTTCATTTTGTCATTATTGTCTTCATTTCAGGATCTCCCTACTTTGTTTCCTGTAGGAGAATAATTTCCAGTTTCTCTTGATTTATTAAGTCTCTTAGGGCTGCTATTTTGGAGGGGTGTCCTATGCCCCTGTAGTTCCATGAGAGGACTTTCATCATTACAAAAAGGTAGTTCAGAGAGATGGTTTCCCTCATTGATCCTTTTCTCCTGTATCCTTGCTATTCTGCCCTAATATATAAGTTTCAATAGGGTTCTTAGTTCCAAGTGCTATATCCTTTTGTGCATTTTCATCGCGGTGCTGCTTTGAAGATTTCCTTCCAGGGCCATGCTTTTTAGTTTTTTCCAACATTGCACCATGCTCCTTCATAGAGTTTCTTGTGATTCGTACGGAAGAAGGGTCAAAGGAGGAGGAAGGAGGGTCAGGGATGGTGGGAGAGGGATGAGGAGAGGCAGGTTGGGAAGGAGAGGTAAGAAGAGGGGCATCCTCATCAGGGGGTGAAATGGAGGAAAATGGATTGGAGAGATCTAGCGAAGATTTTGAGGGGGGGGGAGGGATAAGTAGTAGCTTGATGGTTTGGATCCGAGACCTTGGGAGAAGAGGAGGAGGGTGGGTCAGATTTAGGAGGAGGCGCTGAAGGGTTGTTACTCTTGGGGTTAGAGGAGGTCTTCTTTCTCTTGATAGTTTCCCATTGCGAATTAGTCTCTGAGCTTTCAGCATCAATAAATTTTGAACAACTATTTAGAAAGTGACCATATTCGTGATATACCTTGCATTTAAACGGGATCTGCTCATAGTCGAGTTGCTGAATATGCGTCCATTCATCTACTTTTAGCTTGATAGCCTTTGGGAGGCCTTTTCCCAGATCCACCTCGACACAGATCCTGCCGCAGGCTTGCATGTTATCCTTTGGCTCGTTTTGGTCTATGAATTTACCTACTGCATTTCCAATGGCTCGAACAGAATCACCCCCCCAGCAGTGTAAAGGGAGGTGCAGAAGGCACACCCAAACAGGAAAAACATTTGGTACATCAAGTTCTAGGTCAAAATCTGGCGTCCATTTGTTAAGGTACATGACCCTAGTATCCATAAAATAAGGTCCATTCCTGAAGATCAGGTCTTTGTCTTCTTTCATCTCGAAGTGGAAGGTGAAATAGCCCCTACCGCAGAAGCGAATGAAAATTTTTCCATTGATCTTGTCAGTCCAGTTACGCTTGACCCATCTTTTCACGGTCTTCGGCGAGGGCTAGAGTCTAGCGAATTGACCAATAAGGCCCTTCTCTGCAAGAGAAAGGGAAGTGATACAAGGGAGAGAAGGTGGAAGGAGAACCTCCTGCATTCCATTTAGCTTTCTCACAAATTTGGTGATCACCTGCCTTGGGTGAGGAGGGGCCAAATAGCTTATCAGAGTAGAGAAAGCTTGGGCCTGGATCAGAGAAGCTTCACCTCCGGGGAGGAACCCAGAGGGGCCATGCTCGAGCAAAGAGCATTAACCAGCTGCTAGGGCACCGCAGGTAGAGCGCGGGCTCACGCTAGCAGTGGAAAAAGATGTATTATAAATCAAAACTTGTTACTAACTAGTTTACTCATCATATATATTTTTCTTGATTGTTGTAATACAATGGTTTATAGTAATGTAAATATATCACATTCACGTTCACACTCATGATGAATCCTTTATATATATATATATCATTGTTTTAAGGATACTTTTTTTCTTGTTACCAATGGGGTAGAGGAAAATGTAGAGAAAGTCCTGTTGTGAATTCATAGCTCAATGATTCCCTTTAGGATTAAATTTTTATAAGGGAAAATGAAAAGGGAAAAAAACATCTACTAGGTAGTCCCCAAGAATCCATCATCCTCTTCATCATAACTACCCCCAATGAAGTATGTATTTCTTTAATTTCCTTAAGAAATTTTTTGTAACAAATATCTTCCAACCAATATATTCCAATTTCTAACATATTATAATGCCTATTTCTTTGTAAGTTGATCAAGAAGTACAAAGTATTAATCATTGAAAGAATATTTGTAAAGTTAAAATGTTTTGGTCCAAATTTCTAGTTACTTATAAATAAAATATATGAGAATGTGCGTCTTTCATGGTTAATGCTTTTAGAATGTGGGGATTGAAATCAATTTTGTTTTAAAGGCGGGGAACCATAAAATAACCATAGTCCAAACATATGTGGTAATTTATTCTACGGGAGGAAGGAAATATCTTTTGTCATTTTAACAATATGTGTGATAGTCATTTTGTCTATGGGCTTAATGGAATAAATATTTATATTCATTATTTTTAATGTATCACGAGATTATATTTAAAGATTTAAAAAATTAGACAGATATAAAGAGAATTATAATCACAATATTCATTTTTCAAAGAGAAAAATATCTAAACAATTAACTTCCCTTATGTTAATGGCATTTACATTTTCTCTTTATTCACATTATAAATCTAATAGCTCAAACACAATGAGAGTATTTTAGCCTAAATTTTATTATTGCAACGTGTTGTAACCTAAAAATTATCCCCTCAAATTGGGGTTTCACAAAATTCCAAAGATATTCTTCCACAAAAAATATTATTTATACTTTTAATTATTTAACCAGGTGTTTGATATTTACCTCCTAGATATTTGAATATACAAGTGGGCCTTTCCAAAAAGCACAAGGGATAGATTGATTCAAAATTTACATTCCCAAGTTTCTAAAACTCTGAGATTGAGATAAGAAATGTAGCACATATTGAGAGCCTAAGAATTAATAATTTCGGTATATATGCCCAAAGGATAAAACCAAGTGCTAATGGCTATATAATAGCCATGGTCTATAAATTTTTATATAAACATATTTTAATATTTTTTTGGGAAGAAAGTGCAAAAAAAAAAAATTTAAGGGGGTGAGACCAAAATAAAAACTACCAATTTTGTTGGGACATAACGTGCCATTTCCTTGTGTATTTTAGTACACCTTGGTGGTATTTAGAAATCATTCTCTTTATTTCCAAAAAATGAATATAATTTGAACACATGTATGGTCGGGTGTCGAGCTTTTAAAACAAAATTTCTAGTAGTATGATGACATAGTTATATAATGAAATATTCCTTGCCATTTATATTTCAATATGCATGCCATTTGAAACCTCAAATTCTAACAACACGAGTAATAGAGATGAGCTATTGAATGGAATAAGTGGAAAAGTAGAAAGTGCCATTTTCATAAATAAACAATGCTTATGTTACCATTATCTATGCAAATAAGATAAAATGCATAATAAGTGGAATTTATCTTATCTTCATTTGAGAGAAGATCAGGATAACCATTAATTCGTGATTGACTTGAAATAAACCATTTAATTGACATTTTCCATTTCAAATCAAATAGAATTAAATAATAACAATATTCAAGGGAACGTTGCCCTATTTTCGTTGCTCGTTGAGTGTGGATGCCATGCCATTAGTGAGTTGAGTGTGGTCCTGTTGAGCATCACGTTCAAGAAAGTGATGTTCTTGTGGCCCTGGTAGAACACTGACAGGGAGCCTGTGCAAACCTCCACTCCCAAGTACGAAAGAAAGAGAAGGTTGTTGCCAAGATAATATATGTCGATCTTCTGGTTGGGATTATGGGCACTTACATTATAGAGAAATGTCAATTTGTGCTAAGGTCCGCGTTGATGTTGATGTTGTGGATGGAGTATTTGGGGATCCTCAGCTGGATGACAAAATATAGAATGTGCGTAGTAATGGCGATGATCGGGACGAGAGCGATTAGAAAGTAGAGAGTGCAACACAAGCAACGACAACAAGAGTTTTGATGCCTGCGAAGCCGTGAGTGGGATCCGTGAACATCTTCTTTTGGTATGAATTGGTCCTTAGGAATCTGAACGAGCATCTACTAGCCAGAAGGATGAGGATAGACCCATTAATTCTCAGACGAATGATTGGACTTGGGCACCAATGGAGAGCTTGGCTTCTCGTCTTCATATTCTGTAGAAATTCTACAGCATGCATGTATCTCTTGGATTCACCCAATCTAACAATGTACTAAATTTAAATACTGAATCGCTTTTACAAATATTTTGCGAAATTAAAAACACAATCGCTAATCACAACATGAAGAAGAATCAAATCAACCACAACACAGATAATTTCTCAGGGAAAGCTTACAACTAAAAACCCCACTATCTTCTATTGTATATTAATCATGGATCATGAAACAATTACATACAAAAATCTTCTCATTAGAGCCCTCCAGTACTCAGCTAATTGTGTCACACTTTCATGAACAAAAATGACCAACACATAGCCAATTCTCAGCCTCTAGACAACCTGACTTGCTTGCACAATCCCTGATGGATGCAATCCATAAAAGATAGGAATTTTGGCCTTCCTTGACTACGTAAGTATCACGGGCACTCCAATGGGTGTTTGGTTGCATGTGTGCAAGCCAATAATCCTACAATTGATAGTCAAATTCCCTTTCACCTAGAACCCAACGGGGTCTCCATTGGATCTGACATGCATGCAACTAATAATAGTAAATCCTCAGTTGCATGTGAGATCACTGGTTGTGAATTAATTAATATTTAATTCACTTGATCTCTCACTAGTGTATCTTCAGTTACAACTAGCACAACTAAGTTTAACTCACTTAACAGAGTTAAACTGATTACAACCTACATTAACTAATGCACCACTACACTTCGAACTCTGTTACAACTAGAATTACTCTGCACGCCTCACCAACTACCTCTAACTCGAAATCCACTAGCTAACTGAGTTTATCACTCTTAGTTAACTATTTCAAGTTTACACTGAGAATAGATTATAGTTTATTGTCCATCTTAATTAAGGGATAACCAAAATAGACATGCACCCAAAAATAGCATTGTGGGCCCCACCCTAGTTTGGGTTCTTAATGCAACTAGGCATGGGTGCTGAATTTTTCTTGTTGAATATCAACATATTCACCAATGTTTTCTCTACGTCGTCCATCATGGGGTGCCCTTGCTGGTTTCCGCAAAGAATGGAGTCTGATTTTTTATTTAGTTTTTCTAAGAAGAAGACGTGGCTTAATTTCAAAATTTCATTATCCTGCCATAACATGATGGATACATCATGATTAACATGAACATGGTAAACATGAATCATATGAATACCTAACGGAGGTCGACGGAAACATTGCCGGAGATAGACGGGTCATTGGATGCCAGATGGGTCCACACGTTGAGGTATCTATTTCACTCAACCGCTATTCATTATTCTTCATCATCTGAATCATAATGTTTTCTGACTGGTTACCATTTCTGGGAAATTCCTCCGCCTTGGTGGATGACTCCATTGATATTAGTCAGAAAGGGTCAAACAGTTGGCCCTTTAGATTACACTAAAAATATATGGACATGTTGCATAGAAGACCTATGGGAGGAGTTTATATCAAGGCAATGTCACTATTTTGAGGTTCAAACTAGTCACATGGATTAGTGTAGTTCTTTATGATTTAGGTAAGTGAAGGTATTCACACCTTCGAGGATGTCCCTTAAACAATACATCCATTCCTACTAGGCTACTACAATAGGTTGGGTTATAGTTGGTACTAAATCCAAACACCTAATGCCAAGATATTTGTAGCCAAAAGTAAGTTCTAAGTGTTGTGTGGTAAAATATTAAATGTCACCATAGAATGCATACAGTCCATTGGATGGAGAACACCCCTAAATCTAATAGTCCCTTTATACTTTTCCTTGGAATTTATGAAGTTCTCACATAGTGCTTAGCACTTGTCATAGACTATTGGATTTGAGGACCATGCCCACAAGGAAATTCATTCATGTGATAAATAAGAACATCAATATCTCCATATCACACAACCTCAATCTCCAAATTAGTTTCCTCTACCACTTACCACTTAGGCTTATAAAAATGCTAGCACAACTAAATTGGCATTCTCTACCACAATAAAAGGAAAGCCATTTGAGAGTGAGTAAAAGATATCCATATAAAAGTTAAATATTTTTTCTAATATTAAGTTACATACTTTTTGTAATTATAAAATTATTGTACACCATTGAAAAAAAAAATGCAAACCATCTTTCATTTAAAAACTCCTAGTTAATTAAATTAAATGCAACTAAATTAAAAAAACAACACATAACTTGTATATTTTTTCTAGTATTAAGCTATATACTTTTTGTAATTATAAAGTAACTACATAATTAAAAGGAAATGAAAACCATCGCCATTAAAAAGAATCCTGAAAAATCCTGATTAATTAAATTAAATGCAAGTAAATAAAAAAACTAAACATAACCCAAGAAACTAATAAATATGATTTTAATTAAAAACAAAATATAACGAAACATATTTAGAGTAGTGGGAATTATTATAAAGTTTTTGGATTGGCCACAAAAATAACGTTATCTTCGTTATCTTCGTCTGAAGCATGAAATCTATACATTCATAGTCTCACATTAAAACCCGTCATGGATCGATCTCGCAACCCTCACAGCTTTACGCTCACCTTTGACTTCTCAGAGAACTTTAGGATTGGCATCGAGTATGTCAACGACCAGGTCCCATCTCACGTGGACCTTAAATTTCATCAACTTCAATTTTCCCATTTTTATCTTCGCTGGCACATCAGCCTGTAAATTCAAGGGAACGATGGGACTGTGCAGAGATGGCTGTTGTCCGGATAATATATGTCGGTCTTCTGGTTGGAATTATGGGGACTTACATTTACAGAGAACTATAAATTTATGTTGAGGTCCGCGTTGATTCTGATGTTACTAATTTTGAGTTTGAGGTTGTCGACGGAGTATTTGGGGATCCTCGGCTGAATGACCAAATACAGAATGCGAGCAGCGATGGAGATGGTCCCGACGAGAGCGATTAGAACGCAGGCAGTGTAGACCAAGCAATGGCAACAGGAGCTCCAACACTTGCGAGACCGTGAGTGGGATTTGCGAACCTGTTTTGTTGGAATGACTTGTTGCTGTTGTGGGCATGCCTTGTTGCTGTTGTGGACGGAGTATTTGGGGATCTTTGGATGAATGACCAAATACGGAATGCGATTAGCGATGGAGATGGTCCCGAAGAGAGCGATTAGAAAGCAGAAAATGCAGACCAAGCAGCGGCAACAGGAGCTCCGGCACTTGCGAGACCGTGAGTGTGATCTGCGAACCTGTTTTGTTGGCATGACATGGTCCCTGGGAATTTGAACAAGCATCTGCCAGCGGGAAGGATGATGATAGACCCTTTCCTTCTCAGATGAATGACACCAATGGAAAGCTCGGCTTCTCGTCTGCAATGTCACTAATTTCAAATTTCAAATTTCAAATTTTTAGTATCCCGCCATAATTTCAAATTTTCATTATCCCATGGATACATCATTTTTTTTTGTACATATGGTGAATTGGTAATTCTTTATATTAATCTAGGGGAGATCCAGGATCAATCTTCATGGTGAATCTTCATGGTGACTCGTCGAAAAAAAGGAAGCCTACTCCTTAAGCCAATATCATAGCAAGCCAAATACTCAATAAGATTTGAACTACGGTCTCTTGGGTTTCACCAAAAAAACCTTTCCATCAAACCACACATCACTCTATAAAATAATAGATACATCATTAACGTGATGGATACATCATGAACAGGGTGCACATGACTCATACAAAGAGCGAACGGAGGTCGACCCAAACGTTGCCGGATATAGGACGAGTCATCGGCTGCGGGATGGGTCCACACGTCAAGGTAGCTATTTGCCAGAGATGGGACAAGTCATCGGCTGCGGCGAGCCTTATATCTCAGTCTATTGGCCTATAAATGCACTGAGATATAAAGCTCGCCATCAGCTGCAGGATGGGTCCACACGTCAAGGTAGCTATATCAGTCAACTGCCATTCGCTATTCTCTGTCATCTGAATCGGAATGTTTTACGACCGATTACCATTCCTGGGCAATTCCTCCGGCTGGGCAGACTACTCCATTAAAAAGGCTTCTTTAAAAAATCAAACTTTCTTTTCGTCGTTGACCTTTGAATTGGGTTGTCGGCTTTATGAATAAAGTGCTTGATTCCCTAGACGCACAGAAATATGCGCACTAAAACCTGTTTTTCAAAAGTCGTGAGTCTCACGATATCCGATGAGTTTTTCTACTCAGAAAGTACGGAAGTTGCCCATTTTTGCAGTAAAAATGTGTGGATTTGTGCACTCTTTAAACTCTTTAACTGTCCATTGATTTAAAAAAAAAAAATTGCTAGCCTTCTGTTTTTGTTATTTTTGCTATTGGCTTTGCAAGTTCCACAGATCTTGTGATACTCTTTTAGTCTTGTTATTAATTTGTTGGAAGAGTAGGAGAGTAAAAGTACAAAATCACACAAATAATTTATAAACAAAAAAATGCAGGAGTTGTGGCTCTGAATATAATAAATTTGATGAAGGGTGTTTATCATTTTCCACTAAAAACTTACATGTACTTCACATACACACACTTACTAAACTCATCTATCACATAACTCAATTTTACCATCACATAACTAAACTTAACTTAACACTCACTTAACTTACTCTCTAACTCATCATACTGAAATTAATTAAATATTTTAAAAATCACTTATTTTACCCAATGACTCCATTATCCAGTGTCCACTCACATAGCCCTATTGCCCACCTTCTCTGGTTTTCTATCAAAGACTTCAACTTCTGTTTCTTACACTAACTCTTTGCATCTTGCTCTTCGTATGGTTCTTGGGTTTGCGTGTGCAATGCCACTGTAACATGCCTGAAGCTGATGCAGTGTTGCGTATTGCAGGGATCAAGTTCGCTCAAGAGCCTATTAGAGGGTGGAATTTCAGTAAGGCTCTTATGCTCTTATACACTCCAATGCTCTCATGCACTCCAATCCATTCAAGATGAAATTGTAATATAGGGAAACACACCCCCCAATCCATTCAAGATGAAATTGCAGAGGATGAATACGAAAAGGAAACGTGTCTGCTTAACTGAAATGTGCTGGCCAATGAAACTGTTGATTGGTTGTAGATGTTGGCCATAGCTATGGTGGTTTTAGTCAATATATGTATAAAGTGGATGGTGGATATCTATCGACATTTGAAATGTTGTTCGGGAAAATTCTGCTGGATGGTATTGAAGTCGAGGAGATCCTCACTATGTTAGATGAACTTTAACTCTCTGATAAGTGGTTGATGATAAGTGTCTCCAGGGCATTGAAGCTCATTTGGGTCTCCTTCTCAGGTCTAGGCTTCTGGCGGGAAAGCAACAGAGAGTTATTTGCAAGAGGAATCAGAGACTCCGCATGATGATTTTTATTTACTTTCTTTTTATTTAATTTAAAAGTTGCTTTTCAGTTGATAATTGCAATAGCGGGCTATATTTCTCAAAAGAAAATTGACATAATTTTTATTTTTACTTAAAATTTTGGATACTAAAAAAGAGGTTAGCCTTTTCTTATTGAAAATCATGGAAATTCTCGTAAGATTTTAAGAAAATTTGGGAGAGATTTTGTAAATCTATTTTATAACTATCAAACTTTAATATTTTGGGTGTCTTAAAGGTTTTTGATGGTGCTGAATCCATTTCCGCCATCAAAATCATGATTTAAACATTGTTACTGTAAGATTTCTTAAATTTTTTTGGCCCTGATTCCCACCAATTTTGACAATTCCTCGGTCTCTTTAGACAACTCCCTAAAAAACAGACTTCTAAATTCCATTTTGAATACTAAAAAAACAGACTTCTGATTTCCCATTTCATTGAAAGACTTGATATTCTTCAATTAAGAAATAGTATGTTTTCCTGGGGAAATTTAAGAAATTGAGGGAAAAAATTTCCCTACTCCCCGAAAAAAAACTAAACAACGTGGGTTTGGATCAGAGCGAAACTAACTTAATCCAGTTGTATTTATTGCGGAAAAACACACTGAGGAGTGTATCCCTCCCAAAAAAAAACTAAGCAACATGGGTTTGGATCAAACCGTCTTAATCCAGTTGTATTTATTGCCGAGAAACATACTGAGAAGTGTATCACTGTGGTTGGGTGTTGCAAACACCAATCTCCAAAATGTAACATTGCGGTCCTGCACAGCCCAACTTCTTCCAAATGTGTTAATTTCAGAGAGATCAAACTCCGCATAACAAGTAATTTAATCGAGATGTATCATCTCTCGACAGGAAATAGCTGTGCGAGTAACTTTACAGACCAACCGACTTAATCTAGATGTATAATTAAGTCTGGAGAGATCGAAAATACTTTGAAGTGGGGCATTGAAAAATATCAATATAAAAACGTTAAAAATAACCTGTGGATTCTTGGCTGGATGCATGATTAGATAAATAGAAACTAAGAAGATTCCAATTTAGTGTTTCTAACGTGCCTACACATCTTTGCCTTCTCAAATCACATTAGTGAATCTGGGCGGAAAGGAAATTATTTATATATATAAACCCTTCACAACGACAAACACAGGAGTACAAATTGGCTGAAAGGGTATATATATATATATATATATATATATATATAAACCCTTCAGAACGACAAGCAGATTCAGCATCTCCTGCGACAGTCAACTTATGTGACCACATACAGTTTCTGAAAATCTAACTCTTATTTGTATTTTTATTACAAATGAAACAGAGATCACAGGAGAGAACATTGGCTGAAAGAAAATATATATACAAAAACGACCAACACCAATAATCGAGAGTGGAGACTGAACATCTGCAACACTGAACATAAGTGACCAGTATACGGCTTTTGAAGCTGTCACTCTTGATTTGTATTCAGTATGCATCAAATCGAGACCTTTATTTCGCCAAAAGCAAAAAGTACAATATAAAAAACTCAAATTCCCCATGAGAAATCACTGGACTGACGAAAAAATCCAACACTGCCACGTTGCTTTGCAGATCGCAAATATAAAATATATCATCTTAAATCACCCCGCAAAGATTCCATAGATTGACGAATATATTGTTTTATAATATTTTCGATAAATTTAGGTGGCAAAGGTGGTAATGGGATATTATAAGATTCCATAGATTGACGAACAGATTTGTTTCATAATACTTTCGACAAGTTTAGGTGGCAACGGTGGTAATGGAATATTATACCTAGCCAACTAGGTTTTGTTTAACTACACTAGCATAGTCCAATATAATAAATTATCAAGGTCATATAGGTTAATATATAGTATGGACTATCAATATCACAAAATTGTAAATATGTTATGGAGGTTACATCTCTATCATTTATCTAATAATTTCCAATAAATAAATTAAAATTATGGAAATCTTATTCCAAAATACACAGGTTTATCGACATAACTATTATTTTGAAAGTAACAATAGCAACTCACACATTAACATAGAGTAACATTAACAATAAGTTGTAAAATAGAGTAAAATAAGGGATGCATAGTTGTCAACCCATTCAAACATTATAACATAATAAAATAAAATAAAAATAACTATATGTTGGAAGTGTAATAAAACGCCTTTGCATGAATATAGCATATAACATTGCATTGATACTATTTACAAAGTTGATTAAAGAGTACAACGGCCATTTACAAATATGTCCAAATACATTGATGAGTGCATTAAATATTTCATTGGAGTTTGGGTTTAGATTTATTGCTAAGGTCTTCAACTGATAGAACTTAGTGTCCTTTCCTCACATGTGTGAATGTGAAGCTAGAGAAATCACCGACTGTTTTAGGGCTTTTGCTGAAGCATTGACGAGTGTTGACCGTGGGTCAAATATTGGATTTTGACCTTCATTTTTGGACAGTAATTCCGATTTCTTGAGGCCGCGTTGGAGGGCACAATGATTGATGTTGTACATTAACTTTGGCTATAGACCGTTCACTGCAACATTGACCAATGTTGACTACTACGTTGACTAATTTCTGTTTATCTATTATTATGTTCTATAAGAATTTTACTTTCAAGTTTATGTTATTGCGAAATTGAATTGGGCCTCTAAGGAATATTGAAGTAAAACTGCATTAAGCTAAGTTAGTTTCTAGTATAAGCTATTATGGTTTCTTGTGGCATTAATTATCGTTCATGGAAAAAATTGAGCATATGTTCAAGGACTCCATATGAATGTATTTCGTCTAATGCCCATTATACAGTGCTCATCACTCTTCTTGATTGATTGGAATTAATAGAATTTTTTGGTTCTTGTTCAGCTTTCAGTAGGGATGTATCTCGTGATCTATTCCTTCTCTCCAAAGCCTCTTCTTACTTCTCTAACCCCGACCCAAGGTGTTGCAGTCCCAATTCAAAAGATGAAGACCCAATGGAAACTTGGAGGGGCTTTCCAAGGTCACCTCAATACTCTTCTCCCACTCTTTAAGTTGGCTCTTCTCCAACTCAAAGGGGGAATTCCTAGCATTATCTAAGTCTAGAAAATGTTTATGTACGAAATGGTTACTTTGAGTTAGGTTAGATCTTATTTTTTAATATAAAATATTGAAATAAATTTCATATCCACCAAACAAAAATAAATCTAATAAAGATGGTGGAGATAATTGAGTTTTATTAGACTTATCTGCAAATCTAGACTGTGATATATAAGACTATAAGTCGTTTTTATGGTTTTCATGTGGTTGGGAAGTTATATTAGAGCCTACAATTTTTAATGGGTAGATGGGGTCTATGAGTTAGTTTTTAAATGAGATTTTTCTTGTGCAATAAGGGAAAATTAAAATCAACATGATTAAATTACAACAACACTATATGGCTGTCCTAGAATGTAGAAAATTGGTTTCAAGGCCGTAATTAAAGAAGAATTCCAAACACATCAAAAGGGTTATCCACCAATATGAAATCTAAATTCCAGCAACTTCATATTAAGAAATATGGGAAGGTATATGCTAGTGGCTTATCGGATGGTTCCTATAATTATAGGTAAAAGGGTAGACTGTCAGATATAATTCAGTGAACTTGTAAATTGCAACTCCAATAAAACAATAATGAATCACCGTTATCATTTGCTGGAGTGTCTTTAGTATTTTATATTTTGGATTGGCATGAAATGTCATAACTCGAGGTTTACCTTCCAAAAATAAAATTTTGATTTTAGGATGATATTGAATCTACTATAAAAAATATAAGAGCCAACATCTCATAATTCAAATAAAAAAAGCCTTCATTTAATTTAGGCAATAATAGTGTTTAGTTCCTCATAGAGTTAGACCACTCAAGAGGAACGTGATCTTTGACACACACATAACCTCACAAGGTACAACTGAAGGGATTCCTCACAAGTGACCAATCTAATAAGCTCTATCATCAAATATTTCATTACAAAAAAATTCTAATATCAATCATGAAAGGCAAGCCAGGTCAGTGAAAGTAGTCATTGTTGAGAACCACACCAAGGTTAAATCGTTAAAAGAACTGGACAATGCAACGCTTGTAAAGGGACCATTGATCTACCTAAGGATTATTTAGTGAAACCAAGTGGTTGTATAGTGTATGCAACATACCTAAATAGGTGGAAGATTCTTGACACTGTAGTATTAAGGAAGGATATTTAAAAAAGTCAATATCAAAATCATCGACTACTAGCATGAGATTTAGTTGTGCTGGTGATTCTGATAGTACTTTTGGGTTGTAGCAGTGTTTCATTTTTCTAGATTGAATAAAAAATAGATTTTAGTTTTGGAAGTTCAATTCTGTACACTTTGTCCTATATTTTCAATATGTTGTGTTAGTAGAATACATATACAGAATTTGTAGTTTTGATAGCCCTTAAAGTTTCATATTTTAGCTTCTTGGGTTTTTTGATTGTAGACTTTGCCTACCATGGTATGGAAATTTTAACAAGGCCTACATAATATTATTTCATTCACCAAGGTTTCATTATCCTTGTGGTCTGAACCAACTAGATGGCACGAATCTCAAAGGAATGAGACTGAGTGAATACCCTAGGAAAGGTTGAGGAAGTTTGAGGTATACAGTGAAACCCTTGACCTTGGAATGTGTTTCTCAAAGAACTTCCAACAAACCAATAAAATACGAAATTACAAAAACCTTCATCTTAAGTTGGCCTGTAAATTCTAAAGCTAGGAGTCTTGTTTCCTTTATTTTTTGTTGTTGTGTTATGAATGGATATTTTCTTGGAAACATACAGTTTTTTTCCATGGGAAAAAAATTTAGGTTTGATATTTCTAGGAGGAATTAAAAAATATACATTATTCTTGGCCTTTTAGCCTAGAAAATATGTTATTGTTTACAATATCATGTCCCAGATACTGCTTATTTTAGTCTTCCAAGAGAGTCATTTAGATAAACATCAGAGCATCAAAAAACCTACCTCAAATACATAGCCCTCTGAAACCATTGATGGCACTGCTAATCTAATTTTATAATAAAAATACAGAAATTTCATCTTCTAGACTATTTAAAATGGGAATTCGACAAATGGTCCATCTCTAAATTCTTGAACTATGATGATTCCTTTCTGCAGAGAAAAGGAATCCTTTGAGAACCATTCCACCTTTATATAAATTCACAATATATGTGAAGGAAAAATCTAGATGCAAAACTTATTTTAATCTCCACAACTCTTCTCATGACTGAGCTCAAAACTAAATTTTCTATCATATTTTTCACATTAGCTCAATCTATTAATAATTTAAAATCTCCCAATACTTGAAGTTTGAGAATTCCCTTATTTGCAACATATTTCATCAAAAGAAACAAGGCACAGAGCTTAGCTCAATTATTAGTTCCATGTCAATCCTAATATTTTATATTAATTCAATGTGAAAAGTAATAGAAATAAAATGCAGCCATGACCAAAATGATACGAGGTCCCTTGCGAAGCCCCATTAAAATAGCCCCGGGCCATTAAATAGTCAACCACAAGTTTAATTAAAACCATTGTAGCTTTGGGAGTTGAAATTTTCTTGTTTCCCATGACAACTCCTGATTTGATGGACCACTTTCTTGGATGTGTATCAATTCCCTAGAATAGTGCCTTGTCCCTTACTGTCTAGATCCCCCACAAAACAAAGCAAGGCCAAGCCTTGTGAATCACAATAAAATTTTCAAGACACCAATTTTCAAAACACTTCCCCAAGAAATCCTTATCCCATTGATTTTTTCATGACTAGTCAACTGTGATATTTATTTCCAAACTAAATTAACTAAATGGGAAAGGAGAAAAACCAATCCATTGTTTCAATAACAGACATAAAACCCTTGGAAAATGTACTTCATGTGATTCCAAGCTATCCAAACTTAACTCAACATAGATGCTAACATAAATGAATTTTAAAGGCAAATTCATATTAAGAAATATGGGAAGGTCAATGCTAGTGGCTTATTGAATGGTTCCTATAATTATAGTTAAAAGGGTATGCTATCAGATATAATTCAGTCAACTCCTAAATGGAAACTCTAATAAAACAATAATGAATTACTGTTATCCTTTGCTGGAGTGTCTTCAGTATCTCATCTTTTGAATAGGCATGAAATCTCATAACCCGAGGTTTCCTTGCCAAAAAGAAAATTTTGATTTAAGGATGATATTGAATCTACTATAAAAAAAATGAGAGCCAACATCTCAGAATTCAAATCGAAAAGCCTTGAATTAATTTAGGCAATAATAGTGTTTAGTTCCTCATACAGTTGGACCACTCAAGAGGCATGAGATCTTTGACACACATATAATCGCACAAGCTACAACTGATGGGATTCACCACTACTGACCAAACTAATCAACTCTATATCAAATAGTTCATTACCAATAATTCCAATATCAATCATGAAGGGCAAGCCAGGTCAGTGAAAGCAATCATTGTTGAGAACCACACCAAGGTTAAATCCTCAAAATAACTGGCCAATGCACCACCTGTAAAGGGACCATTGATCTACCCTAAGTATTATTGAGTGAAATCAAGTGGTTTTATAGTGTATGCAACATACCTAAATAGGTCACAGATTCTTGACACTGTAGTATTACGGAGGCATATTTAAAAAAGTCAATATCAAAATCATAGACTACTAGCATGAGATTGAGTTGTTTTGGTGATTTTGATAGTACTTTTGGGCTATATCAATGTGTCATTTTTCCAGATTGAATAAAAGAAAAATTGCAATTTTGGAAGTTCAGTTTTGTACACTTTGTCCTATATTTTCAGTATGATGTGTTAGTGGATTACATATACAGAATTTGTAGTTTTGATAGCCCTTAAATTTTTATGTTTTAGCTTCTTGGGTTTTCTGATTGCAGACTTTGCCTACCATGCTATGGAATATTTAACAAGGCCTACATAATATTATTTCATCCACCATGGTTTCATTGTTCTTGTGTTCTAAACCAATTGGATGGCATGAATCTCAAAGGAATGAGACTCGGTGAAAACCCTAGGAAAGGTGGAGGAAGTTTGAGGTATACAGTGAAACCCTTGACCTTGGAATGTGTTTCTCAAAGAACTTCCAACAAACCAATAAAATGCGAAATTACAAAAACCTTCATCTTAAGCTGGCCTGTAAATTCTAAAGCTAGAAGTCTTGTTTCCTTTATTTGTTTTTGTTATGTTATGAATGGATATTTTCTTGGAAAAATACAATTTTTTTCCATGGGAAAAAAACTTTAGGTTTGATATTTCTAGGAGGAATTAAAAAATATACTTTATTCTTGGCCTTTTAGCCTAGAAAATATGTTATTGTTTTCAATATCATTTCCCAGATACTGCTTATTTTAGTCCTCTAACAGAGTCATTTAGATAAACATCAAAGCATCAAAACACCTACCTCAAATACTTAATCCTCCTAAACCATTAATGGCATTGCTAATCTAATTTTATAAGAAAAATAGAGAAATTTTATCTTCTAGACTATTTAAAAAGGGATTTCTACCAAGGGTTCATCTCTAAATTCTTGAACTCTGGTTATTCCTTTCTGCAGAGAAACGACATCCTTTGAGAACCGTTCCACCTTTATATTAAATTCCCAATATATGTGAAGGAAAAAGCTAGACACAAACCTTCTTTTAATCTCCACAACTCTTCTCATGATTGAGCTCAAAACTAATTTTGCTATCATATTTTTCTCATTAGCTCAATATATTAATAATTTAAAATCTCCCAATGCTTGAAGTTTGAGAATTCCCCTATCTACAACATATTTCATCAAAAGAAACAAGGCATAGAGCTCAGCTCAATTCTTAGTTCCATGTCCATCCTAATATTTTATATTAATTTAATGGGAAAGTGATAGAAATAAAATGTATCCATGACCAAAATGATATGGGGCGCCTTCTCAAGCCCCATTAAAATAGCCCTAGGCCACTAAATAGTCAACCACAGGTTCAATCAAAACCATTGTAACTTTGGGAGTTAAAATTTTCTTGTTTCCCATGAGCACTACTGAGTTGATGGGCCACTTGCTTGGATGTGTATCAATTCCCTAGAATAGTGCCTTGTCCTTACTAGCCAGATTCCCCACAAAACAAAGTAAGGAAAAGCCTTGTGAATCACAATAAAATTGTCATGACACCAATTTTCAAAACACTTCCCCAAGAAATCCTTATCCCATTGATTTTTTCACGACTAGTCAACCGTGATATTTATTTCCAAACTAAATTAACTAAATGGGAAAGGATAAAAACCAATCCATTGTTTCAGTAACAAACATAAAACCCTTGGAAAACTTACTTCATGTAATTCCAAGTTATCAAAACTTAGCTCAACATAGATGCTAATAGAAGTGACTTTTAAAGGCATTGAGTAATTTTAGTAGTTTAATTGATGCATGCATAACTGATATTATGTCAATATACATATAAATAGAAGTATAAAAATGACATGCATGAATTATTTAAAGCTTGAGAAATATGCTTCAACATTATTTTGTGAAGTCATGCAAAAGAACCCTTAGTTTGTGAATCAGGAAATTTCCAACAGTATGACCAAAATTAAATCTAAAATAAACATTTTCTGAGATCATTGGATCTAATGTTTTGTGATCTGTAAATTCAAAATTTGTTGAAAATTTGTATAATGGAGATTTAAGAATCAATCTCTTATGTAGTTCCAGGAGGTTCATTCCCTACTACTGGTTTGTTGTTGAGATAACGAATGATTTCATATTCAACCCATGGATGCTTCTAGAAATAAGACCTGCCCTCCTTCTCATGATTCCAACTTGCTTTCCTAAAAACATGCTTTAAAACCCTACTTTGTGAGTCTATCAAATAATTTATAAACTCCAACGGATATTGACTAGAGCCCAAATAAAATGCTCTTATGTGACAATGCTCATGAATATTTTTAATTTCTCCACAAACTGCTTCATCGCAAGCATCAACGTCCTTATGCTTCTCAATATTAGCCAAAAATGAACTCATTTCCTTCTACAATGGGAAAGGGCCAACAAGAATATTTCATGACAATCTGATCTTATGCTCTAAGTGGATGGGATGTGGAGGATAAAGATGCTAAGAAAGCTTTTGCGATATAAAGAAAACGTAATCTTCCCACCCTCGAAAAACCTCTGCAATGGTGGATCACAGTTAATGACCGATGAATCAAATGGATGTTAAAGCTTCTTAGCTTTCACATACTGCCAAAGTGTAGCAACGATTCTCGGTCTTGTATCCACCTCAATGCCGAGAAGTTCAATCAAGGAAGGTGAAAACTTGAATTTCTCTAGAACATAATTCATTTCCATCCGAATAGATGCAGTGAATTCGTTGTTTCCCTTCCACTTTATCTCAAACCCTTCCAGAGAAGTCGGTGATCTAACATTATCCCAAACAATGATAGGGTTATCAAGATCCAAATTGACTGTGATCCTCTTAAAGAAAGATGAAAACTTGGGAAACGATGAACTATGTTGCTTTGCAATAGTGCCAACAAAAGCAAAAAAATCCATATCAAGATCCAAATTCATTGTTAACCTCTTAAATAAAGATCAAAACTTGGGAAAAGATGAACTTTGTTGCTTTGGAATAGTGCAAGCAGAAGAAGAAGCATCCGTCTTTATGCCATCCCTTCCTGCACCTCTGCTCTCAATTTCAATTTTGCTATTAACTTTTCCCACCAAGCTATTAACCAAATGTTTTGTTATTAAATTTCACTGCCAATGCTCCTTGTCCATACCTCAAATACCTCGCCAATTTAGCCATATACTCTTAAAATAATTTTGATTTGATTAAATTTGAAGAAGAAAATGAAATTCTAAATCAAAAAGCCCCAAATTTATCATAATGTAAAAAAGAAAATATATAAATATAATAATTTTTTTAAATATTTTTTTTAAGTTATCCAACTTTATAAATGTTTTAATATTTTCCAAAAAGAAAGGTAGTTGAATTTGCAATTTTTATTTTTATTTTTTCATGTTTATATATTAAGAAAGATTTGATTCTTCAGGCTTAGCACTTGGTAGATACAGAGTTAAGATAGATCTAGATCGGTTTAATTATTAATTATAATTATAGATATAATTTTATTTTATTTTTTATGGCAAGTGTTAAGGTCTCATTTATACCAAAATTACAGCTCTTTTCACCTCATTAATGGCATAAGAGGTGTAATTTTATGCCATAATAAAATTATATAATTAGATTTTATTATATAATTTTCTACTAAGTCAAAATATTAAAGAAGACATTACAACATCTTTACCATGGGAGAGGAATTCAATAATTATGGAAAATTATTGAATAAAATCTAATTATATAATTTTATTATGGCATAAAATTACACCTCTTATGTCATTAATGAGCTGATCAGGAGTAAATTTGGTATAATTTTAAGGTCTCATTTATACCAAAATTACACCTCTTTTCACCTCATTAATGGCATAAGAGGTGTAATTTTATGCCATAATAAAATTATATAATTAGATTTTATTATATAATTTTCTACGAAGTCAAAATATTAAAGAAGACATTACAACATCTTTACCATGGGAGTGGAATTCAATAATTATGGAAAACCCTATAGGCCCATGGAAAAATTACACGCGAAGAAAGTGGTATGGAGTTTCTTACTAGAGCGAGGCATAGTTTTGATGAAGAGTGAGTGGGATCTCGACAATGTTAGGCTCTGATATCCTTGTCAAAATGAAAAATAAGATTAAATGATAACCATGAGATTTGTATTCACATGATGTATATTCTTTAAGTACATAGATCGTTGTCGTGATAATCATTTTGAAGACACACAACTACTCATAAAATATGTTTTTTGAAATGAGAGGTTCGTTTCTTACTATCAAACCCACATGAAGGAGGAGGAGTTGCTGGATTATGCATTGGAGGAGGGGATTTTCAACAAATTTGCGCTAGCGTAAGGATTTTATCCATTCACATTTGGAAGTTAGATCAAAAGGTCACCATGCCTTGGTTTTTGGGCCTAGTAGGTCTTTAGAAAGAAAAGTTAATAATTCGATAGGGAATTCATCTAGAGATTCAAAGGCCCTAACCCCTGTTCCAATTGTGCATTGTTTAGGTCCTCTGGTTTCGGCCAGCCCAAAGCTCGAGGCCATTTGCGACAGGCTGCAAAACTATTCTTGGGCTTGTCTAGCTTTGAGCTTGGTTTCCCTTTCATCTTATAGATCAAATTAATACATGCAATGTATTATGAATTTATTAGGGTTTTTAGAAGTTTCAAAAGTTATGATTTTCTCTGGTTTCTTTTTTGCTTGTCCTTCATCTCAAATTCCATTAGCCTTTCCCTCCTTGGACGAAATGGATAAGGAGAGCCTTGCCTCGGTAGCAAATTAGGAAGGTCAAACTGATGTTGAGAATATTTGAATCCATCTGTAGTGTTAAAATTTAGAGACAAAAGGGTATTTATAATTTTAACACTGTAGATGGATTCAAAGACCCCTTTGTCTCTAAATTTTAACACTGCAGATGGTTTCAGAGACCCCTGTACTGAAATGAAACACTTTAATATCAAAATTGTATATTCCATATCTGGAGTGACACAGTTAAAAATTACTAACATAAATGACTAATTCATGTACTTTTTGTACTTATTATTTGGTCATATTTTTATTCTTGGACTATATTAGTAATTTATGTTAATCATTATTAATTTTATCACTTATTATCTAGTCATATATTTTATTCATTGACTAAATTAGTCATTTTAGTTAGTCCTTTGTCACTTATTATCTAGTCATTTATTGTATGCCTAAACTAAATTAGTCATTTAATTTAGTCATTTTTAGTTCAGTCACTTAAAATTGCTCAAATTTGGTAGTAATTCACTCGAAATAATTGCGGTGACTAATTTTTTTAGTCACCTAGTCACTAATTTCATCATTTTCTACTAGTGCATGCCCACTAATGTGCAAGGTCAGCTTAGGGTTAATTATACAATTTGAACCCCTCTCCATCATATATAGATAGAGGTCTCGTTTGACCTCATTTATCACATCCAAAGGGTTCATTCTATAGAAAATATATGTTTGAGGTGGTCGAGATCTGGGAGGAGGATTTTTTTTTCATTTTACCTCTGCAACAGGGCCCAGATACTTCAAATGGAAAGCCGTAGGGCTTGAGGAAATTTTGGGTAGTTTGTATGGGTAAATTTGTTCTTGCAAGTATGACTTCAGGAGTAGAAAGGAAAAATGAGTTTGTGTATTTTTCTGTGCTAGTTTTCAGTTAATTTAAGGAAGAAATTATCTCCTTGTGAGGCTGCACTTCTGAACTGTTGCTTCAAGAAGTTCCACATGTCTATACTAGCCCAGACAAGTGGGCTGAGAGGCCTAATTTGGGTACAGAGCAGCCCTAAGGGCCATCCAACGATAGAATCTTGTACTTCAAGGAGAGACACAGTTAAGAGGAGGTATGTTGGAATGGTTAGGTGGGTCATCAGTGATCTATAATCATCCCTAAACAAACCAAATTTCTATGGTAGTATGTCACCAGCTCAAGAGGACACATTTTTCTACTATTAATAGAGTGCCAAATTTGCAATTTTGATAGGCCTTCTATTTGTATAAGGGTAGTGATATAGGAAGCTGAAATTGGCTTTGAATTATTGTATTCTCTCTTTCTACTGAAGATTTGATATTTGATAATAACAAGAATTGATCAAGGGTTTTCCACATCTTGGGGCTTTTCCTTGGCTTGAGCCAAATTCTTCTGTTCTCTTGAATTGGCTTGTCCCCTTTATTTATCTTTTATGCTATTTTTCAGTTACTGTCAAATGTTCCCTTTTCAATTACTGTCAATGTGATAATTCTTTATGCGGTTTCTAATGGAAATGAAATGGATTGAAAAATTAGCTAATATGAAACATTTAAGTAATTCTCCTAAGAAAAGAATGTGTTAACCTAAAATTAACACTTTGTCAAGCATGTGATCATCCAATTTTTGTTAAATTTTTCCTAGCCATTTCTACTTGGATATATTCTGCAGAAGTAGTAAGGAAGCTACCCAGGTTAAAACTGATTGATTTGAAAAATAATTTGGAAGTTTCATTCACTCTTTGTGGCCTCTATAATGATGCCCTTGAAGAAGTAATTGTCACCATATATGGTCATGTATTTTTCAATCAGTTCATATTAGATCACCTTACTAAGTTAGAAGATAGCATTTTCCCTAATCATTGGCTGGAAAAGGCATTTTAAGGATGATTCTTTGTTGTCTCTAACTACCTTAAAGAATTTCACTTCTAATGATACTATCAATGATGAGATATTTGAAAATTTACAAGGGGTCAGTGAACTGGATTTGAAATTTGATAATCCATACTTTCATTCTTGAAATATCAAAGTTTTGATAGAAACTGTCCAAGCTCTCCCAAAGTTACGTACAAGTTCCTCTATCAACAATTATGTCAATAATATCAATAAATATTTAGGTTAAATTTCTAACAGTTGTAATATTAATCAACATGCAAATCCAAGTCTAAAGAAGCAGATTATAGAGACATCGGAGAAAGCCATAGTTTTCTCCCAGTGGACGAGTATTCTGGATTTTCTTGAGGTTCCACTAAAAAAATCATGCAGACAATATATAAGGCTATACGGAACAATGTTTGTAATAGAACAAGATAAAGTTGTGAATTATTTAAAGACACTCCCTGAGGTAATTGTTATGACAATGTCCCTGAAAGTTGCAAGTCTTGGTCTCAACATCATTGATGCATGTTATGTTCTTCTGCTTGATCTTTGGTGGAATCCAACAACTGAAGACCAACCTAATGATATATCACATCGAATTGTATAAATGAATCATGTAATGGTTTCCCGATTTACAATTAAAGATACTATGAAATATTGTATTTTAACACTCCAGTAATGGAAGCGAGAATTCTCGCATCAACATTTAGGGAGGATGGAGCTGGTGATCGGGAAATATGCCTTATAGAGGAATTTAGATATCTATCTATGGATTGAGGAAATTGGTCTTAGTTCAAGAAAGTACAAGTGACTTAGGAGTTACAAAAAAAGAAAAAAATCTACTATATTGGTTGAGATATTTTGGGATTTCATGGGAGCAAGTTATACATGAAAGTTAATTTTGAGCTTTCGGCGTAGTTATATTTTCCTCATCCGTTAGACAGATTCCCATTAAAGAACTTGGAAACAATATCATGGATTGTGAAAATATCTTATAATAGCCTTTAACAATCAAAGTTGATTTTTTCCTGTAGGAACTTGGTGGGCCTCGTAGTGTGTGAGAATATAATATAGTATTTGGTTATTTCACTCCTTGCTGAATCTCTAAAGAAAACAATTAAGTAATTTCAACTTATAACTCGTACAGATTCTAAATTAAATTCTAGTTATTTTCATAGATTAAGGGATTTCACTGATCCAAAAATGAGAATGTAATTTAAGGGGTTTCACTTATCCAAAAACAGAGAATGAATAAATAGAGCAGGAGCTTACTAATGGTGACATCATCATCAAGGATCTGGAGCATCTTCCCTATTCCCTTGGGGCTGAGTAAGGTGCAGAGGATTCTCACAATGGCCCTGAAAGCAGCAATGCTGGCCTTCTGAGCGTTTACGTCTATCATTGAGGTTTTCTACTAATGATCCTTTATTATAATAAATTCCCTCTCAAACTCATAAAATTCCAATGCCTCTCTGCAAACAGTAACAAAATGTAGCACAAATATTAAAGCCTAAACATACGAGTGTGGATTGAAAAAATAGTGGATTTTGAACCAGAGCCCTGAGCTCTATATAATCCTCTTTATGTGGAACCAATGAAAATTTTAAGGATGAAAGTTCATCTTAAAGTTTAAAAACCTTGACAAGTATTAATAGTCCCTAATATGAAAATTGTAAAATGTTTGGCAATATTTTTGTAAAATTATTTATATTTCTATTGATTTTGTATTAGTTAATATAAAATTTTGGTGATTTCTAAGGTAAAATAATTTTATACTATAAAATGTGGGCGAATAATTTTTAGAAAAAATGGAAATTGGCAAATATTGTTTTTGGAAAAAAACATGGAAAATTAGCCCACCTGCGAATATTAGCCCCTAAAATTTTCCCTGTGTGGAACTCTGAAAATGGGAGAAATGCAGTGAAGCTAAAAATGGAACATACCTTAGCGTTGTCAATGGACTGAAGATCCGATGGTGTGGTTTGATATTGGGTTTGTCACTATTAAAACCCAAGTTCAGAACTCCCTTCAATCCCTTTTTCTCTCTTACCCCGTGAAAATTGAAAAGCTACTCCCTGTTATATAAATTAAATGAAGACTCCCTGTTCTATAACTTAAACGAAGATAGCGGTTGGGACGGATTTTTTAAAGATAAATTAACCTTTAATTTTTTCAAATATGCTAAAATTCCCCCCCTAAGAACTATAAATATATTATTTTATTTTATTAACACATTATTTTATTTTCACTAAAATACATTATACATTATTTTATTTTCACATGGATAGTATGTTTTTAGTTGTATTTGACAAACTAAAACCCTCTTGCAATTTTTTTTTGGTTGCATTTGAAAGCATTTTTGTATATTTGGCGTATTTATAATAATAATAATAATAATAATAATAATAATGTAATTTTAATATTATCTATGTAAATATTTTTTTATTAAAATTTATATAGGTAGACATAATGTACATTTTGAATAACCTATCACAAGGAAACACTTGCTCTTAACTTAGTTGTAAGAAGAAAACATGTGTTCTTAACTTGCTCATATTGAAAATATTTAAGTGTTCTTGCATATTAGGTTAGTGAAAACAAAAGAGATTATATAGTAAGTTGATTTAATAATTAAAAACAAGTGTTTATTTCTTAAAATTCATATGACAAATTTGGAAGGAGTAGCATATGTACCTTAGGTTAAATATATTCAATTTTCTGTGTGAATGAGATTGTAAGACCTTATTTTTTATCTTGATAAAATGGAGTCCTTACCAATTCACTCACATAGTTTAGGTTGTCATAAGAAAAGTAGGTGCTTCTTATTAAGATGTAAAAATTTCATTTTAAGCAGTGTGATTATGTGGTTTCAGCGAGGCATTAAAACATGTGACGAGCATGCACATTTGGGATGCTAGTGTTATGTTCTATTTGAGTCATGGTTGCATGTCAAAGAAGACTCTAACAAGGGTTGAAGAGGTGGAATAGTTAGAGGGGTTGGGGGGTTGTGGTATTAGTTAGAGGTGTAGAAAAGCAAGTTATGGACTATGAGATGTTATGAAGTTAACTTAAGACATTTCTCAAGTTGCAGAAAGGCAACTTGGGAGTGATACTGAGTGAAAATTCCTTGATTGAAGTTAATACCCTCTCGTGCACTACCACTTTGGAAGATGAAGAAGAAATGTAAAATATATGTGCAAACCACTAAAGAGGTTGTTAAGGTTGTTGCAACATATATAGGTGGCATTTTCATGTTACAAACGAAGCTATTGGAACATGGAAGGTGAACAATGGAGTAAATTTCTCATTGAGTGTAAGGATGTGCAATAATTTTATAAGGAGTGAGTTATACAACTATAACAAATAGGCCATATTCGATTAGAATATTATTGGTTTTGGACATCCAAAGTTGAAGGTGCCATTTATGGAGGTGTAGTTTAAGCGCTTGGGTGTGGGCCACATCTTACGGGTATATTGGAATTTTTGTGTGTGTTAGTGGTCTTAGTGCATTGTGTTTGATGAACACTATCTAGAATGTGTTCCATGAAGACAAAAAGACCACAAGTTTCAGATGGATCAAGCATTTTGCATTGTAAGGTGTGTTATGCCCTAGTTTTGAGGAGACAATTAGAACCATCTTAGAGTGTGATGGGTTGTACCATGGACTTAGGTCCACTTGCATGTGTTGAGGTGTAAAGGTACCCCATGAGTTGAGGAAAATTATTCCAATGCTTACCTATATAGAGTGTTTATGATATAAGGTTAAATAGTTTTCTTGGGGGAATGTAAGATTAAGATAAGAAAGAATAGGCATTGATGTTTGTTGTAAATATATCAAAAGGAAGGAAAATTTTCTCTTATTGACAGAATTTTTCAACTTACCTCTTAAATGGGACTAAATTTTAGGTGGAGATAGGGAGTTGGCCTCAAAATAATTGACTCGGTACTCTAGAAATCCAACACCTAACATATCCAATATAGTCAATTGGATAGATTCGTCTTTGCAAAAGGTTGCAAATGCTAAGGTGAAAATATCCCCTTTTTAATGTGGGTTTCAAACCTTCCATTTGAGAATGATAAAAAAAAGGTCATGGTCTTGGAAGGAGGTCCTTGATCCTACCGAAACCCGATGTCAATGTTTAATCTATGGTGTGATTCTTTCTATTTGAGTTTGGCCTAGAACATTTAGATCTATCTTTGGGTCCAGATATCACTTTGTTGTTTCACTTATGTGTTGGGAAGGTCTTAAGAGCTATAGATGATAAGATAGTTGTTTTCCAATGCCCCTACCTTGAAACGATGTAAATAGATGGTGTGCCCCATTTTTTTGTTGTAATATTTAAACAACAAGCTCTTCCTATGAGGATACCCTTAAAGGGGGGGGTTTGTAAAAGAAGTGAAAAAAAACAAAATTTTGTTTTGAGTCAATAGAGGGGTATCGATTGTAGGTGTTTGTAAAGGTATTGACAAAGGTAAAGGGGAATGGATTTTACCTCCTATTGCAAGACCTTCTATTCCACCATTCAAGGGCTAAAGGTAATTGAATTTAAGGTTCATAGGTGAAATCCCATGAAGATCCTAAAAATGAGAAGGGAAGTGTGATTTAGGATAGGATTGATTCTTCAATGGTTGATTTTTTGGGTGAGATTTTACAGTAAATGGAAAACATTGAAGCCCTACTAAATATATATTAAGTATATTATGAGAAAAAATTTCCTAAGACTCAAAGATTTTGTCCATCTTTTGTCCATGAAATCCATGGAAACTATGTTCAAGTGTCGATAACTCATATTAAGATATATACTTATTCAAATAGTGGTGGAGAGTCCAACCATTGAGTAGGAAATATTTTTCATTTACAAAGTTGGAATAAATCAATAATTCTCCCTCTTTTCCCAACTCTATGATGAGGAGTATGCATAATGCATTTATTATTGTAAACAATTGCAAATATTGGATTATCTTGATGTTTGAGTGCTTGAAGTTGTTGCCTCAACCTACAAATATTTAAGGGAAATATAATTTTTTCAATTAGACCCTTGTGGCCAAGGAGCTACAAAAGAGTAAGGACTTATCATTATTTTTAAGGGATTGGCCTAGGCTCACCTATGTATTAAATTCTTTTGTCAAATGACAAATTCAACTTTGGTTATTGTTGCAAGAAACTAAATTTATCTCTTCTCACTTGTTTATAATGTAAATTATGGATCCAAAAAAATTAGATAATGTGATAAGAAACCTCTACTTGAAGGGTTTGGAGAAATTGTTCAATATTATAAAATTTTACAATGTTTATGTTTGACTAACTTGCTCACGAACAAGGCCTTTCAAGGTATTCTGAACAAATACCTGAAAAATCATTTCCAATATTATGTGTTCCCTATTTATTGACATCCATGGAGGAATTGTATTGTCAATAACACAAATAGTCTCCACTTAGTAAGTATATTTCATATCTCTAAATGGATTGACACCACGAGCTACCAATGAAAGACTAAGATTATAGAGAAACCAATGACCCCTAAACCACTAAGGAAGTGATGGGATAGCACCCATTAAAGGAATTTAGCTAGGGCTGGTACTCCACTTAGGGTTTCAATTGGTAGTTTAAGGTTCCATGGTCCTAATGAGCATAACATATAGAGAGGAATACATCACCCATTTCTACAAGAATTGGACCCTTGTGCTTTAAGGGATCTATGAAGAAAAAACAATCTTAAATGAGGTGGAGATCATATCGAAGAACTTGATCCATGCAATAGGTAAGTTCAAGAATCATTTCCTTGGTTAATGCTTAAAATTATTTATGTTCTCCTACCTATTACATTGTTAACTACGTTATTTTAACCCATTCCCTAACATATCCTTTGGGTTGGATCTTGAATGTATCTTGCAATCAATGTGTTTTTGCTAAAATATTTAGAATTTGAAGCATATTCAATACTATCCTAGGATTTGTAATGACTTTATTGCCCCATTCTATACTTATCTTTGAGAAGGAGTGCCTCGGGTTCTCATCTACAATTGTGGTTTCCTTGGAGTTGATTGGTCATAGATATATAGCTAAGAATGGAAGCTACATACACGAATATGGAGCTACTAAGCCTCATTTTTCCTTTCCAAATGATACTTTGGATATGCTATTTATAAAATAGATAACCTACCAAACTACTCTATACGGCCTCAACATTACCATGAATATTAGGGTGACTAGATAATGGCCTTGTTATCTTATTTTTTTAGTGCATACACCTTCCATGATTTTGGTCACATCATAATTTTGGTTAGATGGAAAAAATATTACCATATAAATATGGAACCATGCACAATGCATTACCTATTCTTGTATCTATTTAATTTTTTTAAAATTTTAATTATATTTCTTACATGAATTTGTTGAAATGTTGACATTACTGAAAAACAATTGAATTAGTACAAAATGATTCATTGTCTCTTGCATATGAAACAAGGGAAGATGCCATTGCAATAGTTTTTGGGCCTAAGAGGAGGGGTAATGTACATGGGGTTGGATTTAGAGTCATTCCAACTAATTTTTTCAGAAAATATCATGCTTACAAGAAGCAATTGCATAATACAAAACATAAATTGAGATAAAAAGACAAGGAACTTGGAAGATAGAAAATAGTTGTTGAATAATTAATGAAATGAAATGTTCCCAAGGAGACGTGAAAAGAAAACGGTCAAGTTGATCCAAAACTTACCACGAATGTAAGAATTACTTGTGTATAATATTTTATTTTTTATGTATGGCATATTTGAAGATTGGGATTTTAAAAGAACAATGTCAATATGAACATGATTGTATTGTTGAGGATGTGTAATAATTGAAACATTATTTTTGTAGTGTAACACTTCATCTTCTTATTTCATGTTATTCATGCAAAATATTTATTTTTTAGTTAATGTATACCAATACAAAAATGTATACAAAAAAAATTACCTTAATGAAGGTATGCCAATCATGTGTTTTCACCCTACCGAAGTCACGTTTCTTCATTAAGATATTATTTATGTTTGAAGCAAAACAAGTTGGAAATTTAATTCTTCTAACGACCTATTTTACATCATTGATTTGTTTCTCTATTAATAACCATGGATTATTATTATAATTTCCACCTCCATTTTTATTTGACCAGTCAATCACACTTTTCATTGCGTGATTCGTTTTCTCAATGTCTGAACAAACTTTAACAATTTTATCTCTATCATGCGCACCATCTATGATTCACCATAATGTTTCTATCACATTCTTCCCAATATGGGTTTTGTTAGAGTCGGTCTTTACATCCCTCTGTCAGAGATCATTTCTCTTATTGCATTTCATTTTTTTAGGTGTCTCATTCTGCTCATTCATTTGCATTCCGGTAGGGGCATGCCATTTTCTGACGGAAGGGATTTGTTTTCTCATTTCCCTCATGTTTATACCTGCTGGGTAGGTCAAAATTTATTAGATTTCATCAAAGTTGATTTCATGTCATTTACAGTCATAGATGGTGTTTTGGTCAAAAAAGAGTCTATCAGTTTCTAGGTCTAGTGTCTGGTCTTCAGAAATGTTAAATAATACCCGTAGGCCATGAGGATGTCTTAAATAAGTTTTCATTTCAATATTTTCATCGTCAATAATGCTTGAGAATGTTTCTTCTTCAAAACTATGTTTTGAAGAAGAAATCATCAAATTTATTGTTTGTAATAAATATGTATTTTTAAAGTTTTCTACCATGAATTATTTGAAATGCAGACTCTGGTCCTCCTTTGGCGAAGTCCAACGCCACCATCCCTGCAAAAATCAACCAAGAAAACATCATTTCAAGCCAAAAAATCAGAAGGAAGTTTGAAAAAACAGAGTTGTATTAAAATGTGAAAAGGAGCCGATGCCAAACATTACAAAATGGGTTTGTGAGAAAAAAAATTGAATCCACCACTATAAGATATTTTAATTTGATTTAAAACATTCATTTGCATCCAAAGATCGATTGAAAGTCGACTCAAAGTGGAGAGAGGGCGATCTTGTGAATTTTGGAAAACCAAGGCTGTGTTCAAGGCTGCGCGACACACTGGGTAAGCGCGCGATGCACTGGGGCTGCGCGACGCATTGGGCATTTTCATACAGTGTATTTCTTTTCTAGCGCGGCGCATCCACAGGACGCGGCACACTGGGCTTGTGCACAGTGCACAGAGCCTCCAAGGAAAAAAATTTCATTTCTGCTCCATAAAAAGTCAATTCGACTCAGCATATTTTTCTCCAAGTAAGTTCGACCATGCTTGCCCAGTGATTTTAGTTATGTGTGGTGTGGTTTAAAGGTGAAGACATTAGAGATTGGTTGGTGAAAGAGAAAACCCTATATCCATATTAAAATCTGCTCCCTAGGGTTTGAAAAGAGGTGTTGAAATTTGATTATTGGTGCTTAACACTCCCACCCCATTTTCATTTGTGTTCCCATCATTGTTATCATACTGTTATCATGTTGTTATCATAATCCCCTCTCCTATTCCCGCTGTCCCATATCCCTTATACCCTTTGTTCCTATGTTTTCATCCTCAAACCCTATCATTGTCTATCACTTCCCTTCCTTCATATCATTGATAAGTTCCTAATTCCCAAAACATTCAAGGACTGATTTAACATCCTTGACTTCACCTAGCTTGAGTATATCTTGTCATTTCACTCCTATCCCTAAAAACTACATTTCCCATCACTATCTCCCACTCCCATATCACTTATAAAATCTCCCAATCCTGAATTCCCTCAAAGCTGTCAAGTGACTGTCCTTTCATTCCAAATTTCATTTGACAGTCCTCTTTCCCACTGTCTATACTTACCACAGTCCCTAGTTATCCCTTGGGCACATATTTGACATTGGAAACATACACCAAACTCTTATTTTCACCACATATATATCAACATACACTTGTCATACTTTGCAAGCGCCATGTCAGAGACAAATTCATCATATGAGCAAGAATATGAGCAGGATAGTGATTCAACCGCAGAGCTAAATGTACCGAAGAGGTCTCATAAAAGTGGCAGGCACGTCAGAGAGGAGCCCACTTCTTTGGCTCAATTGCAGGTCTGCCCGCTTGCAATGACATGCTTTTAGCAACAGTCATGTTTTCAGTATTGTGAGATGATATCTCAGATTCAGCACCATCCGGAGTTGGTTTGCTTATTTTTCGTACATTTGCGTGATGGTCATGTAAACCTTGTTGGAGTGAACTTCACCTTGACACCAGAGACCATTTCTGAGGCAACCAGGATACCAAACATAGGTGAGGAGTGGAATAAGAGACAACAGCTGGATAGAGCATATTATGAACCTTACATCAGGCCTGGATATTTGAGGCAGCTCAGCAGGGTATTCCCGTTCCGGTTTCTAAAGGAGTCCTATGTGCCATTAATAAAACTCATCATTAGATACTTCAGCTGTGAGGGTAGATTCTCATGCCTTTATGCATACCATATCAGACTTTTGATGCATTTCACGAGAGTGAGACTGATGAATATTCCATACTTCATGTGCCGAAACATAGAGCGGATGAATACCCTTGTGCAGAAGAAGACTCCATAGTAGCAACATAACAACATCTATCATTATGCACTCATTAAAATCATTGTAGTACATCAGCTTGGATTGCAGGGCATCACATGGGATGAGTTCATTTCCCGTGACTTCTTTGCAGCCCCCCAGCCTCCTCCCGAGATTGTTCATGATGAGGGAGAGCCTTCACATTAGTTTGAGGTTCTCGAGACTGAGCCTATCAGTGCCCCAGTGTGTGTTACATGTCAGAGAGGCCATAGAGTCTTATTTGCAGCAGCACGACGAGTACTATCTCCACCCGAGGTGGAAGGGGTCTCGTTACCTTCGACAGCGGCGCGAGTACTATCTCCACATGGAGTGGAAGGGGTCTCGCCTTCTACATCAGCACAGGTACAGGACAGAGGCAAGAAGCCTATACAGGATGAGGGCCCCTCAAGAGGCCAAGACACTGCTTTTATACTCATCGATGTTGATTCAAGCTCTCCCAGCTCAAAGTTGAAAGAAATCGTCCAGGAGAAAAAAGCTGAGATCGACACACTGACCGAGAAATTGCAGAGAGCTCAGTGGGTTATAAATTACTTGGAGCAGTGGAATAAACAACTGGAGGATCAGCACACACTCATGGAGCTGCAGAGAATCCGCGCAGACCGGGAATTAGCCCGGAAGAGACCAGGTGACGTGACACCATTTGAGCGAGAGACTTGCCTTACGAGAATCAACATTCATCTGGAGTAGCTGTTGACGAAGGCCAATAGGGACAAAGACATGCTCAGACATATGAAGAATCACTATTGGGCCCGCACACATGTTTGCAGAGATAGGATGAAGATCCTGAAGGCGAGGTTGAAGAGAGCACTGAAACGTCAGAAAAGGTCGGATCCACTCCGAATCTTGGCTGAAGCTTCCTTGGCTGAGAATGAGACATTATGGGAAACCTTCACTCCAAATTTCAGCAAATTTGGAGTAAATTTTGTCATTTTTGAAAATTTTGGTTGCAAAACAGGTTTTTCTGCCCGACGCGTCGCGCCACCCGACGCGCGCTTATGATTGGGACATCTTCTGGAGGAAAAATTGATATTTTTTGGTTTTCTATGATCAATTATGCATGTTCAGAAATGGCTGAGATATTTCATGAAGTTTTGGATGGTCTTAAGGCTCAAAAACACTCCAAAAATGGCCTTTTTGCCACTTTTTGCACCAGCAGGAACTAGTCTTGGGAGATTGCAGTTTTGGAGGGGCAAATGACATCCAAATCCAAAAATTCCACTTGGGTTGAATAGCAGACAAACAGGGATTTCCAACGAGCTATCATGAGCTCGATTTGGACTTCAGGAAGTGCCCCAAAAATAGATTCAAAGTGGCGCGGCGCATTGAGTTTTTTGGCGCGGCGCATAGAGGAATTTTGCCCAATTTTCACTTTTCAGCTCAGAAATTTGGTCAGTTTGACTAGTTTCACTTTTGGATGTAATTATTGATCTATATTGATGTAATTTTGTGGCTATGATGTAAATTTGGCTCATATTTACTTGTTCTAGAGGATTTATTTACTAAAAAATGAAAATTAAGTGAATGGATCAGTTCCCTAGCATATAGAGGCAAGTTGTTTGGCTACCTAGTTTTCAGTTCCATGTTTAGAATTGGTTGAAACAGCTCCTAGAAGGATGAGCTCGACCCCTAGAGGCATGGGAAGGGGTTAGGATGGTCTATATTATGTATTTTCTGAGTCATTTTCAGGGTTGGATACTTGGGAATAGTTTGGCACCTCATTGTATATTCATTTCAGATTTTTGGCAAAGGAAAGACCAGAGTTTTGCAGCACTTGTTAGGATCCTTGTGGCTCTGAGTTTTGATGATGTTTTTCTCCATGTATCTGTAAGTTTCATTAATTTTTATGTATGCCATTTCCCTTATTTTTGCTTCTGAATTAAACAAATGAGTAACTAAGGTAGAATTCATTAGTTTGCTGGTGCTCTGCCTTAAACTTTTGTTTATTTTAATATTTTTTCCTTTGTTTGAAGAGGATCCTTGCACCTTCTTGCCCTCTTTAGCTCCTCTGCACTCTTTTCTATCCATTCATTGAATCCAAGACATCAAATTCATTGCCTTCCCTGCCCCAACTTGAACTCTGCAAGAATTTGGCCTCATCCCCAAGCCCAAAACTGCCTTTTCCTTTTTCCAACAAAAAACCCCTACAAATCATTCCAAACTCCTTGATTAATATACCTAGCCTAAAATTAGCACTCATTTCAGTCATCTCAAGGCCTATTGATACATTTTTCCTGAGATTGACCCGGAGAGAGCCTTCTCCTAGCCCTACGAGGCTGAGCGTGGTTTGGTGTTGTCCTCTTTCTACCTTACTTCAGCCTAAAGTGGATTTAGGCTCTAACAGATTGTATCAAACAAATGAGATATTTCTAGGTCCTCATAGGAGGGAAAACTTGTGAATTGAGAAGGATAACATTTCATTCCAGGTGGAAGTACAATATTAGTACCTTCACGACAACGACCTTGATATTAAAGAATAAAATAAATCAGAACAATAATGATCAAATACAATAAAATAAATTCAGTAACTAAAACAAAAATCCAAAACATTACATAAAATATATATATATATATATACATATATAGAGAAATTAAGTACCTTGGCAGTTATTAATTCTTTTATATTCCAACTTCCACAACCTAGGTGTCATTCTTTGTGGTTTTAATCCAGTTTCTTCTTTATCATTGAAAATATGTTTTTAGTAGTACGATACTTATGGTTCCTAGAGAGGAAGTGCCTATACTCATCAAATATCATCTTTCATAAATATGGCGAATGATGATACTTCATCTTAGGGCCACAAACTGGACATGCAAATATACCCTTTGTTTGAAGACCTGCAATAGATGGATCAATGACAATTATACAATGAGACCATTTTAAAACATGAAATATGGTATATCTAATTTAAATAATTATATACGATATTAAAGTGCAATGAAATATTACATACCACAAAAATGTGTTAGTCTTGGGGCATCATGAATTATCGATAAAGCATTCCACGACATTGAAATCTCTCCTGCTTGATTAGTTTAGTGATGTCATACATAGTGATGCCATGCAATAACTTTATTACCACGTCAATAAGAGGCTCGATATATAAATTCATATCTTTGACCTGATACTTACCTAATTTTTCAAAATTACGGTACATAATTACTACCAAATATGTATATATAAGTAAGTAAATAAATAAAAGATATTATGCAAACAACGAGAAAAATGAAAATGTTACATTCGAAAAAATAATGTATTAAATACCTGGAATAATCATAGTCAACATTATGTGCTCCCTCTTTATTGACATCCAAGGAGAAATGTTATTGTTGATAACAAAAATAGGCCACACTAAGTAATTAGACCTAAGCTCTCCAAATGGATTAACACCATCACCTGCCAATAAAAGTCTGACATTACGAGGTTCATTTTTAAAATCTAAATTATATTTTTCTTCGATTTCCCTAAATGTAGAAGCATTCTCCCACACCTGAACATTCGCTGCAAACGTGGAATTATGGGGATATGACATAGAACCTTTTGAGGAACCTTTTTTTTTAGTTGATCAGTTCGATATCTACAAGTACCACATTTCGGAAATTATGTTTTTGATGCATGTTATCCATAATATATAATATGATCTTTAGGACATGCATCCATAGTGTTATATTCCATTTATAAATTCTTTCATAATAGCACATAAATATCGATATGTGCGAGGTAAAGTATTTGTCGATGGTAACAAAAATTCACCCAACAATCTACAACATAAACAAAAACTAGTTAATGTAAAGATTATTAATCATATATAAGTATTGAATTATTATTTTACACATTTATTACAACTAAAAAAGGGGAAAATAGTCAAAATTTAGATATATGTGATCATATATACATATTCCACACCATAGGATCTATGTCATACATCTATTCAACAAATTATTCATAACATTTAAGCTCACCATCAAGAATGTAGCAGAGAGAAGAGTTGCATTCGATTGTTCAAAAAGTTGTTCATTTGGCATTTTAGTCAGAGGTACATCATAAACACAATCACTATCTCCACCATCATCATCTGACTCACCATACAAGTCTTGGAGAATTTTATTTGTCCCATCATTGTGAACCGTGTCATCATTCTCATCGTCTACATCCATGGGATCATTAACATCATCTTCATCATTTGCTTCATGTTCTTCACCTTGTACACCATCATTTCCAGTACTAATATTTGTTGCACTATTCTCTTGTGGTTAAAAATCAACTAATCTACTACTATTTAGATGTGGAAGGTTCCACAAAAAGTTGGGGGGCAATTGTGCCTTATAAAATTTACAAACAATTATTAAACATTAGTGTGTATATAACTAATATAAAATTTTACTATATAATCAAAATGAATATAGATAATGAATATATATATATATATATATATATATATATATATATTGTTAATTAATTACCCGAGACGATAGTCATTCGATCCACCATCAATGTGCCCATATTTCTTATAATGTTTTGTTGTTGTTTCTATTAAAACTCTAACATTACGTCTTAAACAAAATTCGTTGCAAGGGAAATAAACTTTACCATCACCAATTTCACCCTCTTGAATTTTTTTTCACGTCTAATGTTTTTTGCCATTGATGCAAATTATCCTGTAAAGAAAAAAAATAATTATGTTTTCTTACTAGACAAAATACCATATACCATTTCTAAACTGTCGCTACTACAGTAAAATTTGTCGCTTTTACAGAAAATTTGTCGGAAAACATCTTTACAACGCGACCTATATATTTAAAATAAATCATCGCTATTGCGATACTAGTTGAAAAATTCAACTTTGACTTTTTCAAAGGGAAAACGATCGTTCCACAACGATATTTTAATATTTGTTGGTATACCAACGCACATAACATGGACATTGCTATAGCGATGTTGTCTTCTATTACTGTAAATATTGCGACACCCTAGTCATTGGGGTCGCAATAGCGACGTTCTTTTGTAGTGTCGCAAGAGCGACACTTCGTGGCAGGATTAAAAAAATTGAAAAAAGTTGGGGAACTTTCCGACAATACGTCAAAACTGTCGGAACTAAAGTGTTGGAAAATTAACCATATGTACTAGTGTCAGTTGCCGACAACCTAAATATTGAACTTGTTGGAGACTCCACTGCTTCAATTGAAATTTTTGGAGTGGTTGATTTGGACATTATAGCCTCTCAAGACGCTGGTGTAGTCTCCTTGCTATGGTGGCTTTCAATCGAGGTGGGTGGTTTAGGGATGGTGTATGTGTGTCTGGCAACGTCATTTTTCCGAGGAATTGTGAAGGGATGAGAGCGTTTACCTTTATTGTGATGTAGGATGGTGATGTTTTATTAATAATAATAACCCCTAAAATCATATCTTAATTAAACTAACTTTTATTAATAAGTAAAATTCCATTTCTTTCCTTTTAATTGATTAACCACCTACATTAATTTCTAATAATCAAGAAATAAATCTTCCAATAATTACGATAAAGCATTCTATATTAATTAAGATAAAGGATTTTATCCCTTAATATTAATATTAATAAATATAAATAGTAATAGGTTAATCTATTACTAATTATAATTTCATTTAATATTAGTAATATGGTTTTATTTATTAGGTCCCTTAGATAACCTTTTTTCTTTTTATAATTAAATAATTTAATTAATTCACACTCAATATTAAATTTTGTATTCTTAATTAGTAATGGTTTTATTAATTCTAATAACATGGAAATTTTCAATTGAAAGTATGATTATATTTAGAACTTATAACATATAAATTAATTTGATTTTGATTAGGATATATTTTATTTTTTCTTGTCATTATAATAAATATGATCCTTAAAATTTATTCTATTAAATTAATAATATAAATAAAATAAATAATTAAATTAATCAAATTAAGTTTATTATATATATTTAAAAATATTTAAATTAAATCATGCAAATTTTAATTAAAATAAACAATTAAATAAAATTAAATAAAGTTTATCATATATTTAAAAAAAAAATATTTTAATTAAATCATCCTAATTTTAATGTGCTGGTCGACTCTTCTCCTCCCCTTTTTTTTCAATCATATATTAATATCTCTTGATTGGCTCTCTTCTTAGTAGGATTTTTCCTGATGATGAGTCTTGTTCTAGACTCGACACATACACTTAAAAATGGAGATTGTGGATATTCCAAGGCCTACATCCAAAAAAATACACCATATAAACATGCAAACATTTATTGATACCATGTACGAAAAGGACGTATGGACAGAGGTGTGTAGCCTCGAAAAAACTAGGGTACAAATTCGAATAAGAGAATTTGATCTATTCTTCCTAAAAAAAATTCATGATTTAAATCTTACCCCATCTTGTTACCTCATCAAAGACAGACTCCATAACTAGCACACTCATAGAGAATTTGACCAGCTCTGTAAATCCTTTATATGCCATTAAATTCGGAGAACCAGATTCATGTTAAATAAAATCTCAACTAAAGCATTTCAAACTCATCGAAAACTGGTTTTAACTATGCGTAAGGACCTTTGGCCTACCATTGACGCCTCAATAGTGCTCAAGGCTGATAGAGAACATTACACGGCTCATGAGAAATAGAAAAGTAACCTCGAAAAAATAAAATTAAAATCGATATTTTGGCATAACCACTACAACAAGAAACATTACACCATCAATTCTCAGAATAAAGATGTTACACAACAGCTCAACGTTGATAAATAATCCACAGTCCTGAGTGCACCATTCTTTGATCCCAGTTTAGTGGATGAACGTAGAAGCAGCTCATGCATGCAGCCCTACAGTATCCCTCAAAAAAGAGAAGCAACTTGCCACTCATCTAACAACCAGAAGCACAAAAACAATTCTATTGGCTCATAGAATGTACACTGTGGAAATTATGATCCTCAAATAACACAAAACGCCACTATCCTTCATCCCATTGACATCACATGCTCTCATCCCTTCACATTTCCTCATAATGTTATTTCAACCGTAAACACATCCACCTTCCTTAATTCTCCCACCTTGAATTCCAGTTCGATTGAGAGTAAAAATGTATAGAATGAAGCTGGGGATGCAGTAACGTCATGGGAATCTTGTTTAGTCGAGAGCACTATATGGGATGAATGTATAGAGAATTCAAAAAACACTCAACGTTACTACATTTATCCTCGAATTCAAATCAGAAACTCTATCCTTTTTCCTGATGAGAACACTCGCACGCAACCCTACACTAATACTCAAAAATTTGACGTAGGATTATACTCATCCATCATCGAGAAATGCAGGAGCCTGTAGTATGTACAATTCTACATCGTTTATCCTCAAACAAAATAGAACATCACCATCCTATGTGCGGATGATGGAAATTTCTCTCAGCCCTTCTAAATTCCTCAAAAAACTGATGCTTCCGGAGACACATACACCATCCCTAATCTACCCACCTCGATTGAAAGCAACCATAGCAACCAGACTAAAAAAATGTCTTGGGAGGCTATAACATCCAAATAAACCACTCTAAAAATGTCAAACGAAGTAGTGAAGTCTCTAGCAAGGTCAACAATTAGGTAGCCGGAAACTAGATCCCGCACAAGTTTGTCAGCGTGTCAAATTCCGATGGTCAATGGATTCACACGCAGAACGATTTCTAGGAATCGATTCCCTAGCAACACTGACGTGGAGAGAAACCATGAAAATATAAACAACATTCTATCTAGCAGTAATAACAACATAAATGTTATTAAGATTTCGTTGTATGAACTTAATAATGAAGATAAGGAAACTTCTTTCAAATGGGCTTAATTTTGTTGTAGCCCTTAATCGCGTTCAAAAAGAAGAAATCATTTGCAACATTGAGGATGAAATCAGGTCTCGTGATGATGAAGACAAAAAAATAAAAAATTCAACAATCCACCATTATCCTAAGAAAATCCAGACCCCCAAAAATAAATTTGAGTGATGAGCAATTAAGAGCCCTAAAAAGCCTAAGAAACAATGATAACATTGTGGTTGTAAAAGCTAACAAAGGAGGAGCTACAATAGTTATGGATAACGAAAAGTACAGAAATCAAATGAGATACCAAGTCCATAAAAATGGTAGGTATAAAAAACACAAGGAGAAACACATCTCAAAGATTATAAAAATTGTCAAAAATGAAATTAAGGAATCCAATGTTTCAAATAAATTAAAAAAGCACCTATCTCCCAATAGTGAAATCACTCCTTGTATTTATGGTGCCCCTCTTAGAAGTATTGTTAATACTATCGAGGCACCGACATATGAATTAGCCAAATTTGTGGTTAGTACCCTCACCCCACTAGTTGGTAAAACTAGCTCTTTCATCAAAGACTCCAATCATTATATCAAATTCATTAATGAAGCAAGGGTATATCTCGGTGAATAAAAATTCCATTTTCATGCTGTCTAACTCTTGAATAAGATCCTTTTAAAATAAGTTTTCTGTAACAACTGTAACTAACCAATTTTGTTTTTTTTTTTAGATAGTAACTCAAGTATTGCTCAGAATTCTTTTCTCACCTTTTCATCATTAGGTATTTCCACTAATAGTACATCCTTACTGATTTTTGTTGTTTAAAGTTTTTTCCTTCATTACCTCCCTCTATTCATTTATTTATAAATTTTAATTAATAAATTACATTCATTACCATAAATGTGTTTAACGTATCTATTGCATTTATTTAACAATGAACTCCTCTTCCTTTGATTTATATACATAGTGGTCCTATGTATACCTTACAATTGTTGCTAATAGGATCATAACTCATTTTAATTATACTCTTGGAATATATATATATATATATATATATATATATACTCATTTTATATATATTTTATTATACTTATTTATATATATATATTTTATTATATTCATTATAATTATATATATATATATTACAACATTTATATATATAAACTATTTATATTTTACCCTCACACATATATGCACTTCCACTTATGTAAAGTTATTATGATCCATATATATTACACTTCCTTATGGTTTTCCACGAAACATATCCTATCCTACCTAACCATATATATACTTAAGGAAAGATTAGATATATACAATGTACTAGCAACATTTACTTTAACGTAACGTAGGTTCACCCTACAGACCTTTACGAACATTGAAATTTTTACATCGTACATCTTAAATCATATGTTATCCTATGAACATATCATTAGATTTTATCCATACAATTTGGTATAGCATAATGGTGGCGATTAATTCATTTCAAACTTGTAATATTCAGAAATCATGATTGATGGGATTTTCACTATAGTGCATTTACTCTTGATCGTTTTGAATTTTCAACCAATTTAATGGTAGTACCTTCTCACCTGATTGTCACATAGGTTTCATACATTCGATGAAGCGTGTAGAGTCTATCTCACCTAGCCTCAATGGTGGTGATCAATACGAAAATTATCAATGTCTTGAATGACTTAGGTTTTTTTTTCATTGTTTCATTTGTTGTTCTTCATTTTATCAAATTTCCTATGGTGCGAGCCGCGCACAAAGAACATTTCCCCAGTGTCTTTACAATGATGTTCAGAGAAATTTATGTGATACTGGTCTTCTTGCCTCCTCACCATACTTATCCTCTCCTGCATGAACTTACTAGAATTCAAACTGAAGGTTCTGCTCCCTATTATGCGTATTAAATTGGTTATTCAAGTAGGAAGACCATGTTTACCTTTACCTCAAATTTATCATTACCATGCATTTAGAGTCCTGCATTTTTATTAACTTAGATTCCATATAAAAATAACCTTCTCCCTTTTCTGGATTCTAATATTGTTTTATGTTTATGATTTGTTACAGGGTATTCGTTTCGTTGGCACTCTGTCAACTCTTCATCATTTTCAAATTTATTTCCCACGGTCGGAGAAGAGGTATTTCTTCTTTTCTTCGAACAATTCTGAAATTGGGTTTTCGTGAAATGTACTTCAGCATTGAAGTTTTATAATTTTGTTTCGATTTTACTCGAATGAGTTCCTAATTTAGGAAAATCCCTAATTAGTAAACATTTTAGGAAGTTGTTGGAATTTAGGATTTGTATTACACGTAGATTAATTGGGTTCATAATAGAGTTGCTTTTCGTTTTAATGGTTATAATCTTCCTCGGTTTAAAACGTTTCCATTTCTCTTGGAATTTTTATATATACATATTGTGTCTCTATTATTTTTCACCGAGCTTCTATTTCCATTTTTTGTCATGGTTAGAATAGATACGTTTTCCCTCAACATCTCAACTTCTCCCATAGATTTTTTTGGAACTACTGTATATAATTGGTGGTATATGAAATTGACATGTCTCCCTCTATTTTATAAATTCTTTTAGTGATTGCACGCCATTATCTCTATTCAATTCAATTTTTCTCTTTGTTAACAATTATAACACATTTTGTATTTGATCATATACACTCAAGACGACTCCATAAGCATATACCAAAATCGTAAGCCTCGTCACATGTAAGCTATTCTATTATCACTCTTTTCTCAACTCTGTTTCGTCATACTGATTTTGAATATATAAACTTAGTTACAATTTTCAATATAGTATTTCACTTAACATAATTATTTTGAAATTGCCATAAGCTTTTCATTTATAATTATAATTTCAAATCTGTATGAGTAATATTCCCATTTTAGTTCAATGAAATTTATTTTCGTTTGACTAATTCATATATTATGAAATTTAGTTGCTAGTAATTCAATCCCCAATTGGGATTTTGATTTTATTTGTATTCTGTAATCATATTAATTTAAATATCTTTGTTATTTATATGTATATGAAGTTTCTCTTTTATTTCCACATAAAAGAGAATGTTCACCCTTAATTAATTTATATTTCCACCTTAATAGACTATATATGGTTGTTCATATAGTTATATATAATTCATATCATTGTGACTATATATACAGTCTCACTTGTAAATGGATTTTTCCTCTATTTCAAATTCAGAAGTTTATTTATTTTATAATTTTTGGCATCCTGAAATGGTAACTATTTTTACTATAGTATTAATTCTAGAAAAAATGTAAATTCTGTTTTCAATTTCAGATCCAGATGTAATTATCATAATTTTACAAAATTTCATTATCAATTTATTTGATACAGATTTTATTCTTGGAACTAATCTGAATTTTTCTTTTCCAGATTTTCATAGTCTTCCTCAAATATGAATAATATTGAGCCTCTTCAGTACTTATCTTCAGTAAGGTCAGTATCGACCTTTCACTGTTTTACATTTAATTCCAATAACATACTTTCTTCTATTCCTCTTTATAGTTTCGTACTTACAAGGTTACTTATAATTTCTACGGGACGAAATTATACTTTGGAAACAATCTAACAGGTAATTATTATTACCCATACACCTTCTATGTTTTCCCTTGTTGTTTTCGTCAGTATAATTTCTAACTTTTCTCTTGTTGTTTTCCCTTGTTGTTTTCGCTAGTATAATTTCTAACTTTGCTCTATATGTTTCATTGCAGGTTTGTATTATTTACTGCAATTTATGATACAATTATTAATGTTCAAATATCAGAGGATATTTAAACTATATTATGCTTAGAATTTCATCTGTTGTTCCTATAGCTGAGTTGTATTTGTTTCAGGGTACATATATTGTAATTATTAAATTAAATTTCAAATATTTAGATGGACTTAAACAATATATTTAGACCCTTACCAGGGTTTAGAGATTTTGTATGTTTGTCCCTAAATCCAATTTTGTCTATGTAACAATACAAAAAGATAAAATTACCCCTCTATGGTTAATCCCTATTAAATACATATGACACTTATTTATTTTTGAGCTAACCACAACATGTTACATAAAATTTATAAAATTAATATATAGAACTTATAGACACAATTTATAAAAATATAACCCTTTCTAACCACATTAGAATTACATAAAGTATAATAGTAATATAAGACATAAAAATTCATAGAATGTGCATACCAATCTGGTAAAGACTAATTGCCTCCCAACCTTGAGCTTAATCCACAGCTCCCCCCCAAGCAAAGACCAATTTCCCCTGAGTGTAGACAACATCTTTTCTCACTAGGAATAACTTATTTAAGATTTCTTTCCCTCAACATGTTTCCATAACTGTGCCCAGTTATTTAGGGATGTTGTTTCCCTTAGCCTAGGCTTTACTTTTGTTTTTTCCACAAAATATCCTTTAAAACTAGGTTTTCCTCTTTCTAGCTTTATTCTCACCTCTTGTCAGTAACTTCCCACTTTATTGAGGTATTTATTAGATTCTTATTTACCATCTAAAAATTTCAATTTTATTTTATTTTTCTCTAATGATTTTTGGAGAATTTTTGGAAAGTCTTTGGATTCTATTCCATCCTCATGGATTTGGAATCCTAGTCTCAAATTTACTCTAGTCTTTGCACAATAATAAATTTCACATTAATTTATCTACGTACAAAATAATATGTCCACATATAGTTTTCCCTTAGGTCCACTTGACCTTTTGGATTATTAACTATCTATATAAAAGCTGAAAAATAGAGATATTACATATTGCCCCTCTACAACAAAACACCATCCTCGGTGTTGCAATTTTTTTTTAATTCCTTAAACAAGGATGGATATTTTTCTTTCATCTCATTTCCTCGCTCCCAAGTAGCTTCTTCAGGTTTAAAGTGCCTCCATTGCACTTTCACGTGAGCTACTATTCTATTCCAAAGCACGATTTCTTCCCGCTCCACTATACAAAGTGGCTCTGGAAGAAATTCCCCTTGTTTTTCCACCTGTATCAGAGTCTAGTGAATCACATGAGTAGGGTCATGTACATACTTCTTCAATAAGGAAACATTAAAAAAATTATGAACTTTAATATTACTAGGTAGAGCCAATATGTAAGATACCAGCCATATTGTCTCCAAAAACTCAAATGATCCATAGTAACATGGTGCTAACTTAGCACAAATACCAGCATACAATGTACTTTTGCGAGGCTTAATCCTCAAATAAAAATGGTCTCCCACTTTGAATTCTTTGTAAATTATTTTCTTGTATGCATAACCCTTTTGACGATCTTGAGCTACTTTAATATTTTTCTGTATTATTTTCACAGTTTCCTCCATTTAATGTAGTGCATCTAGCCCAAGGATTAATTTTTCCTCTCGTTGAGTCCAGCTGAGTGGAGTGTGGCATTTTCTTCCATAAAAATCTTCAAAAGGACTCATCTTAATAGAAGCTTGATAACTATTATTATAAGAAAAATTTTCCAAATGGAGAAAGTCTTCCCACTTTATGGGTTTGTCCATCACATACATGCATAACATGTCCTCCAAAATTTGACTAGTTCTTTTAGTCTGTCCATCTTTTTGAGGATGGTAAGCAGTACTAAATTTCATCTTGGTACCCATTCCTCCAAACAGATTTTCCCAAAAATGTTGATGTGAATTCTACATCTCTATTAGATATAATCATTTTTCGAATCCCATGTAGTTTAACAATTTCTTTGATGAGTACATTGGCCACTTGTGTTGTTCCAAAAGTAGATTTCACTGGAAAAAAGTGTGTTTCTTTAGTTAGAATGTCCACTACCACCATTATGGAGTCATGTTGATATTTAGTTCATGGAAATCCAGTGATGAAGTCTATTGAAACCACTTCCCACTTCCATTCTGGAATAAGGAGATGATTCAATAGTCATGCAAGATGTTGATGTTCTAGTTTTACTTGTTGACATTCCAAACACCTTGCCAAATAATCAGCTACATCTTTCTTGATGCCTGGCCAAAACATGTTTTTACTCAATGCTGAAATAGGCTTTTCATAACCAGGATGACTTGCATAAGGTCTCTTATGGTATTCATATAATATTTCATGTTTTAAAGATGTTACATTAGTACTATACATTCTTTTCTTGTAGCAGATCAATCCTTGCTGGTTTATGGTATATCCTGCAATTTCAGTTTGTTGTAATTTCTCTTGCAATTTTACATATTGCTCATTTTGCAAAAACACTCCGTGAATCTATTCTTCTACATCAAAATTTACACTACTCCCTATATATGTCAAAATTTGACGAGGATTTATTCTCAAATCATCTGCAATTTTTTTTCTTTTCCTTTAATGTGTTTTATTCCCATATCAAACTCACTAAGGAAAGCTAATCACATGGCTTGTCTTGAATTTAAATATGGTTGGGTAAAGAAATATTTCAAACTGATGTGATCTGTTATTAATGTATATTTCTTTCCCAATAGATAATTTCTCTACATATTTAATGCATGTATAACCTAGTTCTAAATCATATATTGCATAGTTTTGTTCATGTTTATTTAGTTTTCATGATTCATAAGCTATTACTTACTTTTCTTGCAGTAATAATCCTCCTGGCCCCTCTATACAAGCATATGTACACACTACAAATTCCTTGTTTGGATCAACAATTTCCAATATAGCTGCAGTAATTAATTTCAATTTTAATTTGTCAAAAATACTATGACACTTTTCTTTCCACTCAAACTTTACTCCTTTTTTTTGCAATGAAGTAATAAGATAGAGTAATGCAGAAAATCCTTCCACAAATCTACAGTAGTATCCAGAAATACCCATGAATAATCGTATTGCTGGTACATCTATGGGTACAAGCCAATTCATGATTGCTTATACCTTTTTCGGATCTACTGCTAATCCTTCCTTATAAATCAAATGACCCAGATATTGAATTTTTTTTTTGTAAAATTCACATTTGCTGAGTTTTTCATATAACTAATGTTCTCTAAGGGTTTGCAATACTATTCTTAGGTGCTCTTGGTGTTATTCTTCATTTTTGGAGTATCCCAAAATGTCATCTATGAACACTAATACAAAATTGTCTAGATATTTATGCAGAACACTATTCATTAAACACATGAATGTACCAGGGGAATTTGTGAGTCCAAAGGGTAGGACTACAAATTCATAGTGTCCATATCTAGATCTGAATGTTTTTTTGTCGATGTCTTCATCCTTAATCCGTAGTTGGTGATATCCAGTTCCCAAATCAATTTTTGAATATATGGTGGCTCCTTTTACTTGATCAAATAGACCGTCTATCCTTGGAAAAGGATATTTTTTCTTAATAGTTAACTTATTCAACTATATGTAATCTATACACATTCGGAAAGTGCCATTGTTATTTTTAACGAACAATAATAGTGCTCCCCAAGGAGACACACTTGGTATTATATACCCTCTATCTAATAGTTCTTTCAATTGAATTTTCATCTCTAGTAATTCATGAATGATCATTCTATATGGTGCCTTGGAAACTGTGGTAGCTCCTTCTACTAGTTCAATTGATAAATCAATGTCTCTTTTAGGGGGTAAATGGGGGATTTCTTTTAGAAACACATCCTTGAATTCTTTGATTATTGGTAAGTCTTCTACAACCTCTTTTCCTATTTATTGTCCCAATTATTCCACTTGTATAGCATACACTTGAAAACCTTTTCTTATTGTTATTTTTAATTGCACATAAATCTGTCTGATAGATATTGGTTTTGGTTTTCCTTTAACTATTACAGATTTTCCTATATCATTTGTGCAATGTATTGTTTTATCTAAAAAATTTACTATTGATTTATTTTTTTCCATCCAGTCCATTCCTACTAACAGATCATATGATCCTAGAGGGAGAATTTTTAAATGGAGTTCAATTTGATATCCATTTAAATTTATAGAAGTTTTTGGAAGTTTATGTGTTAATTTTCTCTTTGTTCTTGTAGCTAGCTACACTAACCAAGCTTGCTGGGATTTTTCTGATTTTAATTTACAATTTTCCACTATCTGGGGGCTGATATAACTTAAATTTTCTCCTGGATCTATTAAAACAGAAACAATTTGATCAACAATCATACCTTCAATTTCTATCATTGTTGATTGGTGTTCAGCCTATCTATCCTCTAATGTAGCACCGATCCAAGGAATATTGCAGGAAATGTCATTTACTGTAGTTTCTTCTTGTACTACTTGAACATTCTGGATTGTTCTAGTATTGTGTGAGCAGTCTCACAACATGTCAGGCTCACCACACCCTCAAAATTTTAATGCTTCTTTCACTTTTACCACTCCTTCTTTTTTTCTTTATATTTCCATTTGCTTAGAACCAATGTGGGATCATGCTTTCTGGTTTTCCCCACTCTTTTTAAACTTCTTTCGCTGATGGTTTTTCTAAATTTTTTTCGTATAGGATGGTTTTGATATTTTTATGCTTGACTCCCCTTTGCCTTTTTCTTTATTTTTCCATTTTTTCAGCTGATCATTTCTGCATTTAAAATGTTGGTAGCGTAATCTTTCTTTTCGAACAGCTTCATCCATTCCTTTTGGATTATCAAATTCAATTCTTTCTTTGTAGATGGTGGGTAGGAAATTTAGAAATAGTTGTACATTGGCCTCTTGTTTCGTGTTATAAGGCACATAGCAAAGTAAATTTCTACATTTTGTAACAAATTCATCAATAGTGAGTTGTCCAAGTCTCATGAAATTCCTTCGCTCTATAATCATAATACCTGTCGCTAAGGTATCTAGATTTGAACTTTGCTTTATATTCTTCCCATGTAACAATTTTTTCATCAAGCACATATACAATTTTTGTCTCTTCCCACCAAGGCGTGCCTTTACCCTACAGTTGGTAAATTCCCAATCTGGATGACGAGATAATTTTCGCTATATGTTTCATTGCAGGTTTGTATTATTTACTACAATTTATGATACAATTATTAACATTCAAATATCAGAAGATATGATGATCAAATTCCCTTATTTCAGGTCGGTCAATCCGAAATTGGGAGGCTCCATCACTACTCTATTTCATTTACAAAATTCAATTTCATACTTTGTATTTAAAGTTTGATGCATGACCGAGATAATTTCTAATGAAACTATTGTATATAATTTTTATATCTTTGAAGGAGTTATAAAATGGTTTGCTCCTCATCTCCATTAGAGGATTTTCATAGATGGAACTGTTACATGTAATTTAATACATTTTTATTCATTACAGGTTTATAACTGTATGACTGAATCATAATATGCATAAATAGAGAATGGTTTCTAAATGAAAACATTCTATACTTTTATTTAACTGTAAATATGAAGTGTCTATTTGTCATCCAGATATGTATTTGTATTCATGCTATGTATCTAAACTATATTCTGTTTAGAATTTCATCTGTTGTTACTATAGCTGAGTTGTATTTGTTTTAGGGTACACATACTGTAATTATTCAATTAAATTTCAAATATTTAGATGGACTTAAAAAACAGATTTAGACTCTTACCCAGGGTTTAGAGATTCTATATGTTTGTCCCTAAATCCAATTTTTCTATGTAACAATACAGAAATATTAATTGTACCCTCTATTGCTAATCTCTATTAAATACATATGACACTTATTTATTTTTGAACTAAGAACAACATGTTACATAAAATTTATAAAACTAATCTATAGAAATTTCAACTACAATTTATAAACATATAACCCTTTCTAACCACATCAGAATTATATAAAGTTCAATAGCAATATAAAACATAAAACTTCATAGAATGTGCATACCAATCTGGTAAAGACTAATTTCCTCCCAACCTTGAGCTTAATCCACAACTCCCCCCCGAGCAGAGAACAATTCCTCCGTGTATATAACCCCTTGTCTCACTAGGAATAGCTTATTTAAGCTTTCTTTCCCTCAACATGTTTCCATAACTGCGACCAGTTATTTAAGGATGTTGTTTACCTTAGCCTAGCCTTTAGCTTTGTTCTTTTCCACAAAAGATCCTTTAAAAATAGCTTTTCCTCTTTCTACTTTTATTCTCACCTCTTCTCAGCAACTTTCCACTTTACTAAGGTTTTTATTATATTCTTATCTCCCATATAATAATTTTCATTTAATTTTATTTTTCTCCAAGGATTTTTGGAGAATTTTGGGAAAGTCTTTGGATTCTATTCCATCCTCATGGATTTGGAATCCTGGTCTCAAATTTACTCTAGAATTTTTAAAATGATAAATTTCACATTCATTTATTTATTTCCAAAATAATATGTCCACATATAGTTTTCCCTTAGGTCCACTTGACCTTTAGGATTATTAACTGTCTATATAAAAGATGAAAAATAGAAATAATACATTTTCTAGGTAATAAAAGAAGTCACTGCAGCTATTTCCACTCACACACATTGCATACCTTCCCCCTCTCACACTGCCCCTCTCCCTATGGCTACTTGCCCTGGACCCTCCTCCCTTCCTACTTATTTTGATACCCCCCCTTCAATCCCTGACACCTCCCCCCCTCACTCTCCCTCTGTATCATCCTCGGATATGCTCCCACCCCATCCCTACCAACTCTGATCTCTTGCTCATACCCCTCACCCCTCAACTAAGACCGGTGGACTTGGCCTGATTGAACACTCTCGATCAAAACCTAGTAGAGGTCGACACTCCAACGTATCCAAAGCTATTATTCAAGTTGGTCAAGATATTGAAAAAGGGAGAAAAAATACACTTGAAGGGGTCCTTAGAGCATGGACGACCCGACCCATGGTTACCTCATGAAGATAATTTCCTTCAACTGTCGAGGGTTGACCAACCCTAAAAATAAATTAGCCCCGCGAAGACTTGTTCACAGCACTCCCACTGGCGTGATTTTCCTACAAGAAACTCTAGACTCATCTGAACATGTCACCTCTACTCTCCAAGCTATCTACCCTTGTTGGATATTCCAGGAATTTGATGCTCGTGGAAGATCAGGGTGGGTCTCTATTGGTATCAATCCCCATACCATTATAATCCTGAACCAATGGGGAGGGGAAGGCTTTCTATGGATTGATATCTTCTCATCCAATCTTGGAGCTGCTTACCGTCTTGTCAAAATTTACGCACCTTGTTCATCCCGACTCGCTTTCTGGCATAATATTCTCAGCTCCTCTCTTTTAACTGCTCACAATCTAGTCATTGGTGGGGATCTAAACTTCTCCCTGGGATTGGTGGAATCTTGGGATCTGCATGCTACTGCTGATCCTCTGGTAGAAGACATGTTTCAAATCTTAGAATCCCACCATCTGATTGATATTCCAATGGCCCGACTTCACCCCACTTGGAACAACCATAGAACTGGGGAGGCCTTAATAGCTAGGAGACTAGATTGATTCTTAATTCATGAAGACCTCACTAGTTTTGGAATTTCGTATCGACAATGGTTGGGCTCTGGTGGGATATCGGATCACTCTCCCATATTTTTGGAACTTGCACCTCTTCGACAAAAGCTCTGTAGTCCATTCAAATTTAATGCTACTTGGTTACCCTACCCCAAATACATCGATCTGGTTAAAAAATATTGGTCTTCACACCATATAGCTCACTCTAGCACCCCCTCAGCCTCGTTTGCTGAAAATATGAAAGCCATCAAGAATCTAACCAAATCTTGGGCCAGAGATAAAATGAAAAAGGATGAGGACACTTTGAATAAAACTAAACCGACGATTTTAGATATTGAACAATCTCTGCGAACCGGGACATGCTCTGATCATATCAGATCCCAAATATCATAGTTGATAAAAGAACGCACTCGGATTCTCAGAGAACAAGAAGAAAGCTAGTGCCTTCGAAGTAGAGTCATCTGGCTAAAAGCTGGGAATGACAACTCCAAATTCTTCCACCATTTTGCAAATGTTCGTAAAGAAATCAATACTATTTGGACACTAAAGGACCACCAGGATAATCAAGCTCACAACTTCCACCAATTGGCTCAAATGGGTATTGATCACTTCAGAGAGCTATATAAATCCCCTACTAACACAAATCTAGATGAAATTATCAGAGTGGTTAGGTTCTTCCCAAGATTTGTAGATCAGCAAGCTGAAGATCTGCTAATGAAACCAGTCTCACTACAGGAACTTGAGGACACCTTAAAATGGTTCCATAAAGATAAAATCCCTGGACCGGATGGTTGGCCAATTGAATTTTACCTAGCTTTCTTTGATGTCATGGGAAAGGACATCCTCAACTTGGTCAAAGAATGCAGATCCAATGGAATACTATATGATGCATTCAATTCCTCTTTCATTGCCCGTATCCCCAAATATGATAATCCACAAAATTTCTCTGACTATCGACCTATATCTCTTTGTAATTTCATATACAATACCATTGCCAAAATCATTACCAATCGTATCAAGCCCATCCTCTCAGAGCACATATCACCTGAAAAATTTTCTTTCCTACACAAGTGCCAAATACATGAAGCTATTGGCACTGCTCAAGAGGTTTTGCACTCCATCAAACACAAAAAGATCAAAAGCATCATCCTCAAATTGGACCTTGCCAAGGCTTTCGACAAAGAAAATTGGCTGTACATTTGTATGATACTTACGAATTTGGGCTTCCCCTACAATTTCATCAAATGGATCATGTGCTGCATCACCAATGTTTCTTTTAGTCTTCTCATCAATGGTTTTGCATCTCCTTTATTCCACTCAGAAAGAGGTCTTCACCAAGGATGTCCACTCTCACCCCTCCTCTTCCTACTCATCATGGAAGCTCCGAGTTGATTGATTAAGAACAAGAAACAGTTGGGACGATTTCAGGGTATCATATTGGCAGAAGGATGCAATCTCACTCACTTACTCTTTGTCGATGATGTCCTCATTCTACTCAATGGTTCAATTGGAGATATTATCTCCTTTTCTACTGTACTTTCAGAGTTTAGTACAACCACAGGAATGAAATGCAATGCCTCGAAATCCACCATCACTATCAACGGATGCTCCCCCCAGGAAAGAGGGCTATCACTTAAAAGATTTCCTTTTCTTTCCTTGAACATTCAGGAAGGTCTAAAATACCTTGGGTTCAGATTGAAACCCTCAGACTATCGCATTGCAGATTGGAGCTAGCTTGTTGCCAAGTTGAAAAAATTCATTGGTATTTGGCACAACAGATGGTTATCTCGGGTTGGTTGGCTTACCCTCAAATATATTTTGGAAGCCACCCCCGTGTACTGGATGTCAATGGCATGGTTACCCCATGCTACTCTTCATTTCATTCAAAAAATGTGCAACAAATTTCTTTGGAATGGTAGCAGAGAGGGACGAACTTTTGCATGGGTCAACTGGGATAACATAGCCCTCCCTGAAAAATGGGGAGGAAGGGGCATCAAAAACATGGACTGCTTTGCAAGAGCCCTTGTTGCTAAAATGGGGTGGGCAATCATGACAACCAAGAACCTATGGAAACATGTGGTTCATATGAAGTATATCTGGCCCATGAATATTTTTGATTGGATTCAGCTACGAACATGGAATCAGCGCAACATCTCATCCATTTGGAAAGCTGTCATTACATCACTGCCTCACATCAGGAATGTAATTTCTTGGAGAATTAGATCTGCAAAAAAAGCTCATATTGGTATTAACCCCTGGTCGTGCTGCGGAAATACTCACATTCTACCTCTGGAACTCATCAACCATCTGGATGATCATGTCATTCGATTCATTTCTCACATTATTGAGCCTCGAACAACAGACCTCTACACATAGGGATGGAAAACTGCCAATCAGCTCGGCATTCCAGAGCATCTGAAACATGAATGGCAGACCTTCACCATAGTGCTGGCAGAATGTCATATTCGAATTGGCACTAGGGATGATGAAATCATTTGGGCCCCTGCAAAATCTGGGATCTATACTCCAAAAGATGTATATCTGCACATATACCTAGAACACCTCCCTCAGAGACGTGAATGGTGGTGGCATCTCCTTTGGAAGCTTCTGGCCCCTCCCTACACCAGATTATTCATGTGGTGCTCACTAAACAACATTTCTCCTTCCATGGACAATATTCACAAATGATCCATTCATGGACACACTTGGTGTACACTCTGCAGAAACGACTCAGAATCCATTGATCACCTTCTACTTTTCTGCAGATCCACTGTTGCGCTTTGGTCATCCATTATACATGACCTGGGCATCAATCATATTTGGCAAAGTCAAAACATAAACGAGGCATGGCAAGTGTGCTGGAACTCTTCCCCTACATTCAAATTCAGGAGCCTCCCACTCCTTGTCCCCTAAGGCATTTGGCTGGCCAGGAATGCATCTATATTTAAAGACTCTACCCCCCTCTGGCATTTTATTAAGTCCAATATCTTATCCAACTTCTCTTTCATACCTAAAGATGATTCTCCTAGACCCCCCCAAATTATCACACCTGAAAACATTAAACACAACACTCCTTGGGACTATTTCGATGGATCTGCACAACCATTAGGATGTGGTGAAGGTGTACTTTTACATCTTCCCAATCTGCATTTCTTCAAAATCAAAATGGGTTTGGGACCCGACACAAATAATTATGTTGAGCTTATCACTCTTCGCCACCTACTTCAGTTTGCATTAGAGCATAACATTTTACACCTTCAAATATTTTAGGATTCAAAAATTATCATTAATTGGTTCAACAAAGTAGCATCTTGTCATGTGCACACACCCTTTTCAATTTTGGAAGATATTTGGTGAATGAAAGAACATTTCTCATCAATTTCGTGCTCTCACATATACAGTGAATGCAACTGCATTTATGACAAGCTTTCCAAGGAGGCAGCGGTCCAACACAGGGGCTCTAGCACACAGAGGAACAAAATGATACTCAACACTTCAGCTATTATCATTGTCCATATATAGAACAGCCTGGTAATGCAGCACAGATGATCTGAAAAAAGACAGTTTTTGAAAGAAAATTGACAGTGATATGATGAATAGTATGACGGATCTATTATCTAATAGATCGTAATATTGTATTTATTCTATTTATTTTTTTTACACCCCATCAAGGGAAATTTTTAGGATCTAAATGTAAGTGAATACAGTCACAACATGCATATGCAATGCATCTACAACATGTAATTTTCAACTTGAATGAAAATTATGATTTTTCCTTGGGAAAAAAAAAAGAAGTCACAGACCCCCATACCACAAATCTTGTTGGAGTATGTCTCGGCTCCAATTTATTTACATTCCAAGGAGAAATATTTTAACAAAAATCTGGAGTAGGTATGTGATCTCCACTATCTCCCATAGTGGCTAACCTCTTCATGGAAAAATTTGAAACGAAGGCACTCGATACATACCCATTAATACCTAAATTTTGAATTAGGTTTTTTTATGATACTAGTGTCAATTACCCATATGAGAATGAATAGCTTAAAATATTTCTATATCACCTTAATAGCATATCCAAAGATATCAAATTTACAATGGAAGGTGAGGAAAACAACTGCATCCTATTCCATGACATTATCCTCATGGTGATGCGGGACCGTCGGCTACAGTTGCCATGATATTTTACTTCTGTGATGTATTAGAATTCCATTTTATCAAATCATTAATGGACACATGGGCATATATAATTAAGAGTAAAACATGTCAACAATCACACAACAAAATGAAATACGTTTAATAACATAGTTCGTCCAGTGTGGACTACGTCTCTTGGCCTCGGTGTCTCGATGGTGTTGGCCACTTCATTTGGTGCTGGAAATGGTGATGATGTAAATGGGAATTGTTTACTTGTCATACAAGGAAATATTCCCTCAACATGAGTGGCAAGGTGTTTCCATGACACGTTCTGCTACAAGGAACTCTCACTCATAACAAACCTCCTATCAGCGTGACAACCTCACACATGGTGAGAAAGAGTATCCCTCCATCAAGGAAACAAAGGGATCTCAAAAATAAATGATAATCCATGATGAATACATATTTTATAACATAAACATCAAGATTCTGCATCATACATCAAGCAGGAGTCGACATGACATAAAACATCTTACAACAATATCAATGACGTACATGGAAAAAACACTTCATATACCTCAACTCTAAAGTTGACTGAAGAATAAAATGCTCATCTCATGTATCTGAATGCACCATCAAAGTCATGGCATCAAATGGCATGAAATCGACTATCCACACTCTGAAATCTGACTCCATCATTCAAACCTCGAAAATGGCAGAAACATTGAGACCTCTGCTGAAGAAACGTCATCAGATTCCCGTCATTGAGAGGTGTAAAATCCATATACAATTTGTCCAAGTTAGACAATAGATAACTCTAGCCCCTCTAAAAATGTGGCTCATATCATGGTTCCATTACTGCCCTGAATGGCTCAGGGTTACACCTACAATAAAAAAATTTATCCTACCTTGAAATCCGCGCTCCTTCTTCATTGGTTGAATGACAATGAAAAGGAATTTAAATATTATTTGCTGGTGGAGATTTCCAAGAGACACCTTGGGCTTGTTGGTTTTAGGCGGAGCTACTAAGGCGGAGGTCGGGGGTTCCAACCCCACTGACCCCACCTGAATTGGATTTTTATGGTTTGAACATTGGTATTAGTTTTAAATTGACATTGCATATATTTGACACTTAACCATATGTGTTGTAATTTTTGTTTGAAATATGTTAAATATGGGCGCGATTGTAACCGTGACGCTTAGTGGTATGCCATTTTTTCGACTGTGCGTAATGTTTGTAATGGTTGTTGTATTGGTATATGGGTTGCGTTGTATGTAACCTTGGTTTGGAATGGGGTCACCCCAGTGGGGGGACGACCCATGTGGGTCAGGCGGGTTCAAGCCCCTCCGGCCCCAGTCAATAGTCACTAGCATGGGTTGGCGGTATATACCAATGTGGTGGACAAGGTCCACTCCACATGGCCCCAACCCAACCCTTTTGAAACATAAATTATATATATGACATATAATGCGGTTACACCATGGGCGTAGAGTGTGGCAGGGGTCATGGCCCACCATTCAAACTTGGAATTACAATATGATATGGTCGATGGGGGGGTGATGGGGTTGGTGTCTCGCCACCCCATTTTAATATTTTTTTCACTTTTATATAAAAAATAGGTTCTTTTTCACTTTAACGAAAATAAGGGTCATTGGGAAAATTAATGAGGCCACAATTTCACCCATTTTCAAGAGCTAGGTTCATTGTCAGTTGATGGTGAAATTGTACGACACTTAAATTTTGCCCACTGCCCAACTTTGACCAAAACTTTGACTTGCTCTAACTTTGAATTTTGGCCTATCATCACGCCTCTTGATCTCCTGAGGGTTTCTGGAGCCACCTGGATCAATACTCCCCACTAAGGGGCTTTTGGTACACCAAAAGCATGAACATGATATGTAGTTGCTTTGTACCTTCTTTTCACCATGCCTGTCCTGAAAGGTCATCCTTCATTCTCCTTCACCTTTGTCCTTCAGAGCCATCAATGATGAACCGACACCTACATATTCTGTAAAACTGTAGTACAATATTTTGCAAATTACATGGCTAAATAAGTGACCAATCTATGTTCCAAGCATCCCATACTTGCCATGAGTTTATAACACATACTCAGTGGTCAAGTTTACGTTAAAATTGAATCAATACCCCAGCTATCAACACAAGGGAAAAATACCATTGTTTCTTAACAAGTGATCGAAAACACATCATCAATTTTACATTTTAAATTGCAACATATGATTTACAAAGTAAGGACAAACACACTACCAAACCTAGAAAAAACCATCTCTCACTTACCAAAGTGAATGGGTCATCTCTATGTGGCGCATTTGCTTGTTGAACAATTCTTTCAACCGGTTCCTATGCTAATGCTTTGTCCTTAAGGCACATCTTTGGATGGAGCCTCCAACACCTCATTCTCTAATGGTCACTTCTATTTCAATGACTACAATGGGTCTTCATCCTCTAGACCTACTTTACCTTCTTATTTTCCTGCGATGGAGAAGGCCTTTCATGCCTCTTCCTCTTTTGTGCTACCATTATTTTCCAACACTCAGCATATACATGGTTATGGAATCCACAAAAACTACATCTGTTCCAATGCCATAATCTATGTTCATTGTTAGCAATATTTTTGTAATCGAAATGAACATTATAATACAAAGACTTGTTATATCTCTCTTGTTTATCTCTGGTGTGATCATGGTGACAAGAGCTTGCCTCAGCTATTTGAATGCTATGTGTGCTGTCATTGAAATATGGTGAAGTGTTCCCATCATTCTCTTTCCGTAGTGGTTTCAACTAGGCATTGGGAGATTCTAACACCTTAGAGAATTGTTCTTTAGTGTACTCCAAACCTGCTAATCGAGGTCTCTGCATGACCTCCAATGGCTGAATCATGCCTTGGCCATTAACGCCAAGTCTTCCTCCCTTGTATCCGATCTTGCTGAGGAGTCTCATGCCAGTTCTTGTAAGGGGTGTCTCCACATTTTCCACAGAAATAATAGCACGTGAAGATGAAATTGAATAAACATCAACATTGTTTACCTCAGATGTCGATTCAAAGATAGGTGATGATGTATGCTTCAAGCCTTTGTTGGACTTCAACTCCTTCAAGGCCTCTTCCATGACTCATAGCTGAAGTTGTAATCTCTGCTTCTTTTCTTTCTCTTCTTGGAGAAGCGTCCTTAATTCTGCATCCTTTGATTGAACACTCTTGTCATTGCGCAGTTCTTCCAAGGCTGCCTCTGTGCCTTGCAACTGAAGTTGCACTCTCCTCTTATCCTCTTTCTCCTCTCATAGAAGCACTTTCAATTTAGCATTATCTACTTGAAGGCTATAGTGGATCTCCTCATTCGAATTATGAGAAGAAGGTGATGAATATGTGAATGAAGCATTGCTTTCCGCTTCCTCTTTCCCTCATATTTCATAATATTCATACATCATGTCCACCATTTTGGGCATCATGACCATGGCCTCATACATGTATTTTTCATCATCTATTGCTACATATTTAATCGTTGTTCACGCTCGCAATTCGCATTAGAAAGAAGACCACTCTAATAGCACTTGATCTGGGTCCATATGCTACTAGATTTACCCATGATATTTTACTTCTATGATGTATTAGGATTTCATTTTATAAAATAATTAATGGAAACATATGCATATATAACTATGAGGAAAATATATCATCAATCACACAATAAAACACAAGACGTTTAATAACAGAGCTTGTCTAGTGTGGAGTACATCTCCGGGCCTCGGTGTCTCGATGGTGTTGGCTGCTTCATTTGGTGCTGGAAATGGTGATGATGTACATGGCTGCTGTTTACTTGACATATAATGAAATGTGCCCTCAAAATGAGTGGCGAGGTCTCTCCACGAGACATTCCACTACAAGGAACTCTCACTCATAACAAACCTCCTATCACCATGACTACCTCAGACATGGTGAAAAAGAGTATCCCGCCATCAAGGAAACAATGGATCTCAGAACATAAATGATCATCCACGATGAATACATATCACATGACATAAACATAAAGATTCCATATCATACATCAATCAAGAATCGACACGACATAAAACATCTCACAACAATAATCAATGAAGTACATGGAAACAACACTTCATATACCTCAACTCTAAATTTGACTGAAGAATACAATGCTCAGCTGCTGGATCTGAATGCACCATCAAAGTGGTGACGTTGAATGGAATGAAATAGAATGTCCACACTCTGAAACTCGACTCCATCATTCTAATCTGGAAAATGGCCGAAAAATCAATACCTCTGTTGCAGAAACTGACATTGTCATCAAATTCCAGTCACTAAGAGGTGTTAAATCCATATAAAAATTTTCCAATTTTGACACTGGACAATTCTCGCCCCTCTCAAAATGTGGCTTAGATCATGGTTCCACTACCCCCCTGAATGGCTCAGGGTTCCACCTATAATCAAAAAATAATTCTTCCTCGAACTTCGTGTTGCATATTCTTTGTTCGAATGACAATGAAAAGGCATTTAAATATTATTTGCTGGTAAAGATTCCCAAGGGACACCTTGGGCATGTTGGCTGCGGGTGGAGCTATTAAGGCAGAGGTCGAGGGTTCCAATGCCATCGACCCCACCCGAATTGGATTTTTATATTTTGAACGTTGGTATTAGTTTTAAATTGGCGTGTTATATGTTTGGCACTTAACCGTATGCATTGTAATTTTTTTTTGAAATATATTAAATATTGGCGCGATTGATGGTATGCATTTTTTTGGATAGAGCGTAATGTTTATAATGGTTATTATATTGGTATATGGGTTGCGTTGTATGTAACCTTGGTTTGAAATGGGGCCAGCCCAGTGAGGGGCCGGCCCATGTGGGTCGGGTGGGTTCGAGCCCCGTCAGCCCCGGTCAATAGTCACCAGCATGGGTTTACAGTATATACCAATGTGGTCGGCGGGGTCTGCTCCATGCAGCCCTAACCCAAACCTTTTGAAACAAACATTATGTATATGCCATATAATGCGGTTATACCATGGGCAGAGGGGGTGGTGGTGGTCATGGCCCGCTACCTAAACTTGGAATTACAATATGATATGGTTTATGGGGGGGTGGCGGGGTTGGTGGCCCTCCACCCCATTTTAATATTTTTTTTCATTTTTATATAACAAATAGGTTGTTTTTTACTTTAACGAAAATAAGTTTCATTTGGAAAATTAATGAGGCCATAATTTCACCCTTTTTTGGGAGCTGGCTTCCTTGCCAGTTGACGATTAAACTGTAGGACACTTAAACCTGGCCCATTGCCCAACTTTGACCAAAACGTTGATTCGCTAAAAATTTTCCTTACAAGATCCGATTAGAGATCTGCTTGCACCATTGCAATCAGGGCGACGAGAACTTCAATCTGAACCTAGTTTAAGAGAAATCCGACCACTTTCAATTTTGACCTATCATCAGCCCTTGATCTCCTGAGGGTGTCTAGAGCCACCTGGATCAGAAATAAATATGGATCTCTTGGACACAAAGTGTTCAGGAAGAAAGTACATACTAACAATTACCTTCGCATCGATTCACACCACTACCTCACTCAAAATATGGGGGTTTTGATGACTATTTTCACGGGAGCTTTCAAAATATCTAACAAAAGTCATGTTGAAGAAGAAATTGAGTATTTAAAAAGTTCATTTTTAGAATTTGGATATAAAAATAAAGAAATTATCAAGGCAATTCAAAGGGCCAGATCTGGAAATAAAAGAAATTCACGTGATGAGTCCTTGATTGCTAAAACATATCTTCCTTATATTCATGGAGTCATGGACAAGGTGGCCAAGGTTCTAGCAAGTAAGGACATTGGAACCTCTTTCAAGACACTAATGACCATAAAAAAAAAGGACGAAATCGATTAAAGACAAACCTGAGCTCCTCCAACAGAAAGGTGTATACAAAATTAAATGTTCTTGCAAGGAATTTTATATTGGAGAAACAGGCAGGAATTTCAAGATCAGGCTTAAATAACACGGCACTGACATCAGAAATGGAAGAATTAGAACCTTGGCTTTAGCTGAACTCTCCAATATAACCAGTCACCAGATTTTTGTTGAAGACATTGAGGTCATTTCCAATGAAAAAAACTACTTCAAGCATAATGTTCATGAACCGCTTGAAATAATAAAACAACCTCAAAACCTCAATAAGGATGGGGGTTTGGATGTTAGAAGAAATTGAATCTCCATTCTTCCCCACTCTATGGAATACGCACCAGCTCCTCCATAAGCCTCCTTAATGAGTGATTTTCCATTTTCCATATCCTTTCACCTCACCACATTTTCCTTTCCTGTTGATCATAATTCCCTGTCATACCCCTTACATCAAGGTTCACATAATCCTCCTTCCTTCCCCTTCACTTGTTAATTATCTCCCCCTTTTCTTTTTCATTACCTCCTCTTCTCGTTCTCATTACTTTCCTTATTATCTTTCCTTTTTCTCTCTATATTCTCATCTCCATTTCTCCTTCCTAATAATAAAAAGCCCCTAAAATCATATCTTAATTAAACTAACTTTTATTAATAATTAAGATTCCATTTCTTTATTTTTAATTAATTAACCACCTTGACTAATTTCTAATAATTAGAAATAATTTTTCTAATAATAAAGATAGAAGATTTTCTAAAAATTAAGATAAATAATTTTATTCCTTACTATTAATATTAATAATTATAATTAGAAATATGTTAATCTATTACTAATTATAATTTCATTTAATATTAGTAATATGGTTTTATTTATTATGCCCCTTAGGTACCCGCTTTCTTTGTTATAATTAAATAATTTAATTAATTGAGACCCGTTCTTAATATTATCTATTATATTCTTAATTAATAATGGTTTTACTCATTCTAATAACATGTAAATTTTCAATTTAAAGTATGATTATATTTAGAACTGATAACATAGAAATCAATTTAATTTTTATTAGGATATATTTGATTTCTTCTGGTCATTATAATAAATATGATCCTTCAAATTTATTCTATTAAATTAATAATCTAAATGAAATAAATAATTAAATTAAATTAAATTTATTATATATTTTTAAAAATATTTTAATTAAATCATCCTAATTTTAATTAAAATAAATAATTAAATAAAATTAAATAAAATTTATTATATATTTTTAAAAAATATTTTAATTAAATCACCCTAATTTTAATGTGTTCAAACCTTCTCCTTCTCTTTCTTTTCCATCCTGTATTAATATCCCTTGATTGGCTCTCTTTTTAGTAGGATTTGTCCTGATGACGAGTCTTGTTCTAGACTCGAACCGTACACTTAAAAATGGAGACTGTGCATTATGAATAATTATGTTGATAATCCTTGAAAATGAATTAAGTTATTTCATTTAAAAGAATACCAATGATGTTCTCATGATGCATATGCATTAAAACTGTTAAAGAAAAATATTCGATTGTTGAAGAGAGTATGTGCTTCAGTGCACAAGATTACTATCTAGTATATGTGATCTACTACAATTGAATATGTGATTTTACATGCACAAGGAGCTTGAGTCGTGTAAAAAGAGAGAATAATTTTTTTGATAAGTAGTTCACATAAAACCTTTGCATAAAAGACAATTGGTTGTGTTATTTGATAATGATTTTTTATTCATGTTATATTTTCAGGAAATATTACAAATATGGCTAATGTATGAAATGATAAGAAAATATTTTGTATTGCATGCATAATAGCTAGTGAGTTAGCTAGCTTTTGAAAAAAGAATAATTAGTGTGTTAGATTCCTTGGAAAATAATATATATATATATATATATATATATATATATATATATATCTTTGTGTGTGTGTGTGATTCCATGGAAAATAATATATATATATATATATATATATATATATATATATATGCAAGGAAGAACTTTTTGTGATATAACTCTTCAAAAAGATTATAAGGGAAAAAAAATGCTTGTATGCATTATTTAAGAGTAAAAGTAGTATTCACATGCTTTATTATGTTAAGATATTTGAGATAAATGTATACACTTGTATGGATGGAAAAGTATAGTTTTGGTATTAGAAATTTCTAGAGAAAAGGAAGGTGCAATCAGATAATCTTGATTGTGTTAGATTTATTTTAGGAAAAATAATATGCATCTTCACTTTTAAAGGCATTAACTATGGTAACAATTTTCTTTAGGGAGAATATTATGTATAGTTATTTGTTTAGATCTTTTGGTAAGATGAAACTGTTTCTTTGCATGAAAGAATAAATATATGCGTTTGATCCCTTGGAAAAGAAATGTGCTTATTTTTCCATGCAAGATTTAATTAGTTTCCTTTGGAAATAAATATATGGTTTACATGCAAGATGAACAAGCTATGCTATATTCTCTTGGACAGCACAAGTAGTTGCATACACAAAATTATAACTAGTATGTTAAATTTGTTTGAAATAGGGTTGGAATTTTTGTAATAATAGCCATTGTGAATAGATGTCATGTGGAAAAGATTTTTTTGATAAATAACATGCATTTACATGCATTCGTATATAATCTATTATGTTAATCCATTGGGATAAAGAAAAGATACGAGTAGGAACAAAGGAAATTGCTTGTTAAGATAGTTATCTTGAAAGCTTGTTATGCATTTGCATGGACAATAATATTATTTAGTATGTTAGTTTTCCTTTGGAAAGAATATGGAAGTGCATGTAAGATTTTGTTAGTGTTGTTGGAAATGTGGCGTTTGATAGTGATTTCTTTGTTACTAATACATGTGAAATGATGTTAAATAAGACAGTTCTTGAGAGTCTATTTATGTTTTATACATGCATATAAATAGTTGTTGAAGTGTCGCATATAAATAGTTGTTGAAGTGTCACAAATAAATATTGATTATTGATTGAAAAGAATTGTTAATGTTTAACATTGTGGCAGACAAACATTTGTGATTCCAATTAGGTTTAGGAGTTACAACTGTAGGATGACCCCATTGATGGGAATAGTCTGACCACAAAGATAGAGATTTAGGATTCATGGGTAAATGACATGATGATGATTGTAATAGATTATACCTAGTTATGTTTCATTTAAGACTATTTTTATATTTAATATTTTTCGAAAATGGTGAAGGGATGGACTCTCTTATAACCATTGAGTGAGGAGTAAACATCCTCATGAGCGTTTAATAATAAAATTAAAAATTTGTTAGTTTTCACCCTACGGGGTTTCTAGGGTATATCAGTGTCTAATGATGTGATTGTTCATTGTTTCATTTTAATGAGGTTAATTTATTTCCCGATGTGATGATTATATTATCAAGTATGTGATTTATTAATTGAGTTAAAAGAATCATGCAATCGATGCATAATCATAAAAGGATATTCAAGTTAATATGCTACAACAATGGTAGTTAATGGTTGTGGAATTCACTATTCTTTTAAAAAATATTTCTATAGCTAATGATGATGGTTATTATAATGGTCAATGAAAAAAAACTTAAAGGAATCTAGAAAGCTACACATTGGTAAATGTTGAATAATTTTCCTAACTCCATGCATTTTCCGATGAGGTTACTAGGGTATGTTACAGTATAAATCTTTTATAGTCCACTTTAGCTTATTTTCTAGTGTTTATTGTCGTTCATGTATTATACCTTGCATTGTATGATTTTTCAGTTTCAGAAAAAGAATTCAGTATGGATGGTGAGAAGCATAATTTTAAGAAAGAGAGCAATACAACTAGAGTGTCAAATGTAGAAAGAGAGAGAAAAAAGAACCCGACTAGTCATACCCCTAAAGTAAATCTCTCGCATGAGACACGCACATAAAAACTGATGGTCAAGTATTTAAATTTGGTTAATTCACTTCTAATTCCTAGGAATCACAAATATAATGTTTTGAAGTGACGAAACAATATTTAATGTGTAAATTGTAGTCCAAAAAATATTAAGTTGGAAACTTGTATTGTAATACTTGACATTTCATATAATATAATTTGTGGTTGAAATCATTTATATTTTTACTTTATATTATTTAGTATTGTAATTAACATATGTAACACTACATTTTCATATTAGATGAACATGCACATTGTAACATTTTTTAATTTAGTTGCAAAATTATACCAATTAATTTATATTTATTAATAATAAACACATAAAATAGATATAAAAATACTAAATTAGAAGTTTATATTGATTAATGATGAACAAAAATAAAATGAATATACAATGAATAAATTATTCGTTTATAATGACTATTAAAGAAAGCAAGTGAAATCATTATAAACTACTAAATCAATCGTTTATATAATGAATATGAAATTAACAAAAAAATATAAATGAATATTGTAAATGATAAATTTGTGATTACAAAACACAACTAAATTTTTCATATACAACTATTAGTAGCTAATTTACATTACCTTATAACACGACTGAAATCTAGTCATATTTCTATGGTCTTTAATTGATTTCATACAATGACTAAAATTTGCATATATATTACTATTAGTAGCTAATTTATAGTAAATTATAATGCGACCAACATTTTGGCCATATTTATTTGGTCATTAATTGGTTTTCTTAGGTGATCATGTAGTAGTATATTTTCTTGTTTATTTGGTCATTAATTATGACAATTAATGATTAAAGTAATGGTCACCCAATTTATGACTAAATATTCTACCAGACGATATAATTGTGAAAACCAATTAATGACAAAGCTGAATATGATTAAATGTTGGTCGCGTTCTAAGATACTGTAAATTAGCCACTATTGGTCACTGACTAAATTGGTGGTCTATATGAAAATTTTAGTTTTTTTTTAGTAACTAATTACCCATTTTGTACTAGTGGTGCGGGTGTTGCCCATTATTACGGTTGTATCTCTTAGGAGAATGAAGAGAGTGAATTGTCAAGATGAAGTGTGGATGATGAACCCAATTGTAGGTGTGGCCGCGTAGTGAACAAAAACGCATAATGTCTAGAGACTGGTGGGACTAAAGTCCAAAAAGTTTTGTGAAATGCGGCCAAAGATTTTATGAAGCCCTACATAATTTTTTAGAGTAAGTCACTCTATGAAATACCACGTTGATGTGGAGTCAAATGTATTGGAGGGGAACAAAAGTGGGTTTGAGCTGGTTACTCTATGGAAGTGGTTTGCATATGCTCTTGCTCAGGTCTCTACAGTGAAGATGAGCCTCTCCCATCCATTGAGGGGAATATTGTTACGAGGTGAAACTTGTTAATCTCTAACTGCCGATGTGAAACACTAGCGATAGGGGTCATGGATCAAAGTTGCATGAATCTCTGAGGATTTTTGATCGAAGTGTGGAATGCATTGAAAAGTGGTAGTGCATGGATGTGTCTAGAAGCATCAAAGAGGTGGGTGGGTGTGCCTACAAGTGTCAAAATTATAGAAACCAAGAGCTAAGAGAAACCATACCACAATATTTTACTTGATATTTTTAAATAATATAAGAGAATTTAAAATTTCATAATTGTTCTATTGTTTTATTTCCATGAATATATTACCATGTTTTATCAGAGAGGGCAAACATAGTTTCAGGTCCACTTGGTGAGCATCTATGTATTTTAAAAAACATTGAGAAGAGAAAGTGGAGCCCAATTATTCAGACTATATATTTTTAATTAATGCAAATTAGATTGCCACCATGGTTGTAATAATCTCTCAGAAACTCTCTATTAATAATGATATTTTGGAAAGTTTGCATTATTCGTTGGTTATAATGATGTGATTGCCAATGGGACTGTGCAGACTGTGCATAGCATAATTTTCCACTCAGATTTTTTTTTTTTTTTAATATACTTTCAATATTTTATTACCATAGCACTCATGCTAATGCCAAATTAGTGGGCCTAAATTCATCGAGATAGTTGATCATAGGCTTATGATATTGTGAAATATTAAGATGAGGATTTGTCTAAATGATGGTAATATTATGATATAATTTATGCCGAATGATTATTTAATTATATGATGATGGTGATTATTTGATTATATGCCTAATGATTATTTAATTATCTAAATTTACTTCCATTTTCTATTTATCTATTTATATATATATATATATATATATATATATATATATATATATATATATATATATATAACACTTGTGAAACATAAAGTTAGAAAAAGGTCAACAAATAAATTGGGAAGGGCGTGATCATCTTTAAAAATTGAAACCCTTATCTATTGACCTAATAGTATTCCTTTTAACGTTCTTCTTTATAAGTTGTTGATCATTGATGGAGTGTTGATGCATTGAACACCTCCATTCAAAATATACAATAAAATCTAAAACCTCATTTAAAAAATAATTTAAAATTTATATAAAAAATTATAAAAATATTAATAAAAATAATTAATTAACCTATTTTAAATTGATAGGTTATAATTTTTTAAATTATAATTTTATGCATATATTTCTATGATGCATTGTTTTATCATTATAATATTATTTAAATACATATTTTTATTAATTTAAATTTATTTTAATTAAAAAAATTTATATGCAATTTTCTTGGGAATATTGATAGGTTCTTGTTAGATGTTTAAATGTTAAATATTGTGATATTTTTTATGAGATATATTTTGTTTTGCTTTGGCATAAACAAAACAATTTTATTGGGAATATTGATGGATTGTTTTTAGATATTTCAATGTTAAATTCTGCGATCACTTTGAGATCTATTTTGCTTTTCTATGGAATAATAAAAAAGATAATTCATATAATATATATTATATGTATAAAAAAAGAGAATCCATATAGTATATGTTTAAAGAAAATTCATAAATTCATATAAGATAATTAATATAATTTTAGATGTACTAAGTTGATATATAGTGAAGGAAAATATACTATTTAAAAAATTTAAAATAATAAAATAAAAAAGATATGTTATTTTTTAATAAAATTTATAAAAATTAAAAAAAATTAATAAATGATATTTAAGTTTGCATCCGCCTAGCTTTTGTTAATCAATAACTTATAAATACGTTATTCTAAAACAACATAAGTATATATCTCAAGATTAGAGTTATGTTTATATGCATGAATAAAACATTGTTTATTTTGTATGAAAATATTGAAAACAAATTGTTCTATTTTATTTTATTGTTTAAATATAAAAATTATGGTATAGATATATGCTATAATATATTTTAAACATATAATTCCATATACATGAGGTCTCAAATTAACAGTAGAATATAAAACTTTTGAATAAAATATTAATAAAATATTTTTGAATATTTAAAAATTATGGTATCCATGCAATGAATTTATTTTATTTTATTTTAGTATCGGTGTATAATTATGAAAGGTATGAAATGATTGCAGACTATGGTTGGAATATTTTGGTCTTAAAATATCCTATATACTTTAATTAACGCAGTGGATAGTGTTTTAATAGTTGTGAAATCTTTGGAATGCTATCAAAAGATTATGTTTGTGGATATATATAGGGTTTACCTATATTTTTAAATGTGGGTGTTTGTTTCCTTTGAATGAGTAGTTTATTTTTCTTATCACTATGTTTGGCTCTCGAGATGGTATGATGTAGGTGGTTTTCTATGGTCTTCATAGATCATAGGTGGTGAACATGAAATGTTCTTGGCAATATTATTAGATTGTTTTTTGATATTTCAGTGTTAAATATTGTGATATTTTTTATTAGATTTATTTGGTTTTTCTATGACATAAAATTTGCAATTTTTATTTTTATTTTTAGCTAATTTGTTGTTTAAACCATGGATACCACTATTTAGGAGTTTATGTCATTCGAAAAATTTTCACTTATTTTTGTTGGCTTTCTTTGTTTGCATTGATGATTTTTAAGTTTGTTTGTAGACATTGGTGCATTTTGTTGGGAGGCCGAATATTTCTTGCCAGTTGTAATCATTGTGTCGACAAAGAATTTGGATTTATTTCTTTGATGGTTCATACGACCTTGGTTGTTGTGTTGGCTCTTACCTAAGTGATAAAGGAAAAATATCTACAATGTTTTTCCCATTTCTTCATTTAGGGTACAAAACTGAAAGTAGAGTTGGATCAATGATTCTATTCGGTTCACTTGGAAATTTTCTAGGTTTTAAGAATTACTTTGTTGTGGAATCTTTTACAAAGACATTTAGGAACCTTGGTATTTTTCATCTTGTTAAGCAAGGACTATTCTTTGTTTTTCATAAGTTTTGTCCAAGGAAATATGTATGGGTTTTACTAAGACAGGTCTACAATGATATGGATCCATATTATTCAGGTTTTAGCAGTGATGAGATGGTTTGGAAAATATTTTCTTCCTTATGGTGGTGTGCCGCCGCCAAAGGAGGTTGTATTCTATAAAGGTAATTTTTTCTATTTGTATTCAGTCAAAGATTATGATGATTATTTTATGTATGGAAAAACTATATATTGGTTGGATCTGGAAAGAAACAATTGGGGTTTTACGTTTGTGCCTATTTCAGACATGCAATGTATGGAAATAGGGAGATAGAGGAACTGACTTGTTTTTGTTGTGAATAATAGTACCACACATGTTTGGTCACTAGAAGAATTGGAAAATCTAAAATTTGGGCAACATTCCAATAAAGGGCGCATGGAGTATTTTGAAGATGATTCGGGGTTTAGATGGATGTTGGTTGAAAGCATCTCTATGGATATTAACAATAAATGCTTAGGGTACCTACCTTTTCGTGCTATCGATGATAAAGTTCTTTCTGTGGGTTTCATGTAAGGCTAGTTGAAGGTATATGATATGGTTATTATGGTTTTCCCAACAAAAATTTATGATGGTGTCTCCATTGTGAATACATCTCGATTCCATGTTCCACCAGTTGATGGTTCCAATGATTTCATTGAAAATAACAATGTGTTCATGCTTCTTCCAAATGTTGATTCTATTTTTGACATACACCATTATTTGAGGATATTTTTATATAACGTTAGAGACTCAAAGACATTTTTTATGGAGGATTACTACTGATATTGATTTTTTCAAATAAGATCAATCATGTTTTTGAGATTATTTTGTTGTGAATTCTGACATTGTGCTAAACATATATCTAAGTTGATATTGAATGTTTTATTTACGGATAAAGCTTATTTTTCGTTTGTATAATATGCAATTGAACTAATTTTTTCATTTGCAGCAATTTGATAAAAAGGAAGTGTTTTCGTTGATGTTGTAACAATTTTTTTTCTAGAAAGATAACTTTTTTTTGGATGTTCATGTTTGGAAATGAAAGGCTTCAACCTATTTTTTTTCTAAAATTTCTATAATGGTTTCTTTTTGCCGTTTATTTCATTGTTTCCTAGCCTTCATTTTCCTGTAGAAATGTCAAGTGAGTCAACTAGAAGGCATCCAAAGAAACAAGCTTGTTCACTTGGGTTACATGAAAGAGTGAATGAATATCTACGACAATGGTATCAACAAAAAAAGGAAGTTATAAACTCTCGTAGGAGGGTTTCTTACCAGCAAAGGAACATGACATTAACAAATCGAAGGGATGGTCAGTTTTATGGTTGTGAGTATCACAACATGAGTAGCATTTTCAAAGGATTATTTGTTCATTTTTTTATTTCATGGATGTTGAACACATCAAAAAATTTATGCCTTCTCTAGATTTTCTAATAATTCCTTTTTTTCTTATCTTTTATTGCCTAAGATAGCATGGATACAACTAACAATGAGGAATCATTTGGACATAGTGGAAGGAATGAAACATTTCAAGATGAACATGTTAATGAGAATAGATAATTTACAATATTCATTTTGTTTCTTAGTAGTGATATTGATGATACCATGTTCAAAAATATGGAACAAATTACTCGAAATGTGATTTGTGGTGTTGCAAGTAGCAACTATGTAGTCAATTTTTTTAGTCCTCCTGAATATTTTTGTACTGTATCTCTTGGAGAAAAACATGCATGTTGTGGTGGATTCGACACATGGGTGTACGAAATCACACGAGCTTAGAGAGTGTGGTCTACTCTCTAAACTATTGGTAACAGGCAGAATGTGGGGGGAGCTCAAAAGCATAAAACTTAAATGAAATAATATGTTGCAGTATGCTCTGGTTAAAAAACTAAAACTAAAAACACAAAAGAAGCTATATGAAGAGTTCCAAATAGTGATAATGCAAACGATGGCTCGATGGCCTCTTCTTATTAAATGTTCAGAATAAAATGAAATCTTACCCACTTTCCAAAGGGCCCCTAGGCAATGGCTCTAGGTCCCGATGCAAGGATGTTTTCCTTTCAAGTTCTGCCTCTGATGCAGTCTAACTCTCTGTCTCTCTGCTGTGGTGGACTAAGATGTTGGGTGGCCAACTATCGAGTCCTATTTAGCTCCAGCTCCAGGTCACACACAATGTTGGTGTTGCTTGGGAAAATTTGGCCAGCATAACCTTGTGATAACCATTTGTTCATCTCTTGGTGGGTTTATATAAGTGAGCTTCAAATCCTCTTTCCCTCCCTTGGTACATGATGGATGGTGACCCAAGGGAGAGGTATGATTCGATTGTGTGCTCAAATATTCTTTTGTGTGCTCACATAATGTCTAAGGAGGCGCTGGTGGCTGTCCTTAGGTGGCTTTCACATAAGGAGTAACTGTCCTTTGCTTGTTGTGGTCCCAAAAAGTGAATTTTTTCCATTTCAAGGAATGCGCGCTTATTGGGAAAAAGGGCGCGCAAAAGGCGCTCTTCTTGAAGGGAAAAGCACGAATTTGAGCATTTATGACTAGTTCAAATATGATTTTCTCAAAACCTTAGAGATTTTAAATACTTCTTGATTCCGTAATGTATTCATGTCCTGTAAATCCTTAGGCTTGAAATTAATTGTTGTCATCTTCTGTTGTACGATTTTCCAGTGTTAACAGTCGCCCCCTAATGTGTGAGGTCTAGGAAGAACTGTATAGCTGAAATACATTATAGTTTCTTTTCTGTATTGTACATAGAGAGAGAGAGAGAGAGAGAGAGAGAGAGAGAGAGAGAGAGAGAGAGAGAGAAATATGCCTGCGTGTACTTTTGGAATCAAGAACACCTTGCACCGTTTCCGAGATAACCATGGCCTAAGGGACCCCCTGCAAGCAGAAAAAATATACAACATATTTACAAAATTTCATCGAGGCAAGCATGTCCCATGCTCGTGATGCTATGGCTAGTTAAACAAAATTGACAGATACATGTGCTATCTATGTCACTACTATCATAGTGATGCTGGTGGTTGTTGACGACGATTGCTGACGCCCTCAGGGGTGTTTTTTCTTTGACGATAGGTGGAATGTGGTACCCATATGCATAATCGTGGTATGACATATCATTGTGCAATGTATGCATATGTACTGGTTGGGACCTTCCCATGTAAGAATTATTTTTAGAGACACTTATAAAGGCACGGGTCTGCGACGAATCTTGATCAAAGTGCAATGGTTGTAAGGTATGATACCATCGTGACATGAAAGCGTTTTCTATAGTCGAATGTCAAGAGGATCGATGACATCTATGGACAATGATGTCTCCCATAGTGCCACCCGACGATACTCCTTTGCATGGGGAGGTGTCATCTAAGGTACTGCTTCCTTTTTGGAAAAGAGGTGGAGAGGTTGACAAAAAGGAAGCCTTAACCAAAATATGATGGGTTTAACATAGGCATGTTGGCGAGCGGTAATTGAAAACGGATGATGGGGATTCAGTGGCCCAAGGTCGAAGTATACTTGAGCAGCTTGGCGGCAGTCATAGGTATTTTTGAAGGGAAAAGTCCCTGGAGTCGGTAGGACCTCTAGGGCGGGTATGAACTGGCTATGATTGTCGTAATGGTGCGTGCATGGGGGGGGGGGGGGGTGAAATACTTCAACCAAGGGGGATGGGGCACTGCTGCCATGGGAGAAAAGGTGAAATATGAGGGTGAAGTGGCGAAGGGAATCGTTTGCAGTCTTTGTGCACTTACCAAAAGAATAAAATAATGGGGTTTGGTTTGTACAAAACACAGAGACGAGTACCCCAAAACATGAAAGAGGTTCGCTCACTGAAGGTGTGAGGATGATGTTTTGCTGGGGGTAGGGGTCCCATTGGTTGGTCTCATGTGCGGGGTTGATGTAGCGGAAGATGTCACATATGGGTTTATGTTGATGAAGGTATGGCGGGCCAAATGTGGTGCATGGAGGTGCACTTTCATTCTTCTTGTACAACCTGATCGTCTGGGAAGGGGGTTGAGTTTAAATGGTGAACTTGACATTATGCATGATATGTGGATGGGCATGAGATGCTTCCCAGACTAAAATGGTATGTCCATGCCGTCACTTGTGGGGTGATGTATGGTCTACTTTGGATGAGGATTGCCATGGAGGGGAGGCTCTACCTACCATCGCAGACGTTTATCATATGATGAGTGGGGTGATGATAAACGTGGTCAAGTATGAGGACTCTATGGTTTATTTCTAATGGAGAAATTATGTCAGGATATGCAAATTTTTCTGGGACTCTATCATGTTTAGGGTAGAATGATACCTGCTCCAGAACTTTCAGTGGGTGGTGCTGTGAATGGTTTGCAGGTTCTTCCTGCAAAAAAAAACTACCTCAAGTGAAAGCATCTTCTTTTGATCCAATATTATTGAAAAACATGAATTTTGGAAAGGAAGATGGGAGGGTGGATACCTATCGATGCTTGAAAAAATATTTCTTCGGAAAGAGAATGTGGGTCATCTCTTTTGTTCGTCATGGTATACTAATGATGGTGCAACTTACGGTTTGCAGAACAGACCTTTTGATCTCTTGTTATGGACCTTCAAAGTTCTGGAAAAGGGTGATAAATAAGGGATTATGGCCCTAATCATATTCATTTGTACTTGCTGAATTTTGGGAGATAAGAGGTGATACCAGAGCCTTTCTTGCTGTTGCGGTCAGCCTGTGTACTGGGGATTAGCGATATTATGCCGAGGTGACTTCCAAGACGTTCTTCATTTCAATTTTTTTAGTTTGGTGATGCCAAGAGCCATAAAAATTGGGTTTGTACGTCCTCAAAGGGGATTTTTGTCCTAGATTGTGCGAGCGATCTAGGCAAAGAGGCGCCACACTTTGCGCCTTTTTTTGAGGTACAGCCGCGCGAAGGTGCGCTTTTCCTTCCTTTTTGAGCACAAGGGTGCGCCTGTGAATGAAACAAGCGTGCAAGGGCAGGGTTCTTGTAAAAACTTGGGTTTTTTGTTGTCCCTTTTGATGTTTTTCCTTTGCACTGATGGGTGCCTATTGCATGGCAGGTTGCTGTAGAGAGAACAAGATTGGCTCGAGATCCGGACCGCTCAGGCTACTAATGCTAGGGCGTGTCGTCAGTTGGTCGCATGGGGCCTCCTGAAATTTGCTGAAAACGAGTTCCTTTGGTCACAGGACCTATTGTTACGTTATATCATACAGCATTGGCACAGGAGGCGCAACATGTTTGTCCTGAGGGGGACGAACTTGATTATCCGTCCAGAGAGGAATATATAGTTTGTGACCAGATTACTGTCTTAGGGTGAGGCGCTAAGGTATCCACTTCCTCCTGGATGAGTAAACATGGACAGGTTCCGAAGGAGGCATTGCGGTGGTGCGCCTCTTACTGAAGGGTGCATCAATATTTCATCAGTGACATATGTGGCCGAGCAGTGTGCTTTGGCCATTGTTGTGTGACTGGCAGGGTCATTTACGCCTCATCGGGCATCAGGCCCACATGTGGGAGTTTTATGCCATTTGAGGAACGGGCATTTTTTCGATTTTTCCCGCTTCTGCTTTGATGGTATGGCGTCGCAACTGAACAGGGCCCAACGTGGATCCAAATCATTTGTGTACACTAGCATCTTATGCAGCATTATGTACGAGAGGGTCGTTATGCTGAGGCCCATGGTGGCTGTGCCTATTGGGGGGCCACGGGAGCCACACATGAGGAGGTGGGCTTCGGTGATGCCACACGGCAGTGGTGGCATGGTGGGTCATTATTGGAATGATACGACGGAGGCCTGGTTTGAGGCCAATCCACAGATGTTTTTGCCATACCCGTACGTGGGGATGGAATTTCAGGGTGATCCAGATATTGGTCTCCCTTTCGGTTATGTTTGTGGTCCTCAAGGTATGTGCCATATTTCTGCATTTACTCAATTTTTTTTTGTGTACTTGAGTGTTTTTATCGATGCTGACATTCTTTTGGTTACTCGTGCAGATGTTGGTGAGGTGGGACACCCAGTGGCCCGAATGGTGGGTCACGATCCTCTACCACGACTGCTGGGTGGTCGGGGAGGAGGTGTCATAGGTGGACCCGATGGTGGTGCTCGTGGACCTGGCAGGGATGGTGTTGGACCTTCTGGTGAGGGCAGCAGCTTGGTTGCAATTGAGGTAGTAGCCGAGAGAGCTCGCGCAGATGAGGTTGAGGTGCGCATTGTAGTACTTACAGCTCAGGTGGCCACTCTAGAGGGCTTCCGGGGCCGAGTAGACCTTTTGACCCACAGAGTGCCTGCCCGAGGTTTTATGGATGATCTCGAGGAGGTTTGGATAGAGGCGGTGATGGCCCGCGAGAGGGAGTACCAACCCACTCTACGACGGGTAGTTGTTGTAATGGCGACAACAGCTCCGGTGTTGGCACCAGGAACAGTGGTGGGCCTAGGTGCTCCTCTTTAGGGGGCACCCCCCTAGAGTAGATTTATACACAGGGAAAGCACCCGTTATGAGGATGCTTCACTTATTTTTGACGACCGTTGTATTTTTGGGTTGGCCAATGGGCCAGTGATACTATTTTTGTACTCCAATACACGTATTTTTTTATATGTATATGAGAGATCTTTTTTGCGGCTCTACATGGTGTGTTATCTATTTCGGTTTACGCATTTTTGTGTTATGATGATGGATATATATGTTTTTGGTTTTTTATGTATATATATATTTTTAGCTATGCGATCAGCTACTTGGTTTTGATACCTTGATACATGTGAGAATGTAATGTAATCAAACTGTCTGCTTAATCTTCTGGCACACAAATATTTTCTAAATAGGTTTGCGTCTTTGGTTTCAAATGTTTGTTTTAACTGTGATACCACTAACTAGGAATTTAGATAGCCATGCATATGGCGGATGCCCTAATAGAGAGCCTCACACATAAGTTTGATAAAGGCGTCATATTCTGCTTGATTGTTGGTTGCTGATCTAATGCACACGCCATTTGAACACAGTGGTGATGTGTCAGAGTAGTAAATGACCCAGGTGGCTGCAACTAAATTTTGAGACCATCGCGATGCTCCATCAGCAAATCTGAAATAGGGTTCAAGTTGGTGATCCATGATGATATTTTGAGCGCCTTTAGGTTTCTAGGTCAAAAATATTTTGGTATTAGGATTTTCTTGTACTCTAACTCTAAGGGATAAGGGCTACAGGGTAAAGGCCATTGATGGGGTTAGTGAGGTAGGTCCCGTCCGGTTCCGTCAAGATGTATTCCCCCTGCCGGAGACAATGTTTGATGATATAGGGCCCTTTTCACAAGGTTTCGAACTTTCCTAGCCCTAAGGCTTCTTTTGCGACATCATAGCGAAGGACTAGATCTCCCTCAGTAAATGAGCATGGGGTGATGTGGCGGTCAAATGATGCTTTTACCCTTTTTTTATGGGGCTCATTGTGTTGCAGTGACTGTCGCCTGCTTTCGTCAACTAGCTCTGGTTGTACTAAGCGTTGTTCTAGAGGCTGGGTGTCATCAAGGAGTTTGATGGCAGTATGCAAGTTTTGGATCTTGCGGAAATCTATGCAAAGGCATAAGGTGCCTTGGTATTTTGTGTCAGGAATAAATCAGAATTCCTATGACAAGGGGGTGGTTGAAATCCTGTCTTGGGCATGTGACGATACAAGTTTTATGTTGTGAATTATGTCACTAGCATGCGGGGGGGAAGGATCTCAGTAACGGAGTCTTGTGTGTGCCTAAGGTTGGCTTTCCCTCTAGGATAGTCAATTTCTGGTAGGTGGAATCTGTTTTTGTTACAGAGGTGCCTAAACGCTTGTAGCAGCGGGCATTCCTCCGGCGCGTGATTATGACTGGTGCAAATGGTGCAGGGTATCACAGCGCTGACAGAGTAGATAGTGTGAGATTCTACACTACTCTATGTTCCAGATGTGGATGCTTAGAAAGGGTTGGTTGCAGACCAGGTCGTCTTCTCTTTCCATTTTTGCATCATAGGTCGAGACTTGCCTCCCTTTTTGGTGGGTAGTTGACTTAATGCCACTCTAGATGCTCTCATCTTGGGGAGATGCGTGCACTTAAATATATGATGAAAGTGTGAGAAAATTTAGCAGTAAGTGCGTGTGATCTTCTCTTGATTAGAGAGAAGTTTTTAAGGAAGAGGCGAGATTATGCGGAGACTATTTGCAAGGGGTTTGAGTTCTCTACATTGGTTGATTCAGTATTCATTTAGATCACGTAGGCCGCATGTTATCCTAGGCTTGGTCTGGGGTATACGTGATTGGTGTGTGGTCTTATCAGGATTGACACACCACTGTGGTGGTGGGGACATTGAGTCAATGACATATATTTTATGCCATTCTTGGAGATCGCTCGTCCTCTTTTCTACGGCATTAATCATGTCGATAGTGGGACAGATCCCTGAGACATAAGTACAATTTCGTTCACAATGATTACCCTGACATATCAGGCAAAATATCCATGATATGGGGGTCCCATCGTGCTTGGTCTGAGGCGAGGCAGGGTACCAACATCGTAATGCTGCTAAGTCAGGGCAGTGGACTACTATATGGTCTGTCTGCTTGCATAACGTGCGTGTGGGTGGGTTTCGTGAAGTGCCTGTAGGGGTAACTAGGGGTTCCCCACTAGGACTTTCTTCAGTTGACAAGAACATGATAGAGCCACTCATCTCCTCTGCTTGGGTCATGGAGCTGCTGATGGATTCGGCATCCATATCATCTTCTTGGGAAAGACGAACTATGGCTGAGAGGAGGCTAGCAAGGGCTAGCCGGAAGGGAGGTATGTAGTGAAAATCCTCCAATAGGTGATTATCAGCGCATAATAGGCATGTGAATTGGGCTGCACATAGCCCCACATAGTACACTCTTTCGATTGGATACCATATGTGAATGAGTTCCAATGTGGCACATTCTTCGAGGTAGTGGCCACGTTCATCGCATAGCATGCAACATATAATGGGCATTACTGGGGGGTGCTCTACGTATTGGTTCTCCTCTTGTAAGTATAGGATGGTACGTTGTTCGTCACTGATAGACTGGATGGAGGGATCCTCTTGATAGGATCGCTCGACCACGTGTAAGGCGTCCCTATACCATGGTATTTCTGGACAATGGTGCGTATAATGCCCATAGGTTTCACAGAGGGCGCATGCATGATTGCTACGCAGTAGTTTGCCTATACTTTTGGTGGCAAGTTCCTTTTTGTGGGAATGTCATTTTGAGGTGCCTACCTCGCAGCCGAGGAGTGGTTTTAACTCATCCAACTCCGGGCATATGTGAGTAGGGTGTCCTGTGACATCACATATAATGCAGGCTGATGAATCCCTCTACATGGTGGGGGTCACCACTTTCTTTCCTTTCTTGGCAATTTTCTTTATCGTGGTCGCTGGTCTCACAGTGGGAATTTCCCTTGCGGGGGCGGTTTCGACTGCTACCTGGGTAGGTTGGGGCTCCTCGGGACTGGGGGGCTTTAACCCAAATGCGGTAACATTAGTAGCTAGCATTCCTGGAGGGGGAACAAGATACCATAATGGGAATGCCAATGATATATTGGGTAATACCAGTTTTGCCAAGACCTACTTAGAGGTGAAGCCAGGAGGTGGGTAGAGGAAAGGAGTTTGGGAGGCAGCATAGACTAGGGAGGCTACAGTAGCTGATGCCTCGGTGTTGTTACTGCTTGAGTCCATGTCCTAACTAACCTCGGTGATTGATGTGGACATCATGCATACCGGGGCCCCTGTGGCATTGAGCGATACCTCAGGGATAATAGAAGGATCTTGTAGGAATGACCCTAGGATGGACGATGGTTTGAATTGGCCAGGGCCATATTATTGATACCGTAAAAGACCATTTGTGGCTGTATCTACATAGGGTAGAAACATATCTGTGTTGGTCAAGGGATGCTTTTAGTGTGCATCAGTTGGTCTACTGTGATGATTCAATCCTCGTGGGGGAACATCATGATGCGGAAAATAGAGGATGCTATGGCAGACATGGCGTACATCTAACTCTGCCCAAGGAGTATATTGTAATCCAAGTGAGCGTCCAAGACTTCGATGTCTATGTGGACCATCTTGCCGGCTAAGTAGACCGGTACATTTTGGAAGAGACCGATGAGGGTCGAGGGACGGTCGTCGTATGCTTTGAGTGTGATGACGGGAGGTTTGAGTTCGGGGGCTCCTAACTTCTGCCATACATTCTTTGACATGATGCATGTGGATGCACCCTCGTCAATGACACATCGGTGGATAGTGATATTCTGTACCGATACTGGTATCTGGAAGGCGACCATGGAGGGAAGCCTAGGGGTGGCTTTGTCTAAGTCAAAATCCATCATGCGCGTGTCGGCAAGGTCGACGGTGCCTAATGAAGAAACTAGGGCTTTTCGTTCCTTTTGGCACGATTGCAGTACCTCCAAAGTGGACATAGAAGTAGGTGATTGAGCTAAATCATCTACGATGCTATAATTGTGGGATGCTTTGGAGTAGCTACCTGCTTGCCTAGTAGGCCCTTTTATCAATTTTGGCATTGGTTCCAAAGGAATCTTTGGAATGGTTAAAGGTGCAGTCGGCGCACTCGTACTAACCCTTGACGTACTGGTGTCTAAAGGGGTGTCGTAGCTACGATTCCAAGTTTGGAAAAACATTTCTTCCCCAGCCATGTAAATTTCATGGTTGTTTTTCCCGGAATCGTCGGGGTTTTATTGCTGAGTGTTGACCATTCCTTGATGGGGGAAGCATTCTTGCATAACCGCAGTTTTATGGGAAGATTGTCCTTGTCCTCGGTTACTATGAAGCTTTTTAAGCTCAGGGAGTTCAAGACAGTTGTGAGTATAGTGCCCGTACTCACCACATATTAAACATGAATGGTTTGTTCGCAGAGGTGGCCTTTTGCCTTGCTTTTGGGCATTTCTTGGCTCCTGGTTTTGATTCTGGTTGGAGTTACCTGCAGCCTGGGATCGCAGTGGGCACTGTTGGTTGGTGCCCCCTTGTCCAGGGTTCCCTTTGGGCTTGTTTTTTACCTTTCTTTTAACCACGTGTTGACGAGAAAATCTGTTCAGCCAACAACAAGGGATCTCCCCGGTAAAAGGTCCCAATTAGACCTTGAACTGTTTGGACTAGGGATCCCATCCGGGGTGTGGGTCCGGCTACCACTGATTTCTGCTTTTCTTAGGGTCTCGCTTAAACTCTATAAAATAGTGGATACACACCTAATCAACTGATACAAGACATATGATTGATGCATTAAATGTACATGCGACACTATGAGTAGCAAGAGGAAATAATAAAGCGTGAAGACCGAAGGAAGTGTTGTTAGAAACACTTCATTAGGGTCACACTTGTAAACTGTTCTGACCACAAAGGAAACAATTCCTCATAGCAAGAACACTCTTTCACTTCCTAAAACTTTAAATGATAACATAAACGCAGATAAACAAAGTCATCAACATTCGCTAGGAAAGTGAAATAAACTCAACCACCATTAACATACTCAGAAAATTGTTATGCAATTGTGATGTGAATTGAAAATACAGTTCCCTTAATCTAAAGACGTTCAGAAACTGAAAATATAATACTCAAGAGTGCTCATACATAAAACAACACCAGATCCACAAAGGGATTTTTCAAAATGCTTGTATTAATGCTTAAATGTATAATCCTCTGGTAATACAATATACTCAGCTCGAGTCCCAAACAAAAGATCCTTTTACATGCTCCTGAAGGAGTATTTATAATAAAAAACCTGCCCTTTGGGCTTCCTTGACTTTTCATCTTCTTGACCGTTGGGCTGCCTTGCGACCCAGTCTTTTCTGCGACCTGCGACCTAAGCTGTTGTTGTGACCTGTGACCTGACTGGGTCGTGGGGTCACAGGTTGTAAGAAAATGGCCAAGGTGCAACCTTGCGACCTTGCAACTGGGTCGCAGGGTTGCGGGGTCGTGGATCATGAAAAAAGATGAAAATGCGAACTTGCGACCTTGCGACTAGGTCGCTGGGTCGCGGGGTCGCAAATTTTGGGAAAACTCAGAAATGCGACCTTGCGACCTTGTGACTAGGTTGCTGGGTCACGGGGTCACAAATTTCAAGAAAAATCAGAAATGCGACCTTGCGACCTCAGCAGACATGCGACCTGCGACCTCATCAGATCTGCGACCTGCGACCTCCCGGGATTTGCGACTTTGTGACCTCGGCAGACATGCGACCTGCGATCTCCTGGGATTTGCGACCCTGCACCATCCGCGACCTGCGACCTAGGCAGATATGCGACCTGCGACCTTGGGCAGATCAGTGAGTTCTTTGGAGTTTCGCCAGCATCTACTTGTTTTGAAAATGTCCCCTTGTTTGCTGGGGAAAACCTTGGTTCTTATGTGCAAATAGAGAGGTTCTTCCTGCAATAAAATAACACAGGTCACATGTCTTCATGATGGAATAATAATAATGCTAAGGGAATTTTAATCAATTGTAAGAATGAAAATAATAACTTAGACCCCTGTGTGGTCAACTACTGAATCGTCGGAGAGAATGGCTAGGGTAAGCTTTCTCTATGCCCTTTCCCTGTCAGGATCATCATCTTCCCCACGCACAAGGTTCTCTTCAAGTCTTGGATTAAATTACTTGATAGGCATGAGATTCTTCATTCACGTTCTCAATGTTCGCCGTAGGTCTTCATGCTCATCGATTTTCCCATTTATTAGAGGAGAAATACTTGTCATCTTCAATCGGAGAATCTCAGGTATCTTCACTGAGGAGAACTGTGACCTCACAGGGGTCACATGGTCGCAATTATGGGCAAGTCGCACTCCGTTTATTTGGATACGTTGCGACTTGGCGACCGGGGAAGACTGCGATCTCATGGAGGGTCGCACAGTCACAATTCTGGGTAGGTCGTATGCTGTTCACTTTGGATGTGTTGCGACCCAACGACCAAGGGAAACTGCGACCTCACTTATGATCCTAAGCCATTCATGCTCAAAGATTTTACACTTCCGTTTCATTTTGCTTTAAGGAGGTGAAACAACATAGTGATTCATTTAATGGTTGGCGTGGTCTTCATGTATGGACATGTCCCTCTATCATATGATCTGGTCGCAGTTGGAGGAAGGAGCGAATTTTGACAGATCATGGGTAGGGCCGAATGGGCATCTCCACAAAACTCTTCCCCTCCTGGTTGCAACAACGTTGTTTATTGTTGCAATAATTAACGCACGATGTTTAACGATGTAATTGATAAGCCTACGCGACTGCTGGTTTTTCAACCACTTTCTCTTCTAACACTGATCCATTGACGGATTAGTGATAACCATACATTTCAAAAGGGCCGCCATCCTATGAAAATCATGTTCCATAGTTGCTACTGTGCTCGTTCAAATGAGCGTTTTGCTTTTCCTTCACAAATCAATATTCTATGACAATGACAAAGCCGATACAGTTGAATCCATGTGCAATCCAACTTGCATTACAACAAGAGCATGAAGTCTTCGAATACCATTTTTTGGTCGTGCACTTCGATCCCACCTCCAGAAACCAGATCTGTCGTTGTGCAAGGCTAATTATATGAGGTTTCTTCTCCTCGGAGTCAAAAAGTCTCTTACACGTATGTATGCCTGCAGCGAAATTGTTTAGGGTTCTATTTGCATGCATGCTCATGCTGCGCACGACCTCATTGTCTCGGAGGTTGTCTCACAGAGATAACTTGCAGGTCACCCGTGCTGACTAGGTATGTAGAGGATTCTTAATTATCTTGGTGGATTTAGAATAAATCAAAAGATCGCTCTTTCTGTGAACCCATTTCTTCCGTGGTGAGCTTATCTTTCCCTCACGGGCCTGCAATTGAACTCACTGCAAACAGTCACGAATAAATCTACGTGGAATGCGAGATCCAGTTTTTCAGTGCCTTTGGACAGAGTAACAACAAGCGCGTTAGGAATCATCGAAGATGGAGCTCTGTGAAGACAGCTCAACATGGTCAGTAGTGGCACTGTAAAAAATTTAGCTTCCAACGAATATGTAACGATAGCATATTTCTAAATGGGACCAGCGCAGGTTATTAATAGTAGATTTGAAGCGTGATTATATCCCGGAATATTGCCCTTGGGGCTACGAAATTGGATTTTATGCTGGCTTTTTGGTCCATGACTACAGTCTGTAATGCATAAATCATTCGAATTCTATTTCAGCACGATATCCTTGTACACTTACCAAAAATGCACCGTCTTTTTACGACAGTTGCCATGCAGACTTGGAGATAGATACATTGCAAATTTCATCCATGCAGTTTTGACTAATCAACGTATTATAATATTTTGCTGCCACGTGTAAACACGAATTTGGACCATAAAATATATCTGCTTCAACCTTTTAGCGTAGGTTGAAAACTTGCTATCGAAACCTTGGGCTCCATGTCACGTGTCCATGTGGTTTCTTTGCACCATCTCACGTGTTATTGCACCGCTAAAACATGGTTGCAAATGTCATACATTGCACCATAGTATTTATAATATTCACTGCCATGTTTTAAACATAAGTTTCGACCATTATATATCCGCTCAACGTTGTTTTACCATAGGTCAAAACTCCACCATAGCAATATTTGAGCTCAATTGTAATGAGTTTTCATATGGTTCACAATCCATATTTTAATGGTGAGGTTTGACCGATATATATATATATATATATATATATATATATATATATATATATATATATATATATGTCTGCTCCAAACGTTTAGCATGGGATGAAACTTCGCCATCAAAACCTTTGCGTCCACTTGTATGTGTTTTAATCATAAAGTTTGACCGCTTGAAAACCTGTCATCTACATTTTCTCCCATTTGTAACGCACCATGGTTATTTAAACATAAGCCTAGATCGCTATATCCACCATGGAAGAATTTAAGCTCACTTGTAACGTTTTCATATAGTCTTGATCCACCATCTCATATGGTTTTGAAACCATAAGGTCCTTTATCCCTTTCACCTTGGTTTAATCACATAGCCTTTATCATTTGCTTTTCCTTATATTGTTAGCGCAAATAAATAAAAATATTCACGCCAAGGCCATCACCTCAAAATGCGAACGCTTCTTGTTTTGAAAGATCGAGAGTTGAAATATGCTACTCAAGCCACATTGATGGCCCTTTTAATAATAACCCCTTTTATCTTGTGGTTCTGGAGACTCTCTGTGCATATAAATCCATGTGCCTGGCTACCAAAAGGTGTATGCATTTAAACATAAACTTTTAGGATCAATTGAAGTTCCCCCATCTCTTATGGTCTCGCATAGACAAAATTTATGGATATGTAAGAGAAAAGGAGACTAGGGTTTTAAGGCCCTTTCATTCCTCCATATTGTACTCCTTGCAGCATAAATAATTCCAGACTATGTAGCTAAGGATTAATAAATGTTGCTTCTCAAAGGTGCGTTGACATATTTGGAACTCTGTCATTGGCTTGCCACAGCAACATGTGTGCTTTCGCCCTGCTGCCCGACACGAGAATGCCTTGAACGAGATTGCCATTTTCTAGAGAAATCTTTTGAGTCTGCTTTGTTCACCGGGCTATAATTCAAGCTAGGCTTGTCGAAGTGGTGAGATATGTTCCTTTGTGTGCACACATCGACATGGATGGTATTGTGCAGGATCTCCAAAACCTCCTTTTTGAATTTATGCTTATTATGTCTCCTCCTAAAATAGCAGCATGGGATTGTTTCTTGATCAGCACCCCCACCAAAATGCAGCTTCTTGGTAATTGTGTCATCATCATTTTCATTTTCATCTTCAAACAATCTCATCCTCAAGGTCGTCAAGCGTCGATAGATCAACACCATGATGAGTAAGAATGTCATCTTCTCCATCTGATAAAGTGTATTTGTCATTATTAAGCATCTGTAACTGTCTCTCACTCTAGAATCTAATGATAGCCTTATCTGCATCTTCAAGAGCGTCAACATTTTCCCCAGACCGCATGTCCAAGAAAACATTAGCTTTGCCACTTTGTTTGTATTCTTGTAAGAGAGTCTTCCTCCTGGTGATTGGAAACTTCCCTAACCATTGTGCTCTTGTTAGTTGGGTTCCAATCTCTTCCTCCCAACGTGATGGTGACACTCTTTGGTATATCAGCTGTGGGATTTCCTGCACGTAACATTATAACACTAATTAGTTTACAGTTACCTTTTAGAGAATGGTGCCCCCAAAAATAAATATTAGACTATGAGCTTGGCGAAGTGCTAAAACAGAGTGCCTGGAAAATCCATGATACAAGCGATCTTAATGTAAATACACACAAGTTTTCATTCAAATGTATGCAATGGCGATCCTTCGCACATGACGCAACTGCGATAAGAGTGTTCGGGCGTATGCCGGATGATCCCTCCCACATATGGCTTGATTGCAACAACAACATCTGATCATGATGGTGAGACAACTCATGTGAGGTTGGGGGTAGGTCGGTGGGATGTCATTGACTGAAGGTCGGGTGAAAGACTTTAACGCCTAAACGAGCAGAGGGGGAACCAGAAATTTTAAATATACCCAAAATTTGGGGTGGTGTTGTAGCGGCTACAACAAATGGCGAACCACTGGTAGAATCCAACATCTCTGTCACTATCACAACAAAATTCTGAGTTCAGATAGTGATGCAAGGGAATATTGAACAAGTTCCGTGGGTACACTTTGTATTACTTTGGCCCTTTACAAGTATGCCTAATCCTTGTGCCTTAGCTAGGTCTCGCTAATCAGAAACACATCACAGAGAAAGCCCACAGACGCCCGTAGATTGTTGATGATGTGAAGAGCAAGGCAGTGGGTTTATTATTTTAAGGATTTTTGAAAGTAATTTTCTGGTGTTGCTCCGCTGCCAGCAGGCCTGGACAGTACCCCGGTGGAGTCACTTCAAGAAATCACAAACGTTGCTCCACTGCCAGCGAGCCTGGTCAGTACCCCGGCGGAGTCGTTGCATTACCTCTCTGCGCAGGAAGCCTTTTTCGATCCTTTACCCTTATTTGTTTCATGTGCTTACAACACTTATTTTCATGTGCTCGTGGCACTTATTTTTCATGTGTGGATGAGGGATCCCGACTTATTTTACGAGCAAGAGAGGTTGTTTCTTGTTTTAAAGAAACTGAAAGATATCCTGAATAGGGTTTGCCCTTGTGCCAAACCTTCACATCCCATTTACCACAATAGGTGAAGCGTGCGAAACAGATCATTTTAGGGTGTCCAAGATGATGTTGGGCACAAGGCTTAGGCTACGGGTCTGGGCCATTCAAACTCATTAGGTCTCCCACAAGCAACCAGTTCGTATCTCCCCGGCTAAATAATTTTAGATTCATAGGCATCTTGTTGAGAATGCGACTTCAATGACTTGTCCTGAGAGAAAGCTGCCTCTTGAGATAGCCACCGCAACCTCACGCAAAATAACGTGGTTACTGTTTCAGCAATCGGGGAAAAACAAGATCGCAAGGTGATAGTTGCAATGAGGGCTCATGAAGTGGCAGGCGATATGACAGAAATGATGTAAGGAAGAGAGCGTACGACAAAATGTAATAGGCGAGGCTCAAGATGCAATGCAACGCCATGTGCGAGAATGATCAACCAGTTGTAAGTGCAATACAAGAAGTGATTATTTATACAGAAACCAGTAACTAAAAAAAATAAATGAGTGGAAAATACTTGTAACATGATGATGCCTAAGATATTAATTGTAAGCAAAACAGAAAACACACTTTTTAATCATGAAGTAAAAATTGGGCAAGTAAACCTAATTAACTTTGAAATAAAATTTTATTAACAGGTTGTAGCTAGCCTACACCTAAAACCCTAGCTTAACCAATGATATGGTCGGGTTATGTGAAATCAACTTTCCAGTGCAGCCACCGCATTAGTTCCTGACCTGCAAGGATGACAATGTTCGCGATCATAGCCAGCATACAAAATCGCGCATCAACAACAAGACTTACCTGAAGAGCATGTGCAACGGTAAGAAGATCATGGATACATACCAAAGAACACGCCAAAATAGATTGTGTAAGCTGAATCCCGCTCTTATCTTGATACACAGCAATATTTTCTTGAACCTTAACATTATTGATAAATGACACAAGTCCATTCATGCACGATCCTGGATCTGAGGGGTGATGGGTAAGCCAATTCCTATTTGTAGGCTCATACATCGGATAGAGTTGGTCGAACGAACCAGCATGCTCATTATGGTAGTGAGGGTCATCAGTTTTATGGAATGGAGACAATAAGCATGTGCTCGATGAATTATAGATACTTGCGAATCCGAGAGCAGAAACCCTAGTTTGGAATTGTTCCTAGAAGCTGTCAAGGATATGAGGGTCTGAATCCACTTTCGGTGGAGGCTGCAATTCCTCACCATCTTGAACAAACTCCAGACCTTCGAGTGGGGGGTTTCCCAACTTTGACAGTTGGGTGAGATCATCAAGCGACTGGATGTGATCATGGATTGTGGTGAGTTGCAAAATGTCAGTGGGCTTTGTATCAATTCGGTCAAATGTTGGTGCACCGACAGATCGATAATCCAAAGTATCGGATTCTCTAGATTTTCCAAGGTGGGGTGAATTCAATGCAGTTATGCTGGGAGGAGCATGGTACTTTGGGATCGTCATTTGAGAAACATTTGGCAGAAGCTGACGTGCTTCGATTTTCTGATGGGTACTTGAATCTTCCCAAAGTGAATCATCAAATTCTGGTGTCTCCATATCGTCGGAAAAGAGATGCGAGTGATAGTCGTCAACATTATGATGGAGTATGTTTTCAGATAGGCAGGGATTGTTGTAACCATTGATTTGATCAAGTTGGGTACCTGGAAAGTTAGGCTCCCCGGGAGTTACCAATTGGGATGGATTAGTAAAGAGGACATCTTGAGGTTTCCCAGACAGGAAATTGCTCCTATGGCTGTCTAAAGATTCCGAGTGAGAATGATCAGATCTGAAATATTCATCGATTTTGAATTGTGATTGTGCAACACCATCTGCGTGCTTATGATTTTCTCCAATACCAGTATAAGGAAATTTTGAATGTCTCGAAGAAATTACTGGTATGGCGGGGTCGTGCAACAAACCAGGGAATAATGAACAAACAGATTGAGTCGCAGGGGCGTTAACCATACAAGGATTTTCAACACGCGCATCCGCGTCATCCCGAGAAAACAATGATCTGGCAGGCCCTATAAGGGAAACCACTGCATCCGAGATAGGAGTCGATTCATAATCCGTATGTGAATCAGATTTAGGGCTGTGTCCAGGGAGACATCGAGTGGGCTCGAGGTAGGTTTCATGAACCGAGAGAGATAATGAGCCACTGGGGTTTTCAAATTCTGATTCGACATGGTGCGTGAAAGACTCAAAGTCAGAACAACCGTTGACTTGTGGGTCATCATAGGGAACACTAGGCTGAGGCTGGGTTGCTAACTAAATTTTTTCAAGTGAAACGAGAATCACATAGCTGAACTATTCTCTTAACAGCTTCCAATTGACAACCTCTTCAGGGAACTCAAAACAATAATGAACAAATCTGATAGAAAATTCATCTAGAGGTTCCTGAGGTTCCATTCTGATGTCATTTAGCTTTATCAATACACTTTGAAAATCGTACCTGAGAAAAGCTCGTTGTAATTCACTGGCGAGTTGTTCAAACGAATGGATGGAAGCTTCCGGCAATGTGTGGCACCATTGCTTAGCGCGATCTTCGAGGGTGAGGAAGAAAAACAAACATATCAAACCTTCATTTTCAATTTCGTAGCACTCACCAAAGTCATAGAAATCTAAAAGGTGTTGGGTTATAGACACCCCATTTTCACCATCAAATTTTAACTGGGACAAGTGATCCATAAGTTCATCGGGGATGAAGTATCGAGGCTCATAAAACTCCGACAAACATCTCGGGAGAATGATTTGGGAACGAGCCATTACAGATATGAGATTAACTGTAGGCTCTCAGGGCTCAGCTTGTCATCTAGCCCTCCTTCTAGTGCCAATTCTAATGACGGGAAAATCTGTCCAGCCAACAGCAGGGGATCTCCCCGGTAAAAGGTCCCAATTAGACCTTGAACCGTTTGGACTAGGGATCCCGTCCGGGGTGTGGGTCCGGCTACCACTGATTTCTCCTTTGCTTAGGGTCTCGCTTAAACTATATAAAACAGTGGATACACACCTAATCAACTAATACAAGACATATGATTGATGCATTAAATGTACATGCAACACTATGAGTAGCAAGAGGAAATAATAAAGAGTGAAGACCGAAGGAAGTGTTGTTAGCAACACTTCATTAGGGTCACACTTGTAAACTGTTCTGACCACAAAGGAAACAATTCCTCATAGCAATAACACTCTTTCACTTCCTAGAAGTTTAAATGATAACACAAACGCAGATAAACAAATTCATCAACATTCGCTAGGAAAGTGAAATAAACTCAACCACCATTAACATACTCAAAAAACTATTATGCAACTGTGATGTGAATTGAAAATACAGTTCCCTTAATCTAAAGACGTTCAGAAACTGAAAATATAATACTCAAGAGTGCTCATACATAAAACAACACCAGATCCACAAAGGGATTTTTCAAAATGCTTGTATTAATGCTTAAATTTATAATCCTCTGGTAATACAATATACTCAGCTCAAGTCCCAAACAAAAGATCCTTTTACAAGCTCCCGAAGGAGTATTTATAATACAAAACCTGCCGTTTAGGCTTCCTTGACTTTTCATCTTCTTGACCGTTGGGCTGCCTTGCGACCCAGTCTTTTTTGCGACCTGCGACCTGAGTTGTTGTTCGTAGGTTGTAAGAAAATGGCCAAGGTGCGACCTTGCGACCTTGCGACTGGGTCGCAGGGTCACAGGGTCGCAGATCATGAAAAAAGATGAAAATGCGACCTTGCGACCTTGCAACTAGGTCGCTGGGTCGCGGGGTCGCAAATTTCGGGAAAAATCAGAAATGCGACCTTGCGACCTTGCGACTAGGTCGCTGGGTCGCGGGGTCGCAAATTTCGGGAAAAATCAGAAATGCGACCTTGTGACTTGCTGGGATTTGCGACCTCGCGACCTCGACAGACATGCGACCTGCGACCTCGTCAGATCTGCGACTTGCGACCTCCCAGGATTTGCGACTTCACGACCTCGGCAGACATGCAACCTGCGACCTCCTGGGATTTGCGACCCTACACCATCCGCGACCTGCAACCTAGGCAGATATGAAACCTGTGACCTTGGGTAGATTAGTGAGTTCTTTGGAGTTTTTCCAGCATCTACTTGTTTTGAAAATGTCCCCTTGTTTGCTGGGGAAAACCTTGGCTCTTATGTGCAAACAGAGAGGTTCTTCCTGCAATAAAATAACACAGGTCACATGCCTTCATGATGGAATAATAATAATGCTAAGGGCATTCTAATCAATTGTAGGAATGAAGATAATAACTTAGACCCCTGTGTGGTCAACTACTGAATCGTCGGAGAGAATGGCTAGGGTAAGCTTTCTTTGTGCCCTTTCCCTGTCAGGATCATCATCTTCCTCACGCACAAGGTTCTCTTCAAGTATTGGATTAAATTACTTGATAGGCACGAGCTTCTTCATTCACATTCTCAGTGTTCGCCATAGGTCTTCATGCTCATCGATTTTACCATTCATTAGAGGAGCAATACTTGTCATCTTGAATCGGAGAATCTCAGTTATCTTCACTGAGGAGAACTGTGACCTCACAGGGGTCGCATGGTCGCGATTCTGGGCAAGTCGCACTCCGTTTCTTTGGATACATTGTGACTTGGCGACTGGGGAAGATTGCGATCTCATGGGGAATATTGCGATTCTGGGCAGGTCGCATGCTTTTCGCTTTGGATGTGTTGCGACCCAGTGACCAAGGGAAACTGCGATCTCACTTACGATCCTACGTCAGTCATGCTCAAAGATTTTTCACTTGCATTTCATTTTTCTTTAAGGAGGTGAAACAACGCAGTGATTCATTTAATGGCTAGCGTGGTCTTCATGTATGGACATGTCCCTCTATCATACGATCTGGTCGCAGTTGGAGGAAGGAGTGAATTTTGACAGATCACGGGCAGGGCCGAATGGGCATCTCCACGAAACTCTTCCCCTCCTGGTTGCAGCAACGCTGTTTATTGTTGCAATAATGAACATAGGATGTTTAACGATGTAATTGATAAGCGTCTGTGACTGTTGGTTTTTCAACCCCTTGCTCTTCTAACGCTGATCCATTGACAGATTAGTGATAACCATACATTTCAAAATGGCCGCCATCCTGTGAAAATCATGTTCCATAGTTGCTACTGTGCTCGTTCAAATGAGCATTTTGCTTTTCCTTCGCAAATCAATATTCTATGACAATGACAAATCCGATACAGCTGAATCTGTGTTCAATCCAACCTACATTACAACAAGAGCAGGAAGTCTTCGAATACCATTTTTTGGTCGTGCACTTCGATCCCACCTCCAGAAAACAGATTTGTCGTTGTGCAAGGCTAATTATATGTGGTTTCTTCTCCTTTGAGTCGAAAAGTCTCTTACACGTATGTATGCTTGCAGCGAAATTGTTTAGGGTTCTATTTGCATGCATGTTGATGCTGCGCGCGACCTCACTGTCTCGGAGGTTGTCTCACAGAGATAACTTGCAGGTCGCCCGTGCTGACTAGGTATGCAGAGGATTCTTAATTATCTTGGCGGATTTAGAATAAATCAAAAGATCGCTCTTTCCGTGAACCCATTTCTTCCGTGGTGAGCTTATCTTTCCCTCACGGGCTTGCAATTGAACGCACTTCAAACAGTCTCGAATAAATCTATGTGGAATGCGAGATTCGGTTTTTCAGTGCCTTTGGATAGAGTAGCAGCAAGCGCCTTAGGAATCATCGAAGATTGAGCTCTGTGAAGATAGCTCGACGTGGTCAGTAGTGGCACTATAAAAAATTCAGCTTCCAACGAATATGTAACGATAGCATCTTTCTAAATGGGACCAGCGCAGGTTATTAATAGTAGATTTGAAGCGTGATTATATCCCAGAATATCGCCCTTGGGGCTACGAAATCGGATTTTATGCTAGCTTTTCGGTCCATGACTACAGTCTGTAATGCATAAATCATTCGAATTCTATTTCAACACGATATCCTTATACACTTACCAGAAACGCACGGTCTTTTTATGACGGTTGCCATGCAGACTTGGAGATAGATACGTTGCAAATTTCATCCATGCAGTTTTGACTAATCAATGTATTATAATATTTTTCTGCCACGTGTAAACATGACTTTGGACCATAAAATATATCTGCTTCAACCTTTTAGCGTAGGTCGAAAACTTGCCATCAAAACCTTGGGCTCCATGTCACGTGTCCATGTGGTTTCGTTGCACCATCTCACGTGTTCTTGCACTGCTAAAACATGGTTGCAGATGTCATACATTGCGCCATAGTATTTATAATATTCGTTGCCATGTTTTAAACATAATTTTCGACCATTATATATCCGCTCAACGTTGTTTTACCATAGGTCAAAACTCCACCATAGAAATATTTGAGCTCAATTGTAATGAGTTTTCATATGTTTCACGATCCATATTTTAATGGTGAGGTTTGACCGATATATATATATATATATATATATATATATATATATATACGTCTGCTCCAAACGTTTAGCATGGGATGAAACTTCACCATCAAAACCTTTGCGTCCACTTGTACGTGTTTTAATCATAAATTTTGACCACTTGAAAACCTGTCATCGACATTTGCACCCATTTGTAACACACCATGGTTATTTAAACATAAGCCTAGATTGCTATATCCACCATGGAAGAATTTAAGCTCACTTGTAACGTTTTCATATAGTCTTGATCCACCACCTCATATGGTTTTGAAACCATAAGGTCCTTTATCCCTTTTGCGCCTTGGTTTAATCACATAACCTTTATCATTTTCTTTTCCTTAGATTGTTAGCATAAATAAATAAAAATATTCACGCCAAGGCCATCACCTCATAATGCGAATGGTTCTTGTTTTGAAAGATCGAGAGTTGAAATCTGCTACTCAAGCCACATTGATGGCCCTTTTAATAATAACCCCTTTTATCTTGTGGTTCTAGAGACTCTCTGTGCATATACATCCATGTGCCTGGCTACCAAAAGGTGTATGCATTTAAACATAACCTTTTAGGTTCAATTGAGGTTCCCCCATCTCTGATGGTCTCGCATAGAAAAACTTTATGGATATGTAAGAGCAAAAGAGACTAGGGTTTTAAGGCCCTTTCATTCCTCCATATTGTACTCCTTGCAGCATAAATAATTCCACACTATGTAGCTCAGGATTAATAAATGTTGCTTCTCAAAGGTGCGTTGACATATTTGGAACTCTTTCGTTGGCTTGCCACACCAACATGTGTGCTTTCGCCCTGCTGCCCGGCACGAGAACGCCTTGAAGGATATTTCCATTCTCTAGAGAACTCTTCTGAGTCTGCTTTGTTCACCGGGCTATACTTCAGGCTAGGCTTGTCGAAGTGGTGAAATATGTTCCTTTGTGTGCACACATCGACATGGATGGTATTGTGCAAGATCTCTAAGACCTCCTTTTTAAATTTATGCTTATTCTGTCTCCTCCTAAAATAGCAGCATGGGATTGTTTCTTGATCAACACCCCCACCAAAATGCAGCTTCTTGGTAATTGTGTCATCATCATTTTCATCTTCAAACAATCTCATCCTCAAGGTCGTCAAGCGTCGACAGAGCAACACCATGATGAGTAAGAATGTCATCTTCTCCATCTGATAAAGTGTATTTGTCATTCTTAAGCATCCGTGACTGTTGCTCACTCTGGAATCTAATGATAGCCTTATCTGTATCTTCAAGAGCGTCAACATTTTCCCCGGACCACATGTCCAAGAAAACATTAGCTTTGCCACTTTGTTTGTATTATTGTAAGAGAGTCTTCTTCCTGGTGATTGGCAACTTCCCTAACCATTGTGCTCTTGTTAGTTGGATTCCAGTCTCTTGCTCCCAACGTGATGGTGACACTCTTTGTTATATCAGCTGTGGGATCGCCCGCATGTAACATTATAACACTAATTAGTTTACAGTTACCTTTTAGAGAATGGTGCCCCAAAATAATAAATATTAGACTATGAGCTTGGCAAAGTACTAAAACATAGTGCCTGGACAATCCATGATACAAGCACTCTTAATGTAAATACACAAAAGGTTTCATTCGAATGTATGCAATGGTGATCCTTCGCACATGACGCAACTGCGATAAGAGTGTTCGAGCGTATGTCGGATGATCCCTCCCACATATGGCATGATTGCAACAACAACATCTGATCATGATGGTGAGACAACTCATGAGGGGTTGGGGGTAGGTCGGTGGGATGTCACTGACTGTAGGTCGGGTGAAAGACTTTAATTCCTAAGCGAGCAGAGGGGGAACCTGAAATTTTAAATATACCCAAAATTTTGGGTGGTGTTGTAGCAGCTACAACACCACATTAGGAGGGTAGTTCTCCTAATCATACTGGTGTTGTTGATTTTGGGACGGCTACACAAAGTTCACCTGTGCATTGTTTTGCGTAGGTGGGTTATGTGCTTGGGACTAAGCATGTTGTTGTCCCATGTTTGCACCTGGCCATTGGGGGGGATTTCTTCCGTTAGTTTTTCTTCCTGCGTAAACGGTCCCCTCAGCTAGAGGATAAGGTCCTCTTTGGTGATACGCTGGCGCCATATTAGTCAAATTTTGCTGTTGCATATGATGACTTTGAAATATGGGTTAAGACATGTTCTGGGTAGACCCATGTGTGTAACCGAGATTCTGACTGTTGCTACCTAGGTACCCTTGTGTCGTTGACTCAATAAGTCCGTCTGTAGAGTTAGACGCGCCTGGAAATTCTTGATAAGATTGCAAGCGCGGGGCGTTGGGCAGGATATTGTATATGTATCCTAATCGCCTATAGATCAGTTCAAGCTGTTGGTCTTTACTGATTGCGTCCTCTTAAGATGTGGGGTTACGTTGCACCACATCCTTTGAAATCTTCGCCGTCAGAGTTTTCAAGAATAAATCTAAAAGGACTCGGTCGTCGAGTTATGCTTTGCATAAACTGCGATGCCGTCTCCACTCATGGAGATGTTCTGAAATATGGGTAGAGGGGGATTGTCTGAAATTAGTCAGTAACTCTGTTGAGGAGGTAAATCCCCTCTGCGAACAGAGGTGATCCCTACTAGCCCAGATCGGGTCTAGCAATAATCAAACATGCTACAACTCAAGTTCCTAATTGCAAAAATCAAAGCGCGATAGAAAGCCTACCTCAGGTCCAAAACTATTGTCATTGTGGAGAGGACAGTGCTCTCGATCCCCTACTCCGACAGGTCATAATTCCACCACTTGATGCGATCGAACACCTGCACATACAAGAAACACGACGAACATACGAGCGTAAAACCATATAATTGCAATTATGTGTTAGTCAGAGAGGACACAACTCATAACAAGCATGGACAATACGAGTGGAACTATAATTGCAGTTGCTTATATTAATGAAACAAAGGATGATACAACCTGGCTCTAACGCTGAAATCCTCCTTCGGCGGGTCGTCAGCGGAATACATCTCGGTAAAGCTTGTCGGGACTAGGGACAAGCCTCTCTCTTCGATCGTCAATCTCCTTGCTATGGATTTGGCACTATGAGGACTAACAAAGCTCTTGCAGCATTCTTTAGGATATGAAGGCTCTTGGAGATTCTTGGAGACTATGGAGACTCTTGGAGACTCTTGTAGACTATGGAGACTCTTGGAGACTCTTGGAGACTATGGAGACTAGCTTGCAAAGGGAAATGGAAAGCTTATATAGATGGTGGAAGAGGAGTTGGGATCCCTACAATCATGGGATTGGCCCTATCCTCAAGGAAGCTTCCATGAGAGGTGGCAAACTACTTCCTCTACATGGAAATCTGGAGCCAAACGTCCCAACTCAATTTAGAGACCAGTTCAGGAGTTGGTTAAAGTCAATCTTCCGCCATTTATTTTTAAAAAACACCCTTTATTAAGCCTGGTGTGAGTGCGACTCTGAGACAGAGCGCCAATTGGCACGCCCTCTTTGAAGAATTCCCCCCATTGGCGTGGGTATAACACAGGCTAGTCAATGATGAAAGTTGTTAACAGACGCGAGAGGTACCACCAATAATGACAATGGCCCTCAAGGTACTATAGGTACAATCTACAGCATGTGAATAGTAAGCTGGTATCGGGCCACCCACGAAGTCATGTCATCGAGGCCAATGATGAAAACCTCACGTCGAACACGAAGAACCTGCCATTGAGGCATGCAGGCTCCAAGGTACCAGAAGGGAGTCTCTAGACCAGCTTCCCGGATAATGAGCTGAAGTCGACGGGAAGTGACCTTGATTGATCGAAGGTGGGCCATAGTGTTTCCCACATCATCGACACGAGACAGAAGAACATAATGTTTTTGTGAATCAGGATCATATGAGAACCAGAGGAAGATTGATATTTTGCAGAGGTCAACTTCTCTTGAACATATCGGCGGCACGACAGTGGATTTGGCAGCATTTGACATCAACGGATCAGAGGTCATGGTGACGAGGCAAAGAAGCAGATGAGAGGTCAAAAAGGATCACCCAAACCCACGGAGGCAAGTGAAAGAACGAGATGAGATATCCCCAACCCGACACGAATGCAGACAAGTGCCATGTTCAAGAGCGACATACTGCCGACACGACAATGATGATGGTTCCATTTTTCCCCACCATTTCTTGTGAGTACCTCTTTATTTTTACACAAGCTTGAAGAGGATACCATATGCTTGTCATATAAGTCCGTCCTTCGGATGAATCCATCCTAGTACATTTAACGAGCCCTAGGAAGGAGAAACTCGAATATCGTCATTACGACTGAATCCAATGTCATCAAGGTTTAACGAGTCTGACAAAGGAAGAAATCGACGTCTTTTCATATTTAGAGAGTTTGAAAAGATAGCGGAAAAGTAAACTCCAACGGTCCCTTTTCGTAAATAGTTCCTCAGACCCGAAAAGGTAGAAAACTATGTCTGAGAAAGCCTCCTAGTCGCGATAGGCTAGGGTATTCCTTTTTCATAAATAATCTATCCCAGCCCAAAAAAGGGGTAAACGTATACTGGGTAGATGTCGTTTCGTAGCCACTTTTAACGAGTTCAAAATGACAAACGTCTCGGCAATCTTTTCATGTTTAGAGAGTCAGAAAAGAGCTGAAATTTGACTCCTCCTGGAGGAACAAGTGGTATAAAGGGTAAAAATTGGTTCCGGTAATGGTGGAACTACTCAAAACAAATAAAGGTCAAGAGGCTGGCTAACAAGACCACTAATCGCAGCGGTTCCTCAGGAATGGGTAAGACAACCAAGTGAAGGCATATGATCTGCCAAGCAGATAGTGACAATGGAGTGAGAAAACCAAGGCTCATCTGGCAAAAACATGCTAATAAAATGGCAATCACAAGAGGTAAAATCGGAAAGGTTTCTTTTTTACACAAGCTTTAAATCAAGAAACTCTGCTTGAAGTTGGTTTCATTTTTACACAAGCTTGAAACAAAGATAAACTATGCTTGAAACTGGTTTCATTTTTACACAAGCTTGAAATGGAAACAAACTATGCTTGAAAAAAGTAAGCATGCCCCCAGCATGGTGACTCAATTCGAGGTACATGCCCCCCAAGCTTCAGTCCATATGTAAGGCAGATCCATATGTAAGGCAGATGGAGTGAAGGTTCAAGTTATGAGATCAAGAGAAAGACTTGACTGGGATTTTACGAGAACTTATCAAAGACTCGAATTGAACGGGAATGTGTTTCATTATTTTAACGAGGTTAACACATTAAAAGAACTATCCTCAAACACCTTGTTTCATTTTTTAACGAGCTTGACACAAGAAAACGAACTCTGCTCTGACGACCTTGTTTCATTTTTAAGGAGCTTGACACAAGACAAGGAACTCTACTCCATCCAGCTTGTTTCATTTTTTAAGGAGCTTGACACAAGAAAACGAACTATGCTCCGAACATCCTTGTTTCATTTTTTAAGGAGCTTGACACAAGAAAAAAAATTGTGCTCCGAACATCCTTGTTTCATTTTTTAAGGAGCTTGACACAAGAAAACAAACTGTGCTCCGACAACCTTGTTTCATTTTTTAAGGAGCTTGACACAAAAAAAAAAATGTGCTCCGAGAACCTGGTTTCATTTTTTAAGGAGCTTGACACAGGAAAACGAACTCTACTCCGATGAGCTTGTTTCATTTTTTAAGGAGCTTGACACAAGAAAACGAACTGTGCTCTGACGGTCTTGTTTCATTTTTTAAGGAGCTTGACACAAGGAAAAGAACCCTACTCTGAACATCCTTGTTTCATTTTTTAAGGAGCTTGACACAAGAAAACAAACTGTGATCCAACAACCTTGTTTCATTTTTTGAGCTTGACACAAGGAAGGAACCATGCTCCGACCGACCTCATCATAATGAACAAGAAGTCATTGCTTCCAAGAGATCCACTCTTGATGGAAGGAAAACATCCTGGAAGTCAGGACCCAATGCCCCCAGCACCTGATGCACGACGGCATCATCACTGAGCACAGGCACGGGGTAGGTAGCCGTATAGTTGACCTGCGGTGGGGCAGATATAATGGGTGGATAAAAACCAGGAAGGGATGATGGTGGGCCAGCTGCCACATCAGAACCAAAGAACAAAATCTGATCAATGGTCACAATCCATCCTTCATGCGGAAAACAGACCACACGAAAAAGGGAGGAGACAAGCGCTCCCATGGCATAGGTGTAATCACGCCCCAAAAGAAGATTGAAATCCAAGCAGCCTGGAACAACCATCATGCCCATATGGACGGTTTTACCTCCCAAAGTGACAGGTAACCTTGGAAGGATCCCTAACGGTTGACTAGTTCTTCTGTTAAATGCTAACAGATTCTGTGTAACAGGCGTAAGCAGCGGCGAACCGAAAACTTGCCAGGTAGTCGAGGATAAAACACTAACAGATGCGCCTTCGTCTATAATGGTGCTGGGTACGACCAGACCAAAAGCCTGTACTGTGATCTCGAAAGGCACATAAGACGGAAGGCGGTATCCTGCAAATCAACTCCAGTCAAAGGAAGTGACCAAACTACTCGGAGGGGCTACCATCGAACTAAGATGGTCTTCCCTTGGTGTTACGGAAGAAGAAGGAGCATCCTCCACAACCTCCATCTCGAAGGTGGGAGGGGTATCCCCCGGAACCTCCATCACGAGAGGCGGAGGAGCAGCTTCTTGAGGTATAGGTACAGGAGAATATTTCTCCAAGTGTGAAGAATCTGAAGAAACCAAAAGAACATGAGGGGTGTCAGGTCCACTCTCAATGTAAAATACCTGGTGCATCGTGGACGGGGTCAGCTCAACCGATCCCACGACTAATGGTTGGTCGGGGATGGATTCCTGAATCTGAATTTCCGAGGGAGCGGGATCGACCAAGGATGACTCTTGACCAATCGTAGGATCAGCTGGTGGAGGAATCAAAGAAAGCTATTTATAACCAGCCGAGAGGCGTGGTGTAGAAATAGTTGAGGAGGTAAATCCCCTCTGCGGACAGAGGCGATCCCTAATAGCCCAGATCGGGTCTAGCAACAATCAAACACGCTACAATGCAAGTTCCTAATTGCAAAAATCAAAGCGCGATAGAAGGCCTACCTCAGGTCCAACGCTGTTGTCGTTGCGGAGAGGACAGTGCTCTCGATCCCCTGCTCCGACAGGTCACAATTCCACCACTTGACGCGATCGAACACCTGCACATACAAGAAACACGACGAACATACAAGCGTAAAACCATATAATTGAAATTATGTGTCAGTCAGAAAGGACACAGCTCATAACAAGCATGTACAATACGAGTGGAACTATAATATTAATGAAACAAAGGATGATACAACCTGGCTCTAACGCTGAAATCCTCCTTCGGTGGGTCGTCAGCGGAATATGTCTTGGTAAAGCTTGTCGGGACTAGGGACAAGCCTCTCTCTTCGATAGTCAATCTCCTTGCTATGGATTTGGCACTATGAGGACTAACAAAGCTCTTGCAACATTCTTTAGGCTATGAAGGCTCTTGGAGATTCTTGGAGACTATGGAGACTCTTGGAGACTCTTGGAGACTATGGAGACTCTTGGAGACTCTTGGAGACTATGGAGACTAGCTTGCAAAGGGAAATGGAAAGCTTATATAGATGGTGGAAGAGGAGTTGGGATCCCTACAATCATGGGATTGGCCCTATCCTCAAGGAAGCTTCCATGAGAGGTGGAAAACTACTTCCTCTACATGGAAATCCGGAGCCAAACGTCCCAACTCAATTTAGAGACCAGTTCAAGAGTTGGTTAAAGTAAATATTCCGCCATTTATTTTTAAAAAACACCCTTTATTAAGCTTGGCGCGAGTGCGACTTTGAGACAGAGCGCCAATTGGCGCGCCCTCTTTTTGAATAATTTCCCCCATTAGCGCGGGTATAACACAGGCTAGTCGCGACAAGGATGAAAAGGATATTTCTAGGGTTTTTCACAAGGAGTTATCTTCAGGGCAATGAAAGTACATGTTCAGGGGAATGCCATGAAAGTGTTTTCAAGTCATGTCACTTCTCACAGGTCACGGAATGAGCCCTCCAATTGTGTGGGATGGGGAATGGCAGGGACGGTGAGAAATTACTGTGTAACAAACTCCATTCCTGAATCATGGGGAATGAGTAACTGAAAGTATGTGAGGAATGCAATAGCAAGGGTGCTAAAGGTTCTATGTGAAGTAGGGGGTTGCTCTACGTACCATTTCACAGCCACTCCTGTAAGAGTGCATTGAAACAACCTCAAACGAATAGTATCGTCAATGATGCTATTCGATGATCACCACAAGTGAAAGGTCATTATATGATTTTCTGGGTCTTCCGCTTGCTTTCCTTCAAAATTTGGTATGTCTGAAGGGAACTTCGTGGGTATAGGAGGCCAATTGGGGTCGTGTGAGATGGGGTCATTCGTGAGCTTGGTCAAATCTGGTAGATTTAACCCCGCTAAGAAGGGTGACTGGGAGGTTGACGCCATGGAAACGTGTGAAGACTTGAAGTTCTGGTTAGAATGAGGGTTAGTCTGTGACGTACCCTATTGTGAATTTAATTGGCTTCTTGTATGGGATGCACTCCTCTACCCCCCAGGGGACGAGGGGGGAGTGGTGTGCGGAGTGGTGTTGGGAGACCGACTAGGGTTCCCATATAAGGTTTCTCCAAGAAAGGAGGAACCAACCACTCTGGCAACATTCTGTCTTTGATGCCTAAACAACGAAAGACCTAGAACCCTTCCCGGTAATGGGGGAGGTCCAAAAGACGCCTGGACCGACAGGGTTCCATTGGAACCGTTTTGAGTGTCGACCAAGTTAGGATTTGGAAAATTTTTTTGAGGGGATCGAGTCTGTGATCATGAAAAATTTACGGCCACATACATAAAACAAAGCGAAAATGAAATGAATTCTCCTTTAACTTAATCTATATGATCAATCAAGAAAAAAATGGTTTTGTTTGTTTTTGCGTGATACTCAAAATCCTAGAAGACTTAATACATACTCACACATTCAAAAGTAACTAGGCCTTGAGAGGATTTCTTGTGAGTGTTGGCACAATGTCCCGTAAGAGCTGGTGACAACCCCAGTCAGTCGAAGAGAATCAACCAAGGTAAGGGTAGAGGGTCTGGCACTTACCTGCACCATCACCCATAGGGTAAAGGATGCCCTAGTTTTGGCCACTAAGAACCACCATCCCACGTGAGTGTTTGAGTCTTGGGCTTCTTGGTAGTCAGCTAACAGTACCGAGTATCAGTCGGGTAAGGTAGCCCCAACTGATACCGCACGCACTGTGCCTAAGCCTTACCCCCTCTGAATCAGGTCTTTTCCTCGCTCAGGTTTTCTTTTCCATGGGCTGATAAGTGGATTTTAAAGCTCCCTAAAAACACAACTTTTATGTTTCAATGTGAAGTGTGATCAAGGCAGCTTATTGGATGCCTACCCCCTTGATCCTAACTTAATCTATAAATTCTCTTATGGCCCAGTGGGGAGAATTTAGTGAGTTCGTTTAAGTTATTTTTAGGTGGCTTTATTTTCTTAGTGGGTGAATGTGTGTGAGCGTATGGTGAACAATCTCATAATTTGAACATATGGATATCGGTCATCCTTTACAAAAGACCCCTAGTTAAACTGTGTGACATTGTTCCTTGCTCAAATAGAAAGCATTTGTGGATAATGGGACGCTTCCAAATCTTCCTAGCTAGTCTATGTGAGTGACTAAAGGGAGATGGAAAATCATGAATGTAGAGCATTGATATGCTTTTCTAGGGTCACCAAATGGTGCAAATACGACAAAGATTAGTTACTCTAATTGGAGATTTAATCCTAGTCCCGCAATTTCCTAAATGCAAAAATTGAATTTAAACTAAACAATTTCTACACTAGCTTATGCATGTGTGGTCATGAGCCACTTACTTGGACTAGTTAAGCTAAGTGTGCATACGAGAATGTGCAAAAAACATAAATTGTTCAGAAATCAATGGTTAATTCGCCCCCTACTTAAACTATGTGAACACTTTTTGCAAAAAACCAACTTAAATGAAAACTAACTAAATTCCTACGAAAAGCAGCAAAAAATGAGTTCTTAGAAGCTGTGGGGTATCAACATAGGTGTTGGAAAATACATTTTGGGTTCTCCAACACACTTACAAGCAGAAAAAATGAAGAAAATAGGGAGAAAAAAATCTCTCTGCAATTTGCATGCAAAAACCCTTAACAGGTGTGCCTTCCTGCGCGCAGGTCACTCCTGAACGCGCGCAATGCACCTCAATGTGAAAAAACTACACATAAAAGTCCTGCAAGTAAATGATTAGGAGCTGCCTTCTTCAGTCTGTCACCTCGGCGAGTCTAGGGACTGCAAGATGGGTCAGAGGACTGTCAGCTCCACTCCAGCTTAGACGAAGAGTCTCCTGCAAAAGATGGCACAACCACATAAACTTGAAACACGTTAGTGGAGTCACCAATCCTGTTGTGGTGGATTCGACACACAGGTGTACGAAATCACATGAGCTTAGAGAGTGTGGTCTACTCTCTAAAATATTCATAACAGGCAGAATGTGGGGAGAGCTCAAGAGCATAAAACTTAAATGAAATAATATGCTGAAGTATGCTCTGGTTAAAAAGCTAAAACGAAAAGCACAAAAGAAGCTACATAGAGAGTTCCAAACAATAATAATGCAAACGATGGCTCGATGTCCTCTTCTTTTTAAATGTTCGGAATAAAAGGAAATCTTACCCACTTGCCAAAGGGCCCCTAGGCAATGGCTCTAGGTCTTGATGCAAGGATGTTTGCCTTCCAAGTTCTGCCTTTGATGCGGTCTAACTCTCTCTCTCTGCTGTGGTGGACTAAGATGTTGGGTGTCCAACTATCGAGTTCTCTTTAGCTCTAGCTCCGGGTCACACACAATGCTGGTGTTGCTTGGGCAACTTTGGCTAGCATAACCTTGTGATCACCATTTGTTCATCTCTTTGTGGGTTTATATAGGTGAGCTTCAAATCCTCCTTCCCTCCCTTGGTACATGATGGATGGTGACCCAAGGGAGAGGTGTGATTCCATTGTGTGCTCAAATATTCTTTTGTGTGCTCACATAATGCCTAAGAAGGTGCTGGTGGCTGTCCTTAGGAAACTTTCACATAAGGAGTAACTGCCTTTTGCTTGTTGTGGTCCTAGAAAGTGACTTTTTTCCATTTCCTGGAATGTGCGCTTATCGAGCAAAAGGGCACACAGAAGGCTCTCTTCTCGAAGGGAAAAGCGCGCATTTGAGCATTTATGACTAGTTCAAATCTGATTTTCTCAAAACCTTAGAGATTTTAAATACTTCTTGATTCCATAATGTATTCTTGTCTTGTAAATCCTTAGGCTCGACATTAATTGATGTCGTCTTCTGCTGTACAATTTTCCAGTGTTAACAATGCACTTTGATGTTTATCATTATTTTTCTTATTTTATGGTGTTGAAGGTAAAACATTTATTATGGAGTCATCTTCTTCTTTGTTGTGTATACTATTGTAAAATGTTATGGAGACGAATGTTGGTGTGCGGTAATGTAGAAAACATGAACAACCATTATATGAGGTTACATTTCAGCCTCGTGGAATGATCTATGAGACTGCAGTAAACGATGCTACTAGTAGTGCTGAACATCTTGAGTATGGTATATTTTTTGTTTCGTCAGAATAATAGTTTGTTGAAATGTGAATTTTTTTACATGATATGTGTCTCTAAGTTTGTCCATTGTTGTGAGGTTTTTTTCATTTTTTTCTTGTTCTAGTGCATTTTCTTTATATAGGGAAATTTTGAAGAAGTCAGAATTGTCGGCACTCTCGAAACTAAGGAATAATTTCTATAAGGGAAGGTAAACAAAATGATGCGCTTATCCAAGTGGTTGGATCTGATCTATTTTCTGATAGTAACATTCTTTCTAGGATGGTTGAAAATTTGTGACAATCTGGTGGGGATGTTGGAGCCAGTGTCACTCATTGTAACTATGACACAAATTTTGTAGCATGCAAAGAAGGGTTGTAGAGTTGTGCTTTAAGAGCAACACATGTGTTTTATGTCATTTTAATTTCCAACACGTGTTACTTTATAATGTAGAATTTGTTTTTTTTTTTGTTAATTTGTTATGATATGTTGTGTAAAGCATTTTTTATCTTAAGTTTTGATCAAAAACATATTTGTAGGAAGAGAAACCTGTATCATGTAATATCCCTGTAAAAAATCTCATAAAATGAGGGTTGTTGAATAATTAAATATTATTAATTGTTATATTGAAATTTCATGAAGAATATTCATGTAATTCTTAATTATAAGAATTCATTATTAATTCGTTTATTTAGAAGAATTTAATTCTTCTATCTAAATAAGTTATATCTCCAAGTTGGCATATTTTATGATTTTTAGAAATTATGAGTAATAGTTTTAGAAACGCTATGTATATATGATATTTTTTTCATAAGGAAAAAAAAAATCGACCTTGAAAACAAAAACATGAGATATTTATGGATGATTTATTGAGTGATTGTAGAATTTAGAAAAATATGATTTATAGAGTGATTTTAGAATTTAGGAAAAAGAGTATTTATGGAGTGATTTATAGGTGATTTATCGAGTGTTTTTAGGATTTAGAAAAGCTATTCTAGTTTTAGAATTCTACTTATTGTAAGCCTATGGGAAACTATGAGAACTAATGATAAAATACATCTATAATGGAGCCAATAGAGATGAAGGAGGGATTCCAAACATGAATTAAGAGATAAGTCACTATGATCTTGAGAACAATTGTGTTTGCATATGGTGCATGAAGAAATGTGTATCAAATTTATTTGCTTGAAAATTTTCATATGATAAAGAGTCGAGATTATTTTGTTGGGAAAACCTCCATGGACTTTTTTTCATAGAGTAAAAAGTGTTTTGTTGATTGAATTCTTAAAATATTTAATGTGCATTGAATTCTTAAAAGATTTTCATGGCTATATAATTGTGTGAATTGCATGAATTATTGGAAAATAGGGTATAAATATGTCGTCGTATCTCCCAAACCATGATATATGTGTTAAAATTGGAAGTAGTTTTTGTAAATGGACTCGTTCTCACAAAAATCATCATTCAAATTTAAAATATTCATTCTAAACTTCTTGAAAACCATGTCTACTTTTGATGACTGAAACAAAAAATTACTTAATATTTAAATATGGAAAATTAGCTGAAAATATTCATTCAAATGTGCCAAACCATGACACCTGTGTAAACGCTGAGAGAGGTTTTTTTGTAATGACCCCGTTCCCAACAAAAACCTCTTTTCGTTTTGAAAAAACTGTTTCCATCTGTTTGTAAACCATGTCCAAAATTGATGACTAAAACAAAAAAAATAGAGTGTTTCCATTTTATTTGTGAGCATGATAAGAATAATTGTTATGTATATATATAGATACATTTTGTGCTAATTTTATTTAAAAAGAAAAAAATTAATTTCATGCAGGAATCAATAGATGTTAAGTTTGATAAATTTCTTAGAAAGAAATAAGTTATTCACATCCATAAAAAAATGAACAGTTATGTTGATAATTCTTGAAAAGGACTTAAGCTATTTCATGTAAAATATTACCGAGGTTGTTCACATGATGCTTATGCAGTAATGTTTATAAAGAGAAATATTGGACACTTAAAGAGAATATCTGCTTGTATGCATAGGAATAATATCTATTATATTGAATCAACTGGAAATGAATATGTGATTTTAAATGCATGGGAAGGTTGAGTTGTGTAGAAAGAGATAAGTAACCATTTTCAGAAAGACTTCACATAAAACCTTTGCATAAAATTAAATTAGTTGTGTTATTTGAGAAGAATTTGTTATTCATGTTATTTCTTGAGGAAATATGACACATTTGTATGATGCATTAAATGATAGGATAAAATTTTGTATTCTGCGCATAATAGCTAGTGAGTGAGCTAACTTTTTGAAAAGGCTAATTAGTGTGCTATATTCTTTGAAACACACACACACACATATATATATGAAAGGAAGTATTTTTTGTGTTATAACTCGTTAAAAAGAAGAGAAGAGAAAAACATGTCCTTGTATGCATTATTGAAATAGATTCTTGGAGAGGAAAAATTGTAATCAAATGCTTTATTGTGCTAATCTTCCTTTGGAATATATCTTAGGGAATCATATACACTTTTATGCATCGAAAAGTTTAGTTTTATTATTAGATTTCTGGAGAAAATGAAGGTGTAATCGCATAATACTAATTGTGTTAGCCTTCTTCTGGGAAAATTATAACCATTTTCATGCTTAAAGGGATTGGATATGGTATTAGTTTTATTTTGGTAGACGATTATGTATAGATATTTAGGTAAGAGGAAAAAGTTTCTTTTCTTGAAAGAATAAATGTTATGTCTTTGTTACATTAGAAAATAAATATGTTTATTTTTCTAGGCACTGCTTAATTAGTTTCCTTTGGAAAGAAATATATGTTTCAAATGCAAGAAGAAAAATCTATCATGTTATTTTCTGTTGAATAATACAAGTAGTTGCATGCACAAAATTATCACTATTATCTTAACTTTGTTTGAAAGAAATAAGTTATTCATTTTTATACATAATAGCCATTGTGAATATCTCTCCTTTGGAAAAGATGTTTTTGGAAAAGTATATGCATTCACATGCATAAGTATAGAATTTATTGTGTTAATCCCTTTGGACAAAAACAACATAATAGTAGGCATAAAGAAAATTTCTTGTTGGGCTATTTCTCTTGAAAGCTCGTTATGCATTTGAATGCACAAGAAAAACATCTAGTATGGTAGCTATCATTCGGAAAGAATATGAAAGTGCATTAAGATTATGTTAGTGTTTTTTTGGAAAGATGATGCTTGGTATTTATTTTCTTGCTACTAATGCATGTGCAATGATATTAAAGAAGATGTTTCATTACATTCTATTAATGTTTTATGTATCCACACAGACATATTTTGAAGTGTCAATAATAAAGATTGATTATTGGCTTATTAATATTTTATCTAATCATGATATTATGTGTGCTGGTGATAACAATGACAAGAAAGAATGATGACTTGTACAAAGGATAGCTCACGGTTAACATTGTGGAATATAAATAATTTTGTAGATTGAGGAATTCTAAACGGAGGATTATCCACTGATAGAAACTACCAAACCATAAAGACATAGAGGTTGATGATTCATGGGTAAATGATATCATGGTGATTGCAATTGCTTGTATCTAGTTATGTTGAATTTAACATGGTTTTTATATGTAAAATTTTATGACAATGGTCAAGGGATTGACTCCCTTATAACCATTGAGTGAGGTGTGATCGCCCTCATGAGAGTTTAATCATAAAATTAAGCATTTGTTTCTTTTCAACCTACAATGTTTCAAAGGTATATCGGTGTCTAATGATTTGATTGCTCATTTTTTCATTATTATAATGTTAATTTATTTCATGATGTGATTTTTATATTATCAATAATATGATTTACTAATTCAGTTAAAATAATCATGGAATCGATGTGTATTTATAGCAGGAAATTAAATTTAATATGCTACAAAAATTATAGTTAATGGATGTGTTATCTCATTATGCTTTTAACAAATATTTCTCTATGTAGTGATGATGGTTATTCTAATTTTCATTCAGTGAAATAGAAAGTAATTTAAAAAGTTACACATTCGTATATGCTGAAAATAAAATTTGCAAATCCATGCATTTTCCAATGAGGTTACCGAGGGATGTTACAAGTGGTATCAGAGCAAAAGGTTGAAATACTCGCACATTTTTAGAATCGTTAAGCATAAAAAAAGTATAGGTATTATTCTAGTGGACATAATATCAGGTATAATTCCAATTGAACTTGCAGTGGAGTACAATTGACATGAGATGCATGAGGCATGAATAATGACTACATGAAAGAATAGAAAGTGATAATTTTTATTTAAAAGTTGTGCTCATGAAATTTTGATATGGATGTGTATAAAATGCAATAGCACCTCTATTTCACATATGAACAATGCTCCAAACACACTAGTTATAGTGAGGGTTAATTACTAACCTTTGCATGCATACTAATACACTAATGATTATGGTGCATATAATAAAAAAAAGAAACATGACTAATGTTAAAATGCATTGCTTATAAATAATGAATGCATTTATGGTTTGTGTGATAACTAAAGGATGTAGAAGTTTGGGTTGACCCTAAATATGAAAATATAATGTTTAAAAAAAACATTAAAAGAACCTCTTTAGATATTAAAAATAAACAATGAGTCAAGTGAAATTCATATAGTGAACTTAAATTCCATGAAAAACTCATAGTAGCATAATGTTAGGTTTTCTTTTTTCATGTAGAGCTATAGATAAAAGTTTGCATTCCATGTGCTTGACAAAAGTGGTTAATGAGATCCCAAGTTTTGTTGTCTTAAAGAACTGCATCCCTTAGAATTTTTCATTCGATGCAGCTTAACTTCATGTTGTATTCGCACCATAAGACCATGTAACCCCAATTTTTATTCCAAAAAAATGCTTTTTAGAATCAGATCCATAATATGGTCAATTTTTCGAATTTGATCATTGTGTGTAGGGATTGTTGATTGTGTTGTTTGTAGAAATTTTACCATTGATGATATTAATGTGATTCATGCTAATTTGTAAATTGTAGTTTTAGTATATCTAAGATAATTAAACATATTTATGGTAATTTATTTCGTGCCCACAACTTATTTGTGAAAATTCCTAAATGGTTGTAGATTTCATGTTTGCAAATTATTTGTTAGAATACCTCATTGGATGTAGATTGCATGCTTACAAACTACTTGGTAAAATTCCTCAATGGTTGTAGATTGAATTCTTGTAAAATATTTGTTAAAATTCCTCCATGAGTGTAGATTTCATGCTTTCAAACTATTAGATAAAATGGCATAGTGGTTGTAGATTCCATTATTACAAATTGTTTGCGGAAAATTCCCCAATGCTTGTCGCTTAAATTTTATGTCTTAGCGTTCAATGGTAATTTTATTTCTTTAGAATATTGATGGCTGGTAAGGTCGTACCTTACAGAAAATATAATTTTATGATATGAATGATTGTGTTATTAGGAAAATCAGAAGGTATACAAAATTTATGGCAATTATGTTTCCTTTCAACCTAGATATTGTGGACCCATGCTAAGGGTCAAGTATAAGTGCATGGTCTACATAGATGTTTCTTTTGTTTTATTGATAATACGAATATGTTTTTTTATGTAAATTACTATGGGAAATAGTGTTAAAAGAGAATTTTACATGTCAAAAAGTTGTGAACAATAGTGAAAGGCTAGAAGGGCTTAGGTTGATGGCACTGAAATGCCTATATTTCCACTCTGTGGGGATAATATGATCTCAATAATGGAAAGGGGTTGGAAAATATGGTAGGAAGGTAAAATTCCAAAGGAAACTCAATTTATTTGAAACCTGTAGGAGAAGACTGAAGATTCTTGATAGACGTGACGTTGTCGAAGGAATAGGAAGGACACTCCCAAGAGGAATCCTGTATTGGACCCTGTGTGATCATTGGAATTCAAGACTAGACCTGGTATGATCTCTATTAGAGAACTATCTAGATGTGAAACTGACTAGATCTCTTTGTGGAAACCAGTTCCCATTGCTTTTGAGGATCATTCTTTCACCCATTTTTGTTATCATAGCGGAACAAGTTAACTAATAAGGTATATTTTGTATTAAAATCAATTTTCTGTTTGATTATGTAAATAGTTTACGTACATTTTGAAAGGAAAGGAGGCTAGTTATTGGAATGGAATTACTAGAAGTATAAGTTCCTTTATTGTATTATGAATCTTTTGAATGTCTTATCAGGGGCTAATACAATATGCACTTGGTGAATTTATTGATCATTTTGATGATTAGATAGCGTTAGGTGCTCTCTGAGTAATTCTAGAAGTATTGTGTGAATGTTTTTATCGGTAGCTAAGAAAAGTATGAATGTGGTGCAGTGATTTATCATTTTCATGATTAGAGGGTTGGTTCTATCTAGGTACTTGTGGAAGTACTATGGTTAAATATAAACTAACATAGTATAATTCAATCCGAGTTAAAATTATTTATTTGATTGAAAATATTATGACTAATGTGATTGTGTGGGATTTGTTAGTAGTACATTACAGGGCACTTGCCATGGGATGTTGATGGGTTCAGTAGTAGAAAATGGTGAAATTAGTGACTAGGACACTAAAAGCGTTAGTCATCACAACTTTTTCAAGTGAAATACTACTGAAAATTATCAATATTAAGATACCAAACTAAAAATGACTAAAATAAATGACTAATTTAGTCCTGAGTTAAAATATATGACTAGATAATAGGTAATACTACTAAAAATGACTAACTTGAATGACTAATTTAGTCTAGGACCAAAAATATGACTACCTAACAATAAATATAATAATATGAATTAGTTGTTTATGTTAGTCATTTTAATTGTGTCACTTCAACAATCTAAAATTACAAGTGATAGGGGATTCAAAGGCTTTTATAGAGTGGATGAAAGGTTGATTAGAATTATGGAGCTTATGTGAATATTTACGGTTATATTATTTGATTCCATTCATGGTGAATTAAATTCAAATTTTAACGGATTATCGAAAATGGGAGTGGGCCAAAACTTCCTTTTACAACACGAAATGCCCACCTATATATGTTGCAACAACCTTCCAGCTTATTTAGTGAGTTTCACATCTATTACATTTTTCTTTTTCTTCTTGCAAAGCGGTAGTGCTAAGGAGACATTATGAACTTTAACCAAGGAATATTCATTTAGTACCACTACCAAATTTCCTTCATGTACCTTGTCAAATTTCTTAAGTTTTCTTCACCACTTATCATGGCGCTTAAATTACTTGTATAAACCTCTAATTAAGACTACAATCCTCCCACTAATCTCTCACTAATCACTAAACTCCCCTATTCCTAGCTAGAGTTCTTATTCATGGAATTTGAGCATAAGAAAGATTAATTTAGGGACTAAGGCCCTTGGTTTCTTGTCACAACCATAAAATAGACACTAACTCCCATATGTGGTGAGAAACACCTCCTATGGTGCCCATATCCTCACTTAAGATCAAATATCCATTAAATAATGTCTATGTGGTTTTTAAATCTAGCCCATAGCTCTTGAGACTAAAAGGATCCTTGTAAGGCCTAATGCCCTTGTTTACCTCCCTTCCCCATGGTACATTACTTGACTTCTATAGATGATGTTAAAAAATACCTAATGGAATCAATATCCCATATATCCCTAGGATTGTTTAGAGAGGATCAATGTGGTTGTTCAATGCTAAATTCATGGCCCTTGAGTAGGAGAAGCTTCATTTTAGAGGTAAAGGATTTTTTTTTCCTTCCCTAATACTAATTGCTATTATGTAAAGAACAATAATGGTGCCACGTTGGGTCAACTTAGGTTTGTTTCCGCTCGCACGTTAGCAGTTAATCCTCTCAGTTATGATTCCTTTTTGAATCTTAGGGGTATCCTAAAGAAAAAATTTGATGGGGTCTTTTATGTGACAAGATCACTAGCACTAAAAACCATCATTACATTTGATGGTTCAACATCTTTATGATCTCTATCCTATTGAACACAATTTTTTTATTCATAATTACTTTCATTGCAACACCTCCAATAGACATTTATGGTGTTAATGAGCATATTTTTGGTTTTGTTCTTTATAGAAACAATATCATATTAAACTCCATTATTCATATCTTTGCAACTATGAATTTTCACTTCTATCCCATTAGATAAGTAGCTTTCATTGATGAATGGACGGACCCTATGAGCCAATCGTTTACGGCGTCGATGTAGTGACCACACGACATGAACATTTGATGGTCTATCATAGCCATACACTCTGTGATGGGTTTCATAGATACCCAACATATGAAAATGAGTTGCATTATTTTTCCAAAGCATGTAAGTGGTGGAAACATTATATTCAAGTCTTTTTTGAGATGTTTCACTCACATCATTATCTGAGTGTTGAGAAGCATAATTTCATCACACTTTGTTTGACCCTCTCCCTAAATTATCACTTCAAAGGAAAGCTTCAACCATATTTGTGAGATTTGAGATTGATATCCTTCTACAAAAAACCAAATATGTCTTTTATAACCTAGATATATTTATCTTTTCCCTCATTTTTCTCATTTGATATTTTTATATGTTTGTGTGGAGATGTAAATACCTTTGTTATCTTGTATATGAGGACCATGACATTAAACGTGAGTAAGGAGGCCTAACCTCTTTTGATTTGTTTGCATATTATTTGATCTATTTTCACATATTCTAATAACATTTCTCATCATAGATCTTACTTAATCATGGCCTCTTGTGCTCCTAGGAGATTAATAATTCCTCATTATACTACCTTAAATTGAACATTGAACATAATTGGAAATCTCTTTCAAATGCTTAAATATTAAACAAAATTGCTAATAAGGGCCACTTTGATTTTCTTGACAAAAAGTAAAAATAATTTTAATTTGAAAATGTAATCTAAGTGATTTTTAATTGAGTGAATATTTTTATGTTTTAATATAAAAAAATGGATTAACTATTGAAAATACAAAAATGTACAAAAAAAAGGGAAAATGGAATTCCCTATAAATTAACACTAACATGTTTTGGTCTACTAAGTCGTGTGAGTCTTGAGATGGCTTTACACTTAACCTTTGGCTTGAGTAATCACGACCCAGGGACATCTAAGCCACTAAAATCACCAGGGGATTGGGCCACACCTGCCCTTCACATGACCATATTTTTGCCTACAGAGTTTCAAATCCATGACCTTAACACCACATAATGACTTAACAATACATCCTATCATAATCTATTCTATGCCCCATATACAAAATTACCAATATTATTTTTGATAATTTAATTTAATTTACATGACTTATAAATTTTAATTAAAAATAATTGGTTCAATACCATAAGCTCCCCTCCATACTTTAATCCATTGTATATGAAAAGCCTTAATTACACCCAAGGTGCACCATTTTGAAATTGGTCACACTAGTCATTTTCTACCTAGTTTGACCATGGACTTGGTCCAAATTACTCCAAAATTTTAATAGATTTAACACTTTAAGACTAATAGAATAAGTGAAAAATTATGTAAAACTATAAAAAACAACAATCATCTATCATCATTATACAACTCTTTAAAAAAAATATAACAAACTCTAAAATATCATAAATAAATATAATAAAAAATATATCATATTTTTCTTATATAAAAAATATTAAAAATACATTATTTATGTTAAAATGATTTTACACACTTTCTTTGAGAAATGTGCATTTCTTTGAAATACTTCAACCTCTAAACCACCTATTCCCTTACATAGTTAAATTAAAAGTACCATTAATATTTGAAAGTAAAATTTATACATATTTTACATAATCACTATTCATTTCTACAAAAATAGGTTAACTCTAATCCAATTTCATCTATAGTATATTATCATATACATTCTCCTTTAAAATATATTATCCTAAAATAGTATATTAAAAGTTAAATATTATTTAAATTCTTAAAACATTTTAATTATATTATAACTCAAATGTTAGATTTATTAAAATATGCTTTAATAAACCATCAAGAAGATTTAAAAATATGTACCATAAGAATAGGAGAGTGGGGTGTTTTATTTTCCTTTTGCACGTTCAAATACAATTATATTTTGTTAATTTAATATGTATTAAAATATTAATGTTATTTTCAGCCCAACTTTATGGTGAGAAAAAAATAAAACCCAAGCTATTTTTATAACAAAACCAAACGAAACCTAAAACAAAGAAAAATAAGTTAGATTGGTTGAGAAAAAAAGTTAACGAACTTTGGGCGGGAACAATTAAAATTAACGAGGTTTAGGCAGGAAATTAACAAATATTTAATTCCAGGAGAGGGGTTTAATATAAAAACCCTCTTTTATGGATTTGATCCCTAGTAATGCAACTCACGAGCGTCAAAAATGAGAAAAGACGACAGGAAGAAGCGTTGTTAAACATATGCAAGGAGAAGCACCTGGATGCTATGGCCCTGAAGCTCGCTCATGCGCAGCAGTCATGCGTTCAGGTGGAAAGTTGGGCAAATTGGAGAGATACATCATTAAGATTGAATTCTATACATCCATATAAATATAGTCACCGTCCATATTGCAGCCCCTTATGAGAACAAACAAGGAAACTTACAGAACGGTTCACTCGCATTCCATGTCAACCACTATTGAAATGGAATTTTTTTTTGAGAGTTGGATGAGAACACTTATAAAGTTAAATAATCATATTGATATCCCCTTATCCAACCTAACAGGTGCTTGGATTCAGACGATCATCCATTTTGCAGCCCCTTATGAGAACAAACAAGTAAACTTACAGAATGGTTCACTCGCAATCCATGGAAACCAATTTGGAGAGGATTGATTTTTTTATCAAGAACACTTGATTTTTTTATCATCAAAATAGAAATACATCTGATATGAAGGCCATCCATACTACCGTATAAATATTAAAATTATCACCACAAATACGGCATTGATTCAAACAAACCAAAGATGGAAGCATGGATTCAAGAAACGAGTAAGTTTTTGGCTTTTTGGATTTTCCTTCTCCCCTACAAATACTTTGTTTTCTTCACATATTTGATCTCCTTCACTTACAATTGTTCCTTACAGCTTCTACTTTCAACTAAAGCTTGCACATACTTTTCACATTCTCAAGCTGTCTGTCTTTTGTTTATCTAAGCGCTCTATCTCAATGCTTTTCTGATCACATAAGATAAATGTTGGAATTTCTGGTTATTCCTAACAACAGAGAGGAAATAAAATTCCCTCTATTAACACAGAGAAATCAATGAAACAATGTGGATAGAGAGATGGAGTAAATACACTTTTTCATTAAACAAAATATAAGCTCTTACAAAATAAATTTCTTCAGAAATTACTTGTTCTGGATTTACAAAATGAGATGCTTCTCTCGGCTGCTACAACAACACAGCACTCTTCAAAACTGTTTAACTGCCTTTACGCATACACACAGTCTCCTTCCGTGCCTTTATGTGGCTCTCAGCATATTACATTGCACACATTGTTTTAAAAAAACATAACATATATATGTTATAAACATTTCATGTTTATAATATATATGTCAAAATACATATAACCTATGTTTTAAAAACTATAATGTACCGCGGCATATAAAAACAAATAAAAAATTAAACTAAGGTCTTAAGCCTTATAAAAATTTCATCGCAGATTTCAAACTTATAAAACAAAACCCTTTTTAATAATTCATCACATCCATTGAAGGTCCTTGCTCACTGGACTTCAAACAATGCGATACGCTCGCCATTGGTCCGTCGCTTGGTGACTTGGCATTCGTGAGCCATACCTTATCACATGGTTTGAATGCCCTAGTGACGTCAGCACGATTTCGTGCAATATGTATTTGATTGGCCGAGAAGTTTGTGACTCGCCAGGTGAGGCTTATTTCCTCTGCAATAGGCCCATAAATGCAACCAGGCAGGAAATGCCCGCCGTCAGATTAAAGTTGTAGATCATCGTGTGGTGGGCATTTCCTGCCTGGGCGAATTTATGGGCCTATGGCACAGGAAATAAGGCTCGCCACAACATTGTAGGGATGGCTTATCGAGTAGGGAATGGAAGTTGTGTCATAGGCAGGAAGTAGTGCAATCGTTGCGTGATTGGCTACAACTGTTTGACGTGGATTGGAGGAGGGGTCCACAAAAAAATGACGTGGAGAGTTTTAAACTTAAAACATAGTGATTAGAATAAATGGTGGTTGGTGGAGGGTTTTAATGGCAGGTAGGTGCAGGAATGAATGGTGTGGGGTAATGTGGTTTGACCACGATTCTGTGAATCGGAACAGGGGCTATGGTCTTGAAAAAAAAATTAAACACAGGAGTTGAATGTGAGGTGGAGTGAAAATCAAAACAAGATATTGTTGCTCCTGTCCTTCACAACTTGACATCAAAAATGAATTTTGTTGTCCTTGCCACAATTTGTAGTTGGAATTAATTTCCAACAATAAAAAAATTCCACTTTTCATAAAATATTTTTCTTTTCATATTTTTTTGATTTTTTTCTTCTATCTAGATTTTGTGGTTTTTATCCCTTTCCTTTGATTATAAAAATTGTGGACTCCTAATTTATTCTTCACTTGGATAAACATCTTCAATGCTTGGTGATTATTTTGGAAAATCACTATATTATTCAACACTAAAAAATGCTTTACCACTTTACCTTCACAAAATAAGAGTTTTTAGTAGGAGGTATTCTTCATTATCTTGGTACCTTAGCTTGTGAAGACAATTAATCAGCCTTGGAAATTCTTGCTTAAGTGGAGTAAGTAATTAATAAAAACTTTCCTAAGTTTTAACTTAGGAAAAGTACATTTGATGTGTTGTATTTTTTTCTTGGCTTAATGAATCATCGTCCAAATTTATGAAGATATAAATAATTTTACGATGCATTGATCTAAGGAGATGAGATGAGGGTTTGATTAGGAGGTTCAAGGGAATTTTTCCTTCACTAAACATGAGTTTATTCCTTCACATACTAGGTCTCCTTTTCCTACAACTAATTTCAAGTGTAGCTTTCCATGCATATGACACCACCTTCTCAAGGTGTCCAACTTTTTTCTAGCCCATAACTCCATTCCATCTTCATTCTAATCAAAGAAAGAGAGTAATCCCTTTTCCACACAAGATTATATTTTTGGATTGTTTTCAATCATTCTATGTGATTTTTTGTGGTGGGGTTGGAGTGGGAGGGGGTCGCTCAACAATGCTTTGATTGCAAAATAGTGGAATCTAATCTATGTTTCACTTGGACAAAAAAATTCAACACTTGGTGATTTTTCTCGAAAGTCACTCTACTATTCGATACTGAAAAAGACATGACCCCTATACCTTCAAAAATTAACATTGATTCTTTATATACAAATTTTATTTTCACCATTGAGCCTATGTGATTTGGCTCCCTTAATGTTTCTTTGAAGGCTATATTGTTTGAATATTTTTCTCTTACATCTCTGATAAGATCCTTTTGATGATTTTAAGAAGGTTGAATTAGAATATTTTCTAGATCCTCTAGAATCTAGATCTTCTTTTCAAACCTTTACTTCCATACCATTTATTTTTCCACTTAACTGACATTTGCATTTTTTTAGCTCACTATAAAACAATTGTTTTTTCACATGTCTCTACTCTTCTTCATACTTTATCATCCTCTCATTCAGATTCCTCACAGTCTTTACTAGGTTTACATGTACTACTCATTGTTTTTCCATTTTAATTCTCTTCCACATATGCACTATTGATCTCTTGCACATTGTAGCTATGGTATAGTTTCCATTTTTTGGCTTTAAAATTTGTATGTTAGCTTGTAGTTGATAGAAAATGGTTTCTATATGGTTCATGCTTGAATAATTAATCATTAATGTACTATGTATGCCATTTCTATCTTCATTGATGTACAAATATGTAGGTTTTCATATATTCTACAACTGATTTGGCATTCTAGATATTTTTTATGAATATAAATGCAATATAATATCTCTCTCTCTCTCTCTCTCTCTCTCTCTCTCTCTCTCTCTCTCTCTCTCTCTATCTATCTATCTATCTATCTATATATATATATATCCACACACACACAGTCCTTGGAATTTTGGAAAATGATGCTCTTGGCAATCTCACTCTAAAACACTCTCTAACTCCATGCAACCTTAGATGTACCTTTTACTATGTCGTTGTCATACTAGGGTTTTGATCTTTCATATTAGAAATATTAATTATTTAATGTATTATAATAGTTATAATATTGTTTGTGATGTTTTATAACAAGTCTCTCTTTTCTACGTTGCTTCACCCTCAGAATATGATTAGATCCTTACTCAAGTAAGCTATATGTTGTATCATTGATCCAACATATGCAAGGTTGCTTCACACATTATTATTGAGCACAATGATTGAACAAATAATTTTTTGTTTTTCTTAACAATGAATTATATTGACAAAGGTGGTTAGGAGGATTGACTCTTGAAATTTGTCATAGTTGATTGTGATAAATTTACATTCAAATCCTATTAAATTTTTTCTATAATATCTTCTCAATATTTTTCTTGTATATAAAAATTCTTCTTCATGCATAGTGCATGAGTGTCTAAGTGACATGATTATCACCAAATAACCATGAGCTTGCAAAAGTAGTGATTTAAATATGATTAATATTCATTATGTGCTTTAAATGAAGAGGATACAAGAGGAAGGGGTAGAGGAGACCTATGTGGGAAGACGGTTAGGAGTATTGAAAAGGAAGGAGGTGTGATACCACCAAGTATAGGGTTCAATGTCAGTTTATAGTAATTTATTTTGAGGGAGGTTTGTGTGCCAAAAGAGATTGGGATATTTGTGAAGGACACAAAGGATCTCTCTCCTCTTGACAATTCAAGAACCTATTCTTCTTCCATGTAAGGTCAATGATATTCCTTATGGGTGGTTGTGGTTATCTTGGGATGAAGTTCTAGATCATATTTGAGCCTTTTATATATAACTTTACAATCATCATCATAATGTAATTTTTTAATAAGTCTGGAGCTCGGAGGGCCTGTGATCCACCATGAATGAGGTTATGAAGGAAGAAATATTTGATAGCTTCCCAATGAATATGTGTTCTTGATGATGGGTGGTGGGACCACTCAAAATGCAGGATCTAGATTTAGAGAAGTTGTGGGTGGAGTGAATAAATCAGGAAGCTGTTGATGAAGTCAATTTTCATAGGTGGGGGAAAAAATAGTCTAAATAGAATGTGGTGCAAGGTAAGGGGAATTTTGTGGTTATAGTGCACAACATGCAAAAGAATGGTAATATAAAGGTGAAATAAGAATTATTTGTGAGGGAAGGACAATAAGAGAGAAATAAGTTAGATATGGTTGATATTTAGATAAAAATAGGATACGAGGTAGTCCACCATATGAGTGTCCTTTAATTGGGAAGCAAGTAAATGCACCTGAGGTAGGAAGGTAGGATATCCTATTTAGAGCAGTGTTTTAGAAAGTGGTTGAATTCAACTTAGACTTTGTCCACACAATTATGTTAACTGGCAGTTGTGTTGACTTGTCCTCTTTTCCTCCACCCCACCGATGCAATTTACCTCACATTTATTTCAGTGATAATTTGCAGTAGCATTTAGTTATAGTGAGCTTGGAGTGATGGTTTGAAAATTATATTGGGATATTTAAAATGGATTTGTCATCTTAGTGAGTTGGCTGCAACCCATCTTCAAGTTTGGAGGTGCTATGTGGAATATTGTTGTGCCCACTACACATTTTTCTCATTCCGGGGTTTTTTTTTTTCTCTCTTTTAAATAGAAAATTGTTGATATGAAATTTGTGAGTATTTTTCTTTCATTAAATTACAGCTCTAAAATCTTTCCTTTTTTTTCACACTTTAATTTTTTTCTTCAAGTTTAAAATTTACAATCCTTCTTACTTATTTGCATATTAATATATGGTTTATAATGTTACATGTTTTAATTTTTATATTTCCTAACATTTAAATAAATTTTGATATTAGTGCATTTCCTTCAATTTTGAAAGGAATATAAACAATGTCTTCTGAGAAATGCTAGATATAAAATGCGTAATAATTACCACAAAAAATTGAAAACCTTTGACTCCTAAACCTGTTACAAAGACATCCCAAAAATGCCCTGTTGTTGTATGATTTGTCTACTATTGAGACAAGTTCTTTTATATTTTCAAATAGAGTGAAAAATTTTTGTCAACCTTGGTTGGCACAACTCTCGTTGCATTATTTATGGAAGGAATTTATATATTTTTTTTCCATCGAAAAATGCTTGTTAGAACTTTTGGATTTTCATTTTGAAACATTTTCTGACTAAAGGTACAAGGCCTCTATGGAAAATTTTGATATTTATCTCTATTACCACTATTTGGAGCTTGAAATCGTTATTGGAAATAACATGTATCCCATGCAAGGAGACATAGGTTCAAATGGGACTCTAAATCCCATATTGATATTGATTCCTTGAACATTATTTTTTCCTTTTTCTTTGTTAATAACTCATATAATGATGATAATGATGATGATGGTTAACATCCACTGAGACCAATATTTGGTCTATCGGACCTAAAGAAAAGGGTTATTTAATTTGATTTAAGATTTTATTCCTATGCTCAAAAAGCTTGGAGAGAAACCTCCCGAGCTCACTATAATTTTGACGTCTTAAAAGGCTAGGAAGGTCATTACTGCAACAAATATTATGAAATTGAGCTCTAATGTGTTTGTATGCGGGGCACTCTAAAAGGAAGTGATTTTAATCCTCGATTTTCATATTCTCACAGAGATGGTAGATCCTTTCCATCCATGGTGTTTTAGGAACTGTCCAATGACCTGTTTCACTATGGAGCTCATGAGAGTTCATTCTAATCTTGGCTATATTAATTTTCTTCTTTAATCTAGTTAAAATAGAGAGATACTTTTGATCTTCTAGGGTGGGGTTGATGACCTCCTTATAATACCTTAATTTTATTTTAGCTGCTAGATCTTGATCTCTCTGACACCAAATTTTTTCTTTGAACTTAGAAGTAACAATTTTTTTAATGTTATTGATGTTTTGCAATGAAACATTCTCGTCGATCTCCCAATGGTTTAACCAGGCCCTGGTGTCTTTATACCAACCTCGTTTAAGCATTAGGTGGTTTTGGCTGGAATTTAAAGCTAGCTTAGGAAGTCTATGGTCTCCTATGCTATTGAGCTTGTGCTTGTACAACAGAAGCCTAGTCATAGCTAGGCTCTAGATAGGGGAAAGACCCACTTCTATAAGGAGAATATGATAGGGTGTATTGATTTTAATTTTAAGTTGATAAGTTATAAAACACTTCTGGATTTGCTCAATATTTCTCCAGGATTCCTTAGAGATGCTGCAACCCCAAACCTCACATCCATATAAGGTAACAGGAGTGACTAAAGTTTCAAAGAGAAACTTCTTTCTATCCCACATTACAAGGTTTGTCATTTTACAATTATTTTCAAGACCAAAATAAGCTTTCCACCCCCCATTAATCCTTTTCGCAATTCTATATTTCCAGTTGAGCTTGTGATGAATATCGATTCCTAGGTACTTGTAAGAAGACACTTCCTCCAAGTTACTATTGTCATACATAAAATCAGCGTAAGTGTCCTTCTTGGATTTGATAATCATAACTTTTGTTTTGTCAGTGTTAACAGACATACCCATGGTAGAGCAGAAATACTTAAGAAGTCTAAGTTTCTTATCAAGATCAGATGGGTACCTTACGAGAAGAACAATATCGTCAACATAGAGAAGGAGGATGATGACTATCCGAGCTAAGATCATTCCAACACATCCTTCTTACTCTAAAAAACCTTCTAGCTTGTCGATGTAAATGGAAAATACGGTAGGGGAGAGGGGGCAACCTTGTTTAACTCCGATATTACACTTAATATCTTTTGACCACCCCTCATTTCTCTTTAACTTGGAAATTACATTCTTGTATAACCTTATAGCAACCGCTCTTAGCTCGAAAGGAACATTTAACTCTTCTAATATATTCCATAGGTTATTAGTCGGTGCATTTTCCTTGTTTTGTGAGTTAAATTTTTTTCTTATCTATTTAGTTCTTGAGTTCACAAATCTCTTGATTCTTACTTTCGTTCTTTTTAGTATGTTCCTTGAATAATTTGGGCAGATTGTTGAAAGTTGAAACAAGGTTTTTAGATATCAGCATCAAGAAATTTGATATTTCCTAAGAGGAGAATATTACAAAATGGGTGTAGTGATTATTACACACCCAAGTAGATAACCTCTAGGAGAAAAAATTTCTCCCATTTTATTCGCTAGAATAACCTAGTGAGTGCTATTCACTGGCATGTATATTGTAAATGCCTCCTCCTTATTCCAATTCAACTCCATCCACCAGGATGTAGAGGATTGCAAGCCTAATTTCATGAATATTAAGGTGGGGGTGATCACCTTGACCTCCTTGATGACATTTCTATGAAGATTAGCATTCTACAGATTTTTCCAGGTTAGGGAAAGAGAATTGTTCCTATGTTTGAGGATAAAAAAATTCTTTGATATTATTAATTCCTCTTTTGAAAAATTAAAGGACCAAGAACCATGTCTTCTTGACTTTTATCTCATAAAGTAGGATGTGGCCACTATAAAGAGTGATCACTTAAACTAAATGAACTTCAAATCCTTAGAATATCCAATTAAATCTTCTAGGAAACATTCTAGGCCCTCCGAATGATCCAAGTTGTAAAATTCCCTTTCATATTCACAATGGCTAGGCTGATAGTCAAAGTCTGTAAATTTATATTTTCATGTCTAGAAACTTATGGGATTGGAAGAAGTTAGTAACCAACTTTGTGTAAGGGTTATGGTAGTAGAGGTACTCTTATTATAGGTTAACCAGATGAAGTTCCTTCAAAACTAAAATAAAGAAGAACAAAACTGAGTCTGCAACAAATGTCTGAAATCTCCAAAGTTGCACCTGTTTCTTGCTTGAAAAAACTTATACAAATATTTATGAGTAATATCCACCATATTTATGGATACATTTGTGGAAACATTTATGTTCCATGCAGCTAGCCTACTTTACAAATCTTCAATTTGTTTTACAAAAATGTAAAATATTTGAATTATTTTCTACACATATTTATGAGTATTTGTACCATGCAGTTAGCATGCGTGACAAACATCCAATTTTTTCTACAAAAATATTAAAATTTCCTTTGAATGCTACTAGAATCTAGTGAGGGAAGATGACAAGAAATGGAATTAGAAAAAGGTTTGGGAGACAATGAAGAGAATGTCTTGTATATTATTGATTTGTTGTTGGAGATCCTTCAGGTGCTTGTTCCATCAAATTTGGAAATGTTTCTAGGAAGGATTCCTATGTTTTTTAATTTTATAATTCTTTCACCTCGTGGTTATTTTGGGCAAGAAATTTTAGGAATTCTTGACACTAATGGACATGTAAAAAAATTTATGATTTGAATGTCGATTCCATGATATCCTATCTTTATTGTTTATTGTATTTTGAATGCTTAATTTTATTTATTTATTTAGTTTTAACAATAAAATTGAAAATAATTGGTATCATATCCATTTAAACATCATCCAAAACTTGACGATAATATTATTATTATATTTTTGTGTTAAAATATTTTCATGACTATTTGAAAATAACATTTTCATCTTCTTCTTTCAGCATAGGTTGTGTAGATACTTGACCAAGTTTTTTCATTAGAGAATGAAATGATGTTGAGAATAAAATTACATGAATTAGACATCACGCCATAGATTATTGTGGTAAAGTTCTACTTTGTTACCCATATTATTTCTATTCTATTTAAATTAGCAGTGACCTTATTTGAGGAAATCATTTTACTTCTTTGTTGTGCATTTAGGTTCAATGTTGTCTTTTATTTTTATTTTCTAAGTCCTTATATTTTATATTTTTTGTTTGGTGTTTTTTTTTTACAAGGTGAATCGGTCTATTCCCAAGGCCCACATCAAAACTTGCAATAAAAAAATTGAAAATTTACTTGAACACAACATTCTTGGATACTTTGGCTTCCCTTCAGAACATAAAGTGCAGTTTCATGCCACTGGGTTTCTCAATTTGATGTGTGAACTTACCTAGAAATATTTTCAGATGTAAAAGATGATGAATTATCAAGATTGAAACGTATAATATTATTTGTTTCTATCTAGAGTTTGCATACACATATTATTTTCAAGAGTAATGAAATTCAACATGTACAGTGATGTAACTCTATTGAAAAAATATGCAACATAATAAAAAAAAATTCTAAAATGAAATGTTATCAATGTAGAAAACATGTCATGATATGAGAATATATTTTTTTGTTTTATGCCCCCATTAGACAAAATGGAAATGACTTTGAGAGAGTTGATAACTACAAGGTATGTTAAAGTAGAGATGTATGATTCACTATAAGAGGTGGCTACCCTGTGATTCCTTAGTTAGAAGCCACGACTTTAGACATGTTCCTCTTGTCTTGTCAAAGCCCCATTGGAGCTATAAAGACCCCCATGAATTATTTTATATAGAGCTCAATCCAGTTAACCTTGTCATGCTTGTTGGTGATATTGACCCATCAAAGTCCAAAGACAAAGAAAAAGTTGCCAAAATTGAAAAAATGCATAGAATTATCAAAGAATATAACTTGAATGGTCAGTTTTGATGGATATGTGCATAAAATAATAGAGTACAAAAGGGTGAGTTATACTACTACATTTGTGACATAGGAGGTGCTTTTATACATGATATGTTTTTCCCTTATCAAATTCGATTTATGTCTGATGAAGAATATATAGTTTCACCTATAGTAGCTAGTTCCTCTTTACAACTCAATATGAATGAGAGATGTAACTAAGTGAGGGTTTTATAACTAAATTTCAAGAGGATAGGTATATGTTATGCCCAATATATTCGAGATATGTGACTAGGTAAATCTTATAAATTAAAAAAGAAAAAAAATGGTAAAACCAATACTCCCGCAAAAAATAATCAAATAAATAATAGTAATATATATATATATATATATATATATATATATATCGAGATGTATTAAGTATTAAAATATTTGTATATTGGTTTTTTGTCTCTCTCCAAGTTTAATAAATGACAGGCTAATATGTCTTTCTGCTGTTCAATCATTCATATAGAAATTAATTGAATTGTATCTATCACTCACATAAACATTTTTTGTATTGGTTATTTTTTTTCTTGTAATAAGCCTCTTCCTATAACTCATTTTCTTCACAACAAGAGCTACCACAAGCACGAAAGCCATTTTAGTTATGCTTTGGAGCATTGCAAGTATGATTTAGTGAATTTTCAGAAAGAGGATAATTATGGAAAGTGAGAATAAGGTTATGGTAAAATTTTTTTTTTGGTAAATTTCCTCTAAAAATGGTGTTATTCATGTCCCTTAAGATAAATTCATGGGTTTTAAAGATTTAGTTTTTTCCATGTATTTAGAGTTAGCTTATTTGTGTGGTTTGGATAGTATTCCAACCATAGTGATATTCCTTTAGGGGGGTTGTATTTAGAACATTTTACAAGAGTTTTAAGTATAATAAACAATTCCATCATTTAATGGTTTGTACAATAGTGTTGAGGGTACACTCTAAGGTACAATAGTGCTCTCTTTTCGATATACTATCATAGATGTAAAAATACAAACTCATATTTCTTTTTACCTGGATAAGCAAATGATTACAAGTTTTTATTTTGTAGTGAGAAGGATAACTATGTATTACAGCTTGACCTTGATCCCTTCAATGTATCCTTTTGTTTCCCAACACTACCATATCGCATTGGTAATGGAGTTCAATTTTTGAACCAAGATTTCTCTTCAAGACTATTTCATGATAAAGTAACCACGCAACCACTATTGCATTTCTTTTGAGCACACAAATACTACAAAAATGTAATTTTTATTTCCTTCGTTGATATATTTCATCATTTTTTTTATATTTATTTCATTATTCTTCTATGCACAATCAGTCTCTATGAAATAATAGAGAAGGATGGCCTGGTTGTTTTATAGATATATAATATGAATTGATTAAAAATTCACAAGGCTATTTTGATTCTCATCTTTATATTTCACTTGTTTAGAGAAAAATATATATTCAAATACAAACTAAACTCAAATCAAACTAAAATAAAGAAGCCTCATTATGAATATGTTTCTCTCTACACTACCTTGCAATGGCATTAATTTTCCAAATTATACTTGAATTTCACTGATAATAACCAAGATTTATATGTCGCTTTTTGAACCAAATTTACATCATGGTAACCATATGAATATCCAATTAAACATGATATAAATATGATTCAAAGAATGTCACCTTTACCCTAAGCAAGTGGCAGAGTAATTTCTTAGCTGTGAAGTTTTATGAAAGACACTGTTTGTTTGTTTGTTTTCTTTAGAAAATGGTTTTCTCTTGGTTTTATGTGACTTTCAATTTATCATATGTAGCATGTTCATAAATGGGAAAGAATAATGTGTGACATTTATAATTCAAAAATTTATGTTGAATGAAAGGATATTGAGTTTAACCAAGCTACAATCCTCTTTGGTAAAGACAAAGGAACATCTTAAAAGTATACCTCAGAATACATGATATAAAATGTTTGAACATAAGAAATATATGGTTTTTTATTTTGCAGATATGTTTTTTTTTCTATCAAAGATATCACAACAAGAAAAGTGTTGATATTGTAGAAATCGTTTGAGGACCTCATTGAGGTCAAATTTTTGACGTCCTATTTAATTGATACCTTCTCATGACAAGAAGACTTTAAATATGAATTAATATTTTCTCGAAACATATTAGATTAAAAGTTTATAGATTTAAAACATAAAAACAAATTTCAATTCCTTCTTTTGATTTCTACTTGACTCTGGTGTGGGCGGGATAAAGGAAATGTGATGGGAGAAAAGATGGGGAGGCAATGCATAGTATTTCTTCGATATGATTCATTTTATGTTGGAGATCTCTGAGGAACCTGAGCCATCGACCTTGGAAATGTTTGTTTTAGGGATTACTATGGTTTATAATGTTATTATTCTTTCATCTCATGGTTATAATGGGCAGTCAAATGTTTTAGCAATGCCTAAGAAGTTATCTATGTATAGGTAAACAATTTTTTTATAATTGTAATGTAAATTCCATGATATCCTCTCTTTATTGTTTGATTATATTTTGAATGTTTCTTTTTATTTTATTTTATTTTATTTTTTTAAATTTAACTATGAAATTCAAAATACTTGGTATCATTTCCATTTAAACAATAAACAAAGTTTGAAGATGACATTAGTATTACACGATATTGATTGAAATCCTTTTAGTTGTTTTGTGTTGAAATATTTTCATGACTATTATAAAAGTTTACTTTCATGAATTTATTTGAGCGAATGTTATTTATATACTTGACCAATTTCATGTGTTAGAGAATGAAATGTTGTTTTAAATAAGATGGAAACGATTACACATCACAACTCAGATTATTTGTTTTCACAATTTATCTACAACTTCATCCATTTCACATGTAACTTAGTTGGCATGATTTTGCCTAATCTTTCCTTGAAGGTTTAATACTAAGATACTAAGGTCTTCTTTTCTATGGTGATGTTTCATTTCCTTTTTTTTCTATACAGATCATTTGGACAAAAAGCGACCATTATCCCACAACTGAAGAAAACTTGTTCGTGTTTATTTCTTTTATGGGGAAAATGGCTTTAACATTGATGATGTTGTGGTATATGTCATATAAATCCTTTATAGTATACTTTAGTTTATAGTTTAGTTTTTATTGTCTTTCACGTCTAACACTTTACACTGTCTCTTTCTTTCTTTTTTTAGAAAATGAACTCGGTATTGATGATAAGCAATATGATTTGAAGGAGGAGAAAAGTAACACTGGAGTTACAAATGAAAACAGAGAGGGGGATGAAAATTGATCTAGTGATACCCTTAAGTCTAATCTCCTACATAACAAACACATATAAAGACTGATGATAAAGTCTTCAGATTTGTTGAATTCACATGCAATGCATTGGAAACACAACGATAATGCTTTGAAGTGATGAAACATCATTTCATGTGTAAATTGTAGTCCAACAAATATTAAGTTGAAAACTCATAATGTAATACTTGAAATTTGATATAATACAATTTATGTGGTTGGAATTATTTTTAGCTGCACTTGATATTGTTTAGTATTGTAATTAACATATGTAACTTTGTGTTTTCATATTAGATAATCGAGTGCACATTATATGCATATTTTTTTATTATTCGTAAAATCATCCTAATTAATTTATGGTGATTAGTAATGAATAGATAAAATCAATATAAAACTAATAAATTAGTAGTTTATAATGATTAATGTTGAAAAAAATAAAATGAATATACGACTAAATTAGTCATTTATAATGATTATTAATGAAAGTAAATCAAATGAATATAAAATACTAAATTAGTTGTTTATATATTGAATGTGAAACTACCAAGTAAAGGACAAATGACTAATATAACTGATAAATTTGTGATTATGAATGAAAGCTAAATTTTTCATATATACGACTATTAGTAGCTAATTTACAATATCTTATAACATGACCAAAATTTAGTCATATTTCTCTAGCCATTAATTGGTTTCAAACCATGACTAAAATTTACATATATGTTACTATTAGTAACTAATATACAATATTTTATAGCACGACCAACGTTTTTATCATGTTTCTTTGGTCATTAAATGGTTTTCTTGGATGATTATATAGTAATTTATTTTCTTGTATATTTGGTCATTAATTGTGGAAATTAATGACTAAATCGATGACTAAATTAATGACCAAATTTATGACTAAATACACTACTCAAAGATAAAACAATGACAACCAATTAATGACTAAGCTAAGAATAAATAAAAGTTGGTCGCATTATAGAATACTATAAATTAGCTACTATTCATCTCCGACTAAAAATTGATCATTTATATGAAAATTGGAGTCATTTTTTTCGTAACTTATTATCCTTTTTGTACTAGTGGTTCTCAAACCATTAGGGTGCTTGCATAAAATTGGTCATGACTTCCAAGACTAATTGGTAAGTAATGGTAAATTTCTATAGAAATTATGTTTTGCTTCTATGAATTCAAATAATGACCAAGTGATGGAAATTTGAATTTGACTATTGTTCACACCTATAAATGCTTCTTATTACTGAATTTTCATTTTTTCTTATTGGTATTTATTAGAATAATATACTTCATTTTAAAAGGGGAGGGATCCTCTTTTTGGTGGTTTAGATTTTTATATCATGAGTAAAAATTAATGTCCTGGTGAGAGATGAACATTGGGATGGTGCTCACTTTAAGGGGGGGAGTATGTAACATCTCTAGTGTAAGCTGCCATAAAAACTTTCGAAAATGAGGGTTGTTAAATAATTAAATATTTTTAATTCTTATATTAATATTATATGAAGAATATTATTGTAATTCTTAATTATAAGAGTATTACAATAAATAATTCTTAATTATTTTTCTTTAGTATAATTTATATTCTTCTATCTAAATAACTTATATTTCCAAGTTGGTATATTTTATGAGTTTTAGAAATAAGGAGTAATAGGTTTAGAAAATCTATGGATAAGTGATATTTTTTCATAAGGAAAAGGAAAATCTACCTTGAAAAGAAAATCATGAGAGATTTATGGATGATTTATTGAGTGATTGCAGAATTTAGAAAAATATGATTTATGGATGATTTATGGAGTGATTTTAGAATTTAGGAAAAAACATTTTCATTGGTGATTTATGGAATTCTTTTAGGATTTGGAAAAGATATCCCATTTTCTGAATTGTACTTATTGTAATCCTATTGGAAAATATGAGAACTAAGGACAAAATAGATGTAGAATTGAGCCAAGAGATACAAAGGATGGATTCCAAGCATGAATTAAGACATAAGTAGCTATGCTCTTGAAAATTAGTGTGATTACATATTGTGCATGAAGAAGTAAGAATCAAATTTATTTGTTTGAAAATTTTCATATGATAAAGAGTTGAGATTATATTCTTTTTTAACCTCCATGGACTTTCGTTCATAGAGGAAAAAGTGTTATGTTCATTGAATTCTTAAAATATTTCATATGTTTTGAATTATTAAAATATTTTCATGGCTAAATAATTGTGTGAGTTGCATTAATTATTAGAAAATAGGGTGAAGGTATGTTATTGTATCTCCCAAACTCTGATAGATATGTAAAACATGGAAATGGTTTTTGTAAATGAGCCCATTCACAACAAAAGGCTCTTTCATGTTTCAATTATTCATTTTAAACTTCTCGAAAATCATGGCCAAACTTGATGACTAAAATAACAAATTACTTAATATTTAAATATGAAATAATGGGCTACAAATATTCGTTCAGATATGCAAAACCATGACACGTGTGTAAAACTTGAGAGAGTTTTTGTTTAATGAACCAGTTCCCAACAAAAATCTCCTTTTAAAAAAAAAAAATTGTTTCCAGTTGATTGTAAACTACATCCAAAGTTTATGGCCAAAACAGGAAGAACAAAGTGTTGAAATTTGATTTATGAGTGTGATAAGAATAGTTTTTATTTAAATATAGAGATACATATTGTCTTAGTGTTTTTGAAAATAAATAAATCAATTTCAATTTGCATGCACAAACCAATAACTATTAAGTTTGATATTTTTCTTAAAAATAAATAAGCTATTCGCATGCACAAAAACATAACTATGTTTATGTTCCTTGAGCAGAAATAAGCTATTTGCATGCATTAAAAAATAGAGAAACTATGTTGATAATTCTTGAAAATGAATTAAGTTATTATATTTAAAATATTATCGAGGATGTTCTCATGATGCACGTGCATTAATGTTTTAAAGAGAAATATTAGAATCTTAAAGAGAATATGTGCTCATGTGCATCAGAATAATATCTAGTATATTGAATCTACTAGAAATGAATATGGGATTTTATGTCCATGGGAAGATTGAGTAATGTAGAAAGAAACAAGTAATTGTTTTTAGAAAGAGTTCACATTCAACTGGTTGTGTTATTTGAGAAGGATTTGTTATTCATGCTATTTCTTAAGGAAATATTACAAATTTGTCTCATGTGTTAAATGATTGGAAAATATTTTGTATTGCATGCATAATAGCTAGTGAGTGGGCTAAATTTTGGAAAAAAAATAATGAGTGTGTTAGATTCTTTTGAATATATATATATATATATATATATATATATATATATATATATATATATATAGATATATATGAATGCAAATATTTGTTGAGTTAGAACTCTTCAAAAAGAAGAGAAGTGAAAAACATGTCCTTGCATGAAAAATTAAATTAGATTCTTGGAGAGTAAAATTGGTAATCACCTTCTTTATTGTGTCAATATTCCTTTGAAAGATATATTAGGGAAACATATACCCTTACATTCATGGAAAAATACAGTTTTAGCATTAAGTTTCTAGAGAAAAGGAAGGTGAAATCGTGTAATACTAATTGTGTTAGCCTTCTTTTGGGAAAAATTATGTGCATTTGCATGCCTAAAGAGATTAGCTGTGGTGTTAGTTTTCTTTTGGGAGAATATTATATATAGATATTGGGACAGAGATTTTGGTAACAGGAAAATGTTTATTTGCATGAAAGAATAAATGTTATGTCTTTGATCCCTCAGAAAGGAAATGTGTTTATTTTTCCATGCAATATTTAGTTAGTTTCCTTTGGAAAGAAATACATGTTTCACATACAAGGAGAAAAAAATATCATTTTATTTTCTGTTGGAGAGGACAATTAGTTGTATGCACAAAATTGTAACTATTATGTTAATTTTTTTTGAAATAGAGCTCTCATTTTTACACATAATAGCCATTATGAATAGCTCTCCTCTATAACAGATGTTTTTGGAAAATAATATGCATTTGCATAAAAAAGTATAGAATCGATTGTGTTAATCCCTTTGGAAAAGAAAAAATAATAGTAGGCACAAATAAAATTGCTTGTTGGTTTAGTTCTCCTAGAAGCTTGTTATGCATTTGCATGCACAAGAACAATATCTAGTATGCTAGCTCTCGTTTGGAAAGAATATGAAAGTGCATGCAAGATTATGTTAGTATTTTGTTTCAATGATGACACTTGCTAGTGATTTTCTTGTTACTAATGCATGTTAAATGATGTTAAAGAAGATATTTCATTAGATTGTATTTATGTTTTATGCATGCACACACATATATGTTGAAGTGTCACTAATAAAGGTTCATTATTGATTTATTAATAATTTATCGTATCATGATATCAAGTGTGTTGATGAAAATAATAACACGAAATAATGGTGACTTGTGCAAAGGATAGTTCATGGTTAACATTCTGGAAGATAAATATTTGTGTAGATTGAGGAATTCTAACTACAGGATGATCCACTGATATAAACTATCAAACCATAAAGACATAGAGGTTAGGGATTCATGGATAAATTATATCATGATGATTATAATGGATTATATATAGTTATGTTTTTTTTTAATATGATTTTTATTTATAAAATTTTATGACAATAGTCAATGGATGAACTACCTTATAACCATTGAGTGATGGGTGAACAACCTCACAAACGTTTAATAATAAAATTTAAAAATTTCGTGTTTTCACCCTTTGGGGTTTCTAGGGTATATCGGTGTCTAGTGATGTGATTTTTCATTATGCCACTTTTATGATGTTAATTTATTGCATGATGTAATTTTTATATTATCAAATATGTGATTTACTAACTAAGTTAAAAGAATCACGAAATTGATGCATAGATATAGCAGGAAATTTAGGTTAATATGCTACAACAATTATATGTAATGGTTGTTTAATATCACTATGAATTTACTAAATATTTCTCTATGTAATGATGATGGTTATTTTAATGGTAATTAAGGGAATATAGAAAGTAATTTAAAGAGTTACACATCGATAAATGCTGAAAATAAAATTCCTAACTCCATTCATTTTCCTGCGTGATTAGCGGGTGGTGTTACATATATGTTCCTCGACTTGTAGTTGGAGAATGCAGAAATCGCCAAAATGTATATCTTCTCTATTTTCAAATGGTTCGCCTGTTAATAATTTTAAATTCACGTTCCTATTGTCCTTATTTTTTAATATTTGTTTTTGTTCTTTTCTTGCTTACTCCGAGCTTTATTCCAACCAATTGAGGATCATGAGCATTCATCATTTTATATAAATAAATGTTGTTGATCATGTCATTAGTAGGAAGGTTTCTAGAGATCATCGTCATATTCGAATGTTTGTTGTTTGTGTAAATTAGGTTTCTCATTTTCATTTTAGAAATGACATGATTGAATTTCAGAGAAAGTTTCGTTCCTGGGTTGATAATCGTTGTGTCGTGCAAGTGTGCCAAGTGTGCAATGAATGTTATGTAGGTATACACATTGTAATATGGCATGAAGGGCCCATTTTTTAAATTTGTAGGGGGAGAAAGGCTCACATCATTTATCTCATTTTAGCAACATGGATCCAGGTGAACAACTATGAGTTCTAAGAGTTTTGACACAGGTTGAAGAAATGTTAATAGTAAGGGTGAATAACATATTTCAAGTTTCACATGATCAGGGTGGTAAATATAGGTATTTGCATCATACAATAAGTTTTCAGAAACATATATATACAATTTTAAATAAGCTTCCATGACATGATGAAGAACTTGATTATGTTACTGTGAGAATATGTGGTGCTGAATCAAGATACTATGAATTCTATGTGAAGAGACACATGTCATGGATGCATTTCTCTACAAAATCCAAATGGATAAATATTATAGGGATGTTGATATTTATATGGATTCATTTTTAGCTCTCCCTGAAAGACCTACTAATGTATCTAGTAGGCTACAACATGTCGATGGCTATCTTGATGAATCGAGTATGGATGTTGAGGAGTTACAAAGGGAGGGTAATAGTTTTTTTCACTCTCATCCACTCATTTCTATCTCGATTTCTGAATTATTCAAGGGATGTGGGTCAAATAAGGACAGTTATTGAAAATGAAAATTCAAAAGTTGAAGATGCTTTAGACTAGCTAGATATTGGAACGTATCCCATAAACAAACACAGTAATAAAGGATTGCTACACATGCCATTCCTCACTTTGTTCCTGAAAAGAGATATTGATTGGTTGCATCCACATATTTTCAACGTTGAAATGCATTTTTAATACGGTTTACACTTGCTTATATATCATGATAAAATATTTGGAAGCCATCCTAGATTTATATATTTTCAATTGAATATTATTATGTGACATTGTAGGCAAGGTACGAAGAATTTTTTTTTAAGAAGGGAATTCATGAAAATGTAGCTTCTACACTTCAATAATTGATTTTGCACCTTCATGATTTACCAATCATTAGATTGTCTAAAACTTAATGCATTTTGGGTCCTCTTTGAGGGGAAAAGGGGCATATTCGACAAATTTTCTGTCAAAAATAAGTGACATGATCACTAAGCTAGGTTTCCCTATCTTTTTTTTTACGTTAACTACAACAAATACAAACTCGCCTTACTTGCATATTTTTATGCCTTCGAATACCCAATGTCAACGAAAAAATGACCATGAAAGAAAGATTGAAAACGTTATTTAATATCCACATATTGTTTTTTATTATATGCACCAAATATTCAATATTTTTTGCGAGTTATTTTGTAGAAATATCTTGGGGACAAAGAATTTTGGTACAAGTTTTTTATTGTACCTTTATGTTATTTTCTGCAACGTTTTCAATAGAATCATTCTGATTTTTTTTTTTTTGCTTTATATTTTTTAATTACATGCATGGTTTTGGTAGGTATGAGTGGCAGCATAGAGGTTCAACACACATCCATGGGTTCCTTTGGTTGCTTGGTGCTCCCAATATGAAAAAATTGGATTGGTCCAACCCATTGAATGTTGATTTTGGGAAGGAGTATTCTAGCAGATATGTAATAGCTTGGAATCCACGTGATATACATCATCGTAATGTCATGATCCCTCAAAGTTCACATGAAGACCCGTGCCTCTTAAATACTATTAGGTCTATATAATACACATATAACCCCTTATTTTTATTGTTATTGTAACCCCCTTATTTTTATTGTTGTGCCCATGTAGTCCCCATATTGTTATTATTCTATCCCATAGAAGACCACTATTTTTATTATTTTACCCTTACATTATTATTTTTATGTAGGATCTGATTATATTGGGACCCCTTAGACTCCTATATATGGAAATCAGTTTGTTTCATTTGTATGATACATAATTTTTTTGTTTATGAAACGTAAAGGAGGTTTCCCCCTCAAAGAGGTTTATTTCTAAGTCATTGATCTATATTTTATTCTATTTTGCGAGCTAGTTTCATAACATTTGGTATCAGATCTTTGGATTCTAGGGTTTCACTGCTTTAAACAAGGACACGTGGCATGTCTTACAAGTTTGCTATACTAAACTTTTCCATAATTAGGTCATTGTGGGAGATTCATCATAACTTTGTCTTGAAGAATCTAAATCAGGTATGACCTATGGCATTGAAAATATGAGTTAGAGGGATAGGAAAAGACCAATGTTAATATATTGAAGATCCAAAATCATAGAGATAAATCAGGTTAAATATAGACCTCCTATAAAGCAAGAAGGTATGTATTAGTTTTTTTTAAATTGCATACCTTTTGTTTGAAAAAATAGTTTGAAGTAATTACAAGGGAATATTGAAGCATAGATATAACTATTGGATTCTAAAATGCCTCCAAAAAATAATTCTACACCCGTTAAGCCCTCATAAAATTCTACTATGATGCATGAAGAGGAAGAACTCCAACACGATATATCAAGTGCAGAAAATTTCTCTTTAACAAAGAGAAACCAAAGATGAACTAAAAGATGACATGGATGGTTTAAAAGGTGACATGGATGTTTTAAAAGGTGGCATCGATTCTTTTAAAGTAGACATGGAAGTTAAGATGGATGTTATAGAAGCAAAACTTGAAGGCTTGAAGGAAGGTTTGACAAAATTGCTACAAGAAAAGCTTCCTAATGGTGAAAAGGTAGTAGAGGAAACTCATGGTGAGAACAAAAGAAATTTTAATCATGATTTCATAGACTCTATCATTGGATATAAGACCCACCATATTCCAATTATTGATATCATGAATTTTTATCGAAAGGATACTATAACATGGATACTGCAAATGGAGCAGTACTTTGAGCTTGATAATGTGAAACCCACACAAAAGGTATGCATTGCAGACTTATATTTATAAAAAAATTATTTTTTATGGTATCAATGGATTTATTCTCATATTTACGGTGAAAATGATAGCACATTATAAGGATACAAAGAGAAACACCTTCTTTAGTGAATTGATGAATCTCAAAAAAAGGGTTCAATGATGGAGCACATTGAGGACTTCCAAAAATTGAATATTAGAGTAGTAGATATTCGAAAGAAGCATAGTATTCATGTTTTCATAGGGAATTTAAAGGATAACATCCAACATTAGGTTCTCCTTTCGGAACCTAATATATTGGAGAAGGCATTCAGGGTGGCAACAAAAGTTGAAAGAAAAATTATGTCAACACGTAAGTCTACCAAGCACAACTATAAAGATGGAAATTTTCTTGCTCATACCCTTCCACAACCTACAAGGTTGACACTACAAAAATTGGAAGAAAAAAGAGAAAAAGGGCTATGTTACAATTTTGATAGAAAATACACAAAATATCATAAGCGTGATGAGAAGAAATTAATTTACATAGATTTTGAAGAGGAGGAAGAAAAGGAATAAGAAAATTTGAAAGAAAAGGATATACTCTAGGAACCAACCCTAGAGAAAGAAGAAATGAGTATGATGATATCTTGTAATGGATTGGAAGGAATTACCACTCCTCAAACTCTCATGATTGAAGGACATATCAAGAAGAAAAAAGTAATAGTACTAATTGATTCGAGTAGTACATATAATTTAATTTTTTTATGTCCCCAATATTTTTTGTAATATTCCCAAATGGGAAAATCAGGAATATAGTGCAAAATCTTGGAACAAGAGTGTAAATAATCATTTAAAAGCAAAGGCCAATATGGAGACCTTTAATATGTTATAACAGTAGCGTAATATGTATAAGAAATGGCCCATCAGATACACAAGAAGAAAATACAAGCCTCCGATGGACAAACTCCTCAAGATGAGGTGCTGCAACTATATATAAAATCTATATGACCCTTACATCGTTATTTTATTAGCTTCGCTACAAAAAATTATTATACATCAGATCTAGGGCTGATATGTTCCTCAAAAGGTAGATCTATATCAGATCTGAGCACTATACAAGCTCTGTTTAAGAACCCCTTAAGGGTTTTCAGAAAAACACCAAGTACAAGTTGTAGATCTAAGCTCTAAGGCTAGAGATATACTGCAAAATACAAATCTGGAAAGTGTGGTTGATCTGATATGATCAATACAATAGCCTCCTCCATTAGATCCTCTAAGTGAAAGGCAGGTCCCCTTTACTAGAAAAGTAGCTCTCCAAATGGTGTGCCAAACCACCCTGCAACTCCTCCTACCGAAATAACACAGATCTACAAGTAAACTACATTGTAGGGATGAATAACCAGTTGGCCTGATGCCAAGGTTCGAAAATATGCTCAATGGCCTTCAATAATGTCCTCCCAATGGAAAGGAAGCCTCCTCCACTAAAAATAAGCAATGAAATGGCCTAGATCTAGAGATCTAATCACCATTTGCTGCAACCTGCAAAAAGAAAACAAACCCTCAACAGGATCTGTGCTGTAGTTGAAAGAAGATGCTTGGCCTTAAGCCTAATAGTGGAAAATGTAGTACAATCTCTTCCGAGAGGCCTCTCAAGGAAAGAGGTGGAATTCTCGATCAGGAACACCCTGTGCTAAACAATACTCTATCTCAACTAAAGAGCAAGAGAAAGATATATGTCTAAATAGACCATGTATTCATAAATAGCATATACATTAAAATAATGAACAATGGCTACCATCCTCTTCCTTAAATAGGATATGAGCTTGCAAAACCCTAAGCCCCATAAAAAATATCACTACATTCACATAAAGCATCTCCATCTAAAATTGCGCTTTCCCTCATTGTTGACGACTCCTCCATGACAACGTTTTTGATTTGATCAAGTTTGACCCAGTCAAGGTGATCCAGCCCCTTTTCACACCAAAGGGTGCTTAATTAAGCTGCCAATATTTATCTCTTTCACATTTTGCATTGATTTATTCATTATTAAGGAGAATTATGGACTCCCTTTGTCCTCTTATTCTTTAAACAAAGCAATAAAACAAAATTGAATATTTCAACTAGCTCATGGCTAATTGGGAATATTATAGTCCTCCCTTCCCAAATGTTGCTTTTCCTCAAGAAACTGACAAGGTGAGTGTTGCAACTCTTCTCCTCCTCCATTGGTGACACCAACATGTGATAAGCTTCCCTCATAAGCTAAGTGTTCACCAATCCATCCCTCCATGAATTTCTCCTCCAAATTTCTCATTAGATGAAAATAATCTATCCCATAAGGAGACAATAGTTCAAATGAAACAAACATATTTTTCCCAATGTTATCCCTAAAACATGTAGCATAATGAACATGGAGAATCTCTCTCTGATAGGGCACATACATTCCTCCCATCCTCCCTCCAAACATTCCCATAGAAAGTATAAGTACATCATCAACGTATGGGATCGAAACTAAGTACATACAAACATAAATTTGCATATATGGAGGTGGTTCATAGTCCCACATATGGAACCAGCGCAGTAAATCTCCTGTCTACATCAGATCATGATGTGTTAAGTGGTTTCCCCACCACTTACTTGTCACCTAAGTCATCTCACTATGGCTGAAAGTGTGAGATATATTTGGTGCCTGAGGAATGCACCTACAATGATACAATATCTCCCCTTTTCCTTCAAGGGAGTGACCATGTCCAGAAATTTTTGTGGTCCAAACTTGGCCATGAATTTTATATATAATAATAATCCTTCTTGGAGCTATGTCCTGCATATACATGGTGAAAGAATGCAAATAACCATCAAGTAAAACATTAGGTATATAAGCATGTTCTTCACCAAAATTTCTCCTCATACAAATGGAGTGGTGCATAGATCTATCTCCTCTCATTCCAAAAGAGGAAAGAGGTGGTTGAATTAACTCCTTAATAGAGTTATGTTTCTCTCCCAACTCCACATGGTTCATGCATCTTTGAAAATTCTGATATAGTTCCTCTTCAAATCCCTTCCAAGTGTAGCTTTCCATGATAGTGTTGTAGGCCTTCATGGAATAAGTGTGGCTGGAGAGGAACTCTTCATAGGCCCTTTGTAGCAATTTCTCCTTGAGATTGGAGGCTATATATAAGAATATCCTACCATGATAGTAGATAAATCCTTGTTGTAATTAATAACCCTCTTCATGTAGTTGGTTACCAAGTATCATGCAAGTGAAAATATCCTTGGAATAATCCACCAACAATTGGGATTCCCAATATGAATCAATCTTCCATAGTGGCAGCGCTGATGATCTATCAGAAAGAATGTCTGTCATATGGCTTGTCTCCTCCTTTAAATCTCCCATGCTAAAGCTATATGTTGGAAGGTCATTCCTTCCATGCTTCTCCTCCCACAACGCAGAATTGGAAATCAAAGTGGGTAATGATGATGTTGGGAGAATGTCTCCCTCCTCCTTGAGTCTACCCAAGAATCTCAACGTTGTACAATGATCTTCTAATGCTCCAATCCCTCCTGGATATATTCTTGGAGCATCATGTTGTAATACATCTCTCACAAAATCTTAATCAAGTGGCGTGCAAGGTGGTTTGCCACTAAATAATAGTGTCCCATGCAACAATCTCATAAGCATAATATATGGGACTGTTAGGTCCTTGCTTCCACTGTGAAAATCCATCTTTGATTTCCGTATGGAAGTGGTATGTGAGGGATATGTGTGCATGCCTTTAATCACTTGAGCTTTTACACTCCTTCTATCCACCCATTCCATCTGCAAAGTATCCCAATCAGTGGTGACTTTCCCCAAAGTAATCAACCATTGCACACCCAATATGACATTGGTGTTAGGTATGTTAACCACAAAGAAGTGATCAATCCATGTATATGTTACCATGGTGACTGGTAAGGGTGGAACATAATGCGTGCATTGCATAGTTCTATCTCCATGGACCAAAACAGAGAATCCCTCAAAAGAATCAGTGGGTATTTCCCTCCTTTGCACTAGTTGGGCATCAATAAAATTGTGGGTAGCCTCACTATCAACCAAAACAAAAACCCTCTGATTCAAGATGGAACCTTGAACTCTTAAGTTCAAGTACTTAGGTACTCCTCTCAATGATGTAAGATCCCCTCCAATTGGATAAAATTCCCCATTCCTATCTCCTGATGGTGTTGATTCATCTCCTGCAGTGTGAGCACCATGACCTCTTCTTGGTTCATCTTCTTATTCCTCCTCATCATCTGAGAATACCTCTATGTAATGCGATTTTCCAGCTACACATATATGTCCAGGTGCCCAAGATTCTTGACATGTGAAGCAAATATTCCTCCTCAAATCTTTCCGGACATCATCATGAAGAGGTTTTTTATATGAGCTCTCCTTTGAAGGAGGAGCCTTCTCTTTTTTTCCTGATGGAAAAGAGGGATTGTGCTGAAAATTTTCCTTTGCCTTTGGCAAGGCATCTTGAAGCTCTCGAGCCCTTTCAATGGCATATTGTATGGTAATGGGCTTGGTATACTTAACCAACCCATGAAGAGGTCCATCTAAACCATCAATGAACATGTACACCCTTCTTGCTGCAGATAAATCAGGAACCATAACAGAAAGCCTTAAGAATTCAAAAATGTAAGTTCCTGCATTACCTAATTGTTTTAACTTTGCAAGCCTCATGAATGGTGCTTCAGGATCTCTTCTATCAAATATTTTCACCAGCCTTCTAATGAACTCTGAATAAGCAGTTACATTGGGATGACCCAATGTAGACAAGCCATGGAACCACCAGTCATTTGCTTCACCCTCAAGGTGTAGTGCTCCAATCTTAATGGCTTCTATTTCTGGAACTTTGTTCAACTAAAAGTAGATTTCAAGTTTCTCTACTGATGATTTGGAAGTGCACTTGGACAACCCATCAAAATTGGGTAAAAATAATCTTCCCATAGTGTGGTATCGATCATGATTCTGAATGAATCCACCACTTCTAGTGTGATGCCTTGCTCTTATATTGTCCTTTATTTGACAAAACTCTTGAGAAATCAAGTGATCCTTAAATCTCTGAGTTTGAGACTCATACTCCACAAAATAGTCTTCAATGGATTCTTTCTCTTGACACCGTTCATTTCCCAAAAACAAAAATGTAGGCATAGTAGAGCGTTGGGAAACTTGTGGTGTCTACACTAGTTGATAATTCCAGTGATGAGACATGCGAAAGCCTTCACCATGATGAAATACTTTAGGGGATTCCTTGAATCTTTCCATCCTCATCTCCTTGATCTCTCTAGCAATGTCTTGCAGGGATCTAAGAAGGATCTTAGGGAACTTCTTCTCTTCATCTTCTCCTCCAGATAAAGGGGTTTTACCCTTGTATTCTTTATCATTTGTATAATCAAATTTCTGATGTCTTATTCTTTGATACCACCTCTCTGTATAAATGAAAGGCTCTCCTTCTTCAGACGACATATTGGTTTTTTAAGATGCACAGTCTGTGCCAATATTATGCTCTTATACCATTGTAATATTTCTAAATGGGAAAAGCAGGAATATAGTGTAAAATGTTTGAACAAGAGTGTAAATCATCATTTAAAAGAAAATTCCAATATGAATACCTTTCATATGTTATAAAAACAACATAATATGTTTAAGAAATGGCCCATCACATACAAAAGAAGAAAATACAAGCCTCTAATGGAAAAAATCCTCAAGATGATGTGCTGCAACTATATATAAAAGCTGGAAGACCCTTACAACATTATTTTATTAGCTCTGCTACAGAAAGTGATTATACATAAGATCTAGGGCTGATATGTGCCTCAAAAGATAGATCTGTATCAGATTTGAGCATTATATAAGCTCCTTTTAAGAACCCCTTAAGGGCTTTCAGCAAAACACAAAATGCAAGTTGTAGATCTAAGCTCTAAGGCTACAGATCTACTACAAAATATACATATGGAAAGTGTGTGAGATATGATACGATAAATAGAATAGCCTCCTCCAATAGATCCTCTAAGTGAAAGGCAAATCCACTTCACTAGAAAATCAACTCTCCAAATGGTGAGCCAAACCACCCTACAACTCCTCCTACAGAAATAACGCAGATCTGGAAGTAAAATACACTGTAGGGATGAATAACCAGTTGGCTTGATGCCAAGATATGAAAATATGCTCAATGGAATTCAATACTGCCCTCCCAATGGAAAGGAAGCCTCCTCCACTGAAAATAAGCAATGAAATGGCCTAGATCTAGAGATCTAATGACCACTTGTTGCAGCCTGCAAAAACAACCAAACCCTCAATGGGATCTACGCTATAGTTGAAATAAGAAGCTCGGTCTTAAGGATGATAGTGGACAATGTAGTACAATCTCTTCCAAGTGGCCTCTCAAGCAAAGAGGTGAGATTCTCGATCAGGAACACTCTATGCTAAACAACACTCTATCTCAGCTAAATAGCAAGAGAAAGATATATGTCTAAACAGACCATATATTCAGAAATATCGTATACATCAACATAATGAACAATGGCTGTCATCCTCTTCCTTAAATAAGATATGAGCTTGCAAACCTTAAGCCCCATCAAAAATATCACTGCATTCACACAAAGCATCTCCATTTAAAACTGTGATGTCCCTCATTGATTACCACTCCTCCATGACACTATTGTTGATTTGGTCAAGGTTGACCCAATCAAGGTCATCTAGCCCCTTTTCACACCAAAGGGTGCTTAATTAAGCTGCCAAGATTTATCTCTTTCACATTTGGCATTGATTTATTCATTATTAAGGAGAATCATGGACTCCCTTTTTCCTCTTATTATTTAAACAAAGCAATAAAACAAAATTGAATATTCCAACTAGCTCATGGCTAATTGGGAATATTACATTTTGTTTATCACTCATTTGGTTTCCCTCTTACCTATATGGTCCTTATGATGCTCCTATGATACCATGGTATGATTTTGAAATAACTTCGGGTGAAGATTTCAATGATTTTTTAGCTAACCCTTCACTCTAAGAACTAGGAAATTAATTTTATCTTCACCCATCAACACCATACCTATTTCCTACTTACCCTTCCTAATGTACACTTATCCCCTTAAGGTAAAATTATGTATAAATATATTTTTCTACAAGATTTTCCCAACCATCTATAGTCCAAAATGGAGTATGCAATCCCTAAGTCCATACTTACCTTTCCTTTCCTCATTTTCAACTTTTGATCATAGGGTATGGCCGCCATGTCTCAGGAGGTTTTTTTGCTACTTGTCGAGGCATGAATTGCATTTACAAACCGCAATTGTAGGTTCCCTTTTCACACTATTCCACCCCTCTGTGTTAATTATGTGTAATAGCAATGCCGGATTATGAAATATGTTGCCACGTAGTGGGTTACTTCCCCATTTCGTTCACAGGTAAACTGGTTTTGAATGTTTTCTCGGTTCTTTAGTTTATTATAACTATCTTTGGAACTTTGGTTTCTTACATTTCTAGAGTAATTCATAATTTTATTTAGAGCATTGACAGGGAAACCCAAAAACAAGGGTCAACCTTGGCAACAGAAATCTCAGCCGAATCTCTCCTTTGTCACTTGTCATCTCAAGTAATTCTCATTTACCCTATTGTTTCTTTTATTTCTCTTTTAATCTTATTTACTCGTCTCACATTGGTTTTGGTTCACCGTAGGGGAGGGAACCCTGGTATCACTTTGTTGGAAAATGGGTAAGACCTTCACCATTTCTTATAATGTTAATATGATGTTGATTTTGTTTGGTTCGATATATTGAACCTTGTTTCTCTTACCCTCAGTTTGTGGGTAATTTATGTTCCTACCCATTCATTTCTTGATTTTCTTATTTTGAATTCAATATGTTAAAAATATTTTTTATGTTCGGTTTTATCCTCTTACTGTTCTACCGTGTTCAGGGTAATGCATGTATTACTGGTTTCTTGGTTCCTTGTTTGAGGTGCCTCAAAACCCTTATAGCATCTTTTTTTCTTGTTGTGCATTGCATTAGAAATACAGATTACTTCCTTGGCTTCTACGTGCTAATTTTGAGTTAGGTTTCTTATTTTATTTTTTGGTTTTTTCCATCCAAGTTGAACCCTTTATCATGACTAAGGGATTGAGGATGAGGAGAAACAACTCCTATCCTTGCATTCCTCTTATCACAAGTAAAGTTCCATACTTTGTGAAAATGTTTTGGTTTTTAAATTGAAACTTTACACAGTATAGGTGTGTGTGTATTTCGTTTTCTGATCAGCGCAATTATTTTCATACACAAGTGGAATAATTCACTATTGTGATAGAGTACTCATGTAATTCCTCCCCCTACCCTTCTGCAGTAATTTTATTTTTTTGTAATAAAATTTTATCCTTTTGGCTAATTCTGAATTCTCCTGTTCATATTTTTGCAAGTACGCCTCTGTTGTTCTAGGCCTATGTGAGTTTTGTTAGTTTCCATAGTTTGTCCATACTTATAGGTTGCGTCCTTTCCCAGGTTGGTAACCCACTTATTCCACCGTGGTTCTTTGTCAGGTATGGATTGGGGTTTCGAATTCGATACTATGGGATCATAGTTTTAAATTTTAATGTTAATTCCTTCTAGGGCCTCTTAGCCTAATTAACGTGTAATTAAATTTTCTTCATTATAACACAGATGACTGTGTAAATTCAAAGGAGTCTAAGAGAATTTTTGTATATGAACAGTTTGATCATGTTATTATTTATCTCTTTGTAAAAATCCATATTTCCTCATTGTCTACTTTGATGGCGGCGTTAGGAATTTCCTCCTCTTCCCTGCTGTATCAAATGAACTGTAAAATTTTTCTAATTTTGATAAATCCAAAATATATTTGATTTAGTCCTCAGATGGTGAAAAGTGATTGTCCTATACAAGACCCTTTTTCATATCAATTTTTTTGTTTATTTAATTTGACTAATTCTTGTTACTGAGTTGATGGTAGAAATATTTTTGGGTTCAGTGTACTATTGAACACAAAGGGAAACTTCATTCTACAATGTTTATTATATTGTTTCTTCTTCCTATTGCTATAACAGGATAGAAAAATATTTCTTATGACTAGATGCATTGTTAAGTAATAAACTAGAAACTTCACTTTTCCTTTCTGATTTATACAGTAGATTAGATTTCAAAATACCAACTTGACTTACTCCTTCGAGAGAAATCTTAGTAGTACTAGATTTTTTTTTAGCTAGTTCTCTAAATTTTAAATTATGCTATTAGTTCCATCAGTAGATCAGAAATAGTGGTTTCTAAGACCAACATGGTTCTGTGTACTTAGATGTCATTTTATCCGTAAGGGAGTATGGCTGGAAATAATATCATATTTCTAACCCCAGTCACTACCAGCTACCATAATAATAACTCCATGTACTGTAATTGCCTTCTAAATAATGATGCAAGTGTCCCAATTATTTTATTGGAAACATCTGATATTTAATCCAAGTTATACCACGCGTATAATTTGAAATATGTCTTACTCTTACAAATTTAAAGCTTTTTTGTACATATTTAAGAACATATTGTGTATATAAGATGTTCATAAACTTACCTTCCCTTATATTTAAATATATTGTATTCAAGGAATTTACGGAACAAGTCAAAATATCCCTTAAACATCTCATAATATACAAAGTACACTATAGAAATACCACCACTATAGAGCAACTACTCCGTAACCTTCGCAAATACTAAATTCTTGATTGAATGATACAAAGTTAGTAATACCTATGACTATTTTTGAATACTAAATCACACTTATATAGTGCAACAATAAGGCCTATTCCAAAACAGAATTTTTCTATTAAAACATAGGCATGTACCATACATCTAATCATCATTATAAAATAACAAATTGAATATTGATCTTACTGACTGCTGCATACGAATTGTGAAAATGATTTTCCTCCCATTCACGATATTCTCCTAGGAGCTCTCCTGCGATCAGAGATCTTCGTTTTCCCCAGTGTTGACAACCTCTTGTCAGATTAGTGAAGGGACTTTTAAACCACATTTTCTTAGCAAGTTGCCATAACGGCGTCCAGCTATTCTGGGTTGTTGTTTCCCATAGCCTAGGATTTTCATTTTGTTTTTATCACAATTTTTTTTTTAAAACACACTTTTCCTTAGCGTTGTTTTTTATTACCTCTTCCCAATAAATTTCTTCTTTACTGAGGAATATTTACATATTTTCTTCTATATAATTTTTTTCAAATTTTATTTCTCTCCAAACAAATTTTTTGGCGAATTTGGGAAAATATGAGATTATATCCCATCCTCATGGATTCGAATTTCAGATCTATTTATACTTTGTCTTTACAATTTTGGTATGCATTTTATTCAATGAATATTAATATATAAAAATTATAATTCCTCCAACAACATAATTTTTTTATAGTTCGGCATATTATTTATCCTATCTAACATAAAAACATAATACCTGTAAATATGGGGTATTACATAGTCCCGCCCCTAAAACCAAAAAATTGTCCTTTGTGTTCAAAGATAACTATTTATTCTTTGAACATCGTTTGGAAAGCTTCTTTCATGCATTCTTCTCACTGTCATGTAGCCTCGTCAGGTGTGAATTTCTTCCACTCCACTTTCACTTGTGCGACTGTTATATTCTAGAGCATGGTTTCTTCCTGCCCTAATATATTGAGTGGTTCTGGAAGAAAGTCCCCTTCAGTTTCAAACTATATCAAACTCCATTCAACCATGTGAGAAGGATCATGAACATATTTTTTGAATAAAAAAACATGAAAAGTATTATGTACTTTAACATGACTAGGAAGAGCCAATTGATATGATCCAGGACCCACTTGTTCCAAAACCTCAAAGGGCCCTTGGTATAATAGTGCTAACTTAGTATAACTACCGATGCTAATGGTACTCTTGTGAGGTTATATCCTCAGGTAAACATGATCCCCAATCCTAAATTCTTTCTGTGTTCATTTTTTATTTGCAAAACTCTTTTGGCGGTCTTGGGTTGCCTTGACATTCTCTTGAATTTTTCATACTTTTTATTACATTTCATGCAATTCCTCAGTTCCAAGTACTATTTTTTCCTCTGGCTGGCTCTATATAAGTGGAGCATTGATTTCCCTGCAACCTAAGGCGTTCAACAAAATCATATTAATAGATGTTTGATAGCTTTTGTTATATGAAAATTTTGCTGAAGACATAAAATGCTCCCACCTCATGGGTCTATGGATTACATACATGTGAAACATGTCCTGTAATATTTGATTTCTTCTTTCAGTCTGCCCATCAGTCTAGGGATGGTAGGCTTTGCTAAAATTCAGTTTTGTTCCCATCCCTCCAAACAATTTTTTTGAGAAGGTTGATGTGAACATTGCATCCCTATCATAGGTGATCATGTTTGGTATCCCATGAATCCTAAAAATTTCCTTCATAAAAAAATTGGCTAGTTGGGCTTTCCCAAAGGTAGATTACACCGGAATAAAATGGGCATCCTTTGTCAGCATCTCCACTACTACATAATGGAGTCATGGTGATACTATCTCAGGTAGTCCTGTTATGAAATACATGGATATTACTTTCCTCTTCCATTCTGGAATCGGAAGGGGGTCTAGAAACCCTACAGGGTGTTGATGCTCCACCTTGAGTTCTTAGCACTCTAAACATCTTGCCAGATAATCAGTTTTTTACTTCTTCATTCCGGGCCAAAAAAAAAATTCTACAATGTTGTCACCATATTTTGGTAACCCGGGTGACCTGAATAATGTCTCTTATGGTATTCATCCATTATAATATGTTTCAAAGAAGGTATGTTATGAATGTATAGTCTTTGTTTATAAATGATTAATCCTTTTGAATTTATGGTATACCCCATAATTCTTGGTTGTTGTATTTTTGTTGTAATTCCAAATACCGAGGGTCTTGTGAAAAAACTTCCTGAACCTATTTTTAGAAAACAAATTTAACATTGTTGCCTATATAAGACACCATTATATGAGAGTGTATACTTAATTCATCTTCAATTCTGTATTTTTTCCCCTTAATATGTTTTATTTCCATGTCAAAACTGATAAAGAAAGCTAACCATCTAGCTTGTCTTGCATTCAAGTATGAATGGATAAAGAAATATTTCAAACTAATATGCTCAGTAGTTAACATACACTTATTACCCAACGGATAGTGTTGCCACGTTTTTAATGCATGTATGCCAACAACTAACTCTAACTCATAAACTGCATAATTTTCCTCATGTTTTTTCAGCTTCCTAGATTCATAGGCTATCACAACATTGTCTTGTAGTAACACTCCTCCAAGCCCTTTTATGCAAGCGTTAGTAAATATAGTAAATTCTTTTTTTGGATCTGAAATTTCTAGGATCGGAGTAGTAGTCAAATTTTTTTCTTCCTCTCAAAGCTTTCTTGGCATTTGGTTGTCCACTCAAAATTCACCCATATTTTATGTAAGAAGGTAATGGGATAACCTAATGCGGAAAATCCCTCCACAAGCCTATAGTAATACCCAACAAAACCCATTAATGAAGGAATTGTTGATACATTCATGGGTATGAGAAAATTTAAAATTGCTTGTACTTTTTCTAGGTCTACTACCAACCCCTCCTTTGAAATAACATGTCCTAAATACTGAATCTTTGGTTTATAAAACTCACACTGGCTGAATTTTGCATACAACGTGTGTTCTCTTAGTGTTTTATACACTATTTTTAGGTGTTCTTGGTGTTCCTCTTTGTTCTTAAAGTACACTATAATGTCATCTATGAAAACTAGCACAAATTTATCTATATATTTGTGCAAGAAACTATTCATGAGATACATGAGGGTAGTAGGGGATTTAGTGAATCTGAATGGTAGGAATCTGAACTCATAATGTCCATACCAAGTTCTAAAATTTGTCTTGTGGATGTCATCATCTTTAAGGTGAAGCTGGTGATACCCAATTCCCAAATCAATTTTTGAAAATATTGTTGCTCCCCTTACTTGATCATACAAGTCGTCTATTCACGGTAGGGGGTATCAGCTTTTGATGGTCAACTTATTTAACTATCTTTAGTCTATACACATTCTGAGGGTACCACCATTTTTCTTGACAAATAAAACCAGATCTCCCCATGGATACACAATTGGTCTAATATAGCATTTGTTTATCATTCCTTGTAACTGCAATTTTAATTCTAATAGTTCTTGTGTAGTCATTCTATATGGGACTAGGGAAACTAGGGTGGCTTCTGATATCATTTCAATAGAGAATCTATATATCTATGAGGGGGAAGATGAGGGATATACTTAGGAAATAGATCCTGAAAGTCTCTAGTTACCCACAAGTTTTCTATAAAGACATTTTATGTTTGTTGTTGCAAACATGCGACATCTACCACGTAAACTAGACAACCTTTATTTTTGTCTGTTTTAATTGTAATGCAGAATTTTGTCTAATAGACACAAGTTTGTGTTTCCCTCACATTACAACTCACTTTCCTAGTTCAGTTGTGCAATTTAGTATTTTTTCTATGGAGTTTAGTACTGCTTTCTGTTGTTCCAACCACTCCATACCGGCCAATAGGTCATAAGATCCTAAAGGAAGGATATTCAGATTCAGATCTATGATATACCCATTTAGATTTACAAGGTACTTATGAAATTTATGGGCTACCTTCCGTTTGGTGCCAGTAGCCAACTGCACCAGCCAAGAGTGGTAAAAATTTTCTGTCGAGAGTTTACATTTTTCCACTATGTGTGGACTAATGTAGCTTAAACTAGCTCGAGGATCAATTAAAATAGATACAGTTTGGTTAAAAATGATAATTTTGATTTCCATCATGCTTGATTGATGTTCAGCCTGTTTGTCTTCTAATGCAGTGTCGATTCGTGGAATGCTTTAGGCTGCATTGTTCACCATGTTTGCCTCATGCACTGATTGAATGTTTTGAATAACATGGGGGTTGTGTGGAAAATACCTCAAAAAGTGAGGTTCTGCACACCCCCAACATTTCAGTGGTTCCTTTGATTTTACCATTGCATCCTGTTTTTTGTTCCCTTCCATGGGTTTGGATCCTGTATGGGAATGGGCTGCTTAATTTTATCCACCTTTACTGAATTTTTTTCACTGGTGGTTTCTACCAAAATTATTCAGATAGGTTGGTTTGGGTATTTTTGAGCTTGTTTCTGACTTCTCTTTTTCTTTATCTTGCCAATTTTTAAAGTTATCATTTCGGCACTTAAATTGTTGGTAGCACAGATGACCTTTTCTAGTAGCTTCATTCATATTCTTTGGGTTGTCAAACTCAATTGTTTCTTTATATATCGTGGGTAGGAAATTGAAGAACCTCTGTACCTTCTCTTTTTATTATCTTATATAGGGTACATAGAGAAGTAACTTTTTGAATTTTTTCACAAATTCATCTATGGAGAGCTGCCCCAGCCTTAGCTCATGAAATTCGTTATCCCTATCATCATAATATATTTCACTGAGGTATCAAGATGTAAAATTTTTCTGGAATTCTTCCCATGGTACTGTCTTCTCATCCAACAAGTGTATAATTTTGGTCTCCTCCAACCAATGTGTGGCTTTACCTTGCAATTTGTAAACTGCTAGCCTTGACTTCAGATTTCTTCTATAATCATATACTTGAAAATATTTACCAGATTCAGGAGCCAGGCTTCCACATCCTCTTAATTTTCTCCATCAAAGGTCAAAGGCGTTATCTTGCAGAATTATCCATGCAACTCCTTCCTCTTCTTGGATTTAGAGTTTTATTTCCCATACTCTACCCCACTTTCAGAATTTTATGAGTTTGTTTCTGCCTCTTTTATTTTTAGTTTGTCATGTTCTCCCTCTTGATGACTAGATTTAGTGGCTAATTCTCTTATCAAAATCTCTTGTGCATTGCTAGCCTCCAATAAATGTTCATTTCTAGTCCTTAGCTCAACCAATTCCTACTACAAATTCTTGATAATTTTTAGTATCTAGGTGTTGGAATTTGGAGGAATATCCTCCTCCTCCAGTTCCTCATACAACTCTTCTTTGTCCGTCAAGAAAATGGAAGTAAATATGTTTGCACTTTATATCAGATCCAAATTCAATCATTAACATTAATAAACCATAATATTCCAATGATAATTTTATGTTAAATTTTTTTAACTATACAATTAAAATTTCCAGATGACAGAATATTCAACTGTTGAGGTCCATAAGCCTAGTTTTTGTACCTAGCTCTCATACCACTTGTCGTGTCCCCAAATTTATTTTTATTCTTATCACTTGTTTGGTTCATTCATTTGGTTACTCTCTTACGTCTATTATTCTTATGATGTTCCTATGATACCATGTTATGTTTTTGAAATAACTTTCGGGGAAGATTTCAATCATTCTTGACTTAACCCTTCTCTCCAATAACTAGGAACTTCGGTTTATCTTCCCTCATAATCACCATACCTATTTCCTACTTACCCTTCTAAATGTACCCTTAGCCCCTTAAGGTAAACTTATGTATAAATATATTTATCTATAAGATTTTCTCAACCATATATGGTCCACAATGGATCACACAAACCCTAAGGCCATACTTGCCTTTCCTTTCCTCATTTTTACTTTTGATAAGAGGGTATGGCCGCAATGTCTGAGGAGGTTGCTCTTTTTCTTGCCCATGCTTGAATTTCATTTACAGGATCCAATGGTGGGCTCCCTTTTCTCACTGTGCCACCCCTCTGCGTTGATTATGTGCAATAGCAATGCTGACTGATGGAGTATGCTGCTAGGCAGTGGGTTAATTCGCCATTTTGTTCACGACTAAATTGGTTTTCTACGTTTGTTCAGTTCTTTGGTTTAGAATAAGTGTCTCTGGCCCTTTTGTTTCTTAGATTTCCAGAGTAACTCATATGTTTCCTTACAACTTTGATAGAGAAACCCCAAGATAGGGGTCAACCTTGGCAACATAAATCTCAGGTGAATCTCTCCTCTGTCACTCATCATCTTAAGTAATTATTATTTACCCTCTTGTTTATTTTGTTTCTCTTTTAATTTTATCTACTCCTCTCACATTGGTGTTTGGTTTCATGCAAGGGAGGGAACATTGGCTTCACTGTGTTATAAAAATGGGTAAGACCATCACCGTTTCATATAATGTTAATATGGGGTTGATTTTATTGGGTTTGATCTATTGAATCTAGTTTCTCTTACCCTCAGTATGTTGGTAATTTATGTTCCTACCCATTAATTTCTGGGTTTTGTTATTTTGAATTCGATATGTTCAAAATATTTGTCCTGTTTGGTTTTATCCTCTTACATTCCAGTGTGTTCGTGGGAATGCTTGTATCACTTGTTTCTGAGTTCCTTATTTCAGGTGCTACAAAACCCTTATTGCCACTTTTTTTCTTCTTGTGCATTGCATTAGGAATACAGAGTATTTCCCAGGCTTCTGCGTGTTAATTCTGAGATAGGTTTCTTATTTTATTTTTGCGTTTTTTCCACCCAGGTTGAACCTAATATCGTGACTAAGGGACTGTGGATGAGGAGAAACAGTTGCTATCCTAGCATTCCTCTTCTCACTGGTAAAGTTCCATACTTTGTGGAAATTTATGGGGTTTTCACTTGTTACTTTACACAATACATGGGTGTATGTACTCCTTTTTCTCATCATCATAGTTATTTTCATGCACAGGTGGAACAATTCACTATTGTGACAGAGTACTCAGGTAATTCCTCCCCTTGTCCTCATGTAGTGAATTTTTTTTGTGTAATATCATTTTATCCTTTTGGCTAATTATGAATTTTCGTGTTCATTTTCCTTATGTACACCTATGTTGTTCTTATTCTGTGTTAGTTTCATTAGTTTCCACATTTTGTCCATACTTACAGGCTATGTCCTTTCCCAGGTTGGTAACCCACTTATTTCGCCATGGTTCTTCATCAGGAAAGGATTATGGTTTCGAATTCGATGATTCTACTGTGGGATCATAGTTTTAAATTTAAATGTTAATTCCTTAAAGGGTGTCTGAGCCTAGTTAACTTATAATTAATTTTTCTTCTTTATAACACAGATGACTATGTAAATTCAAAGAGTTCTAAGGGTATTTTTGAATATGAATAGATCGATCTTGTTATTCATTATCTCCTGGTAAAAATTTATATTTCCTCATCATCTACTTTGATTAATGAATTATGCATTTCCTCCTCTTCCTTGCTGTATCAAATGAACTATGAAATTTGTCTAATTTTGATACCTCTGAATTTTATATGATTTACTCCTCAGATGCTTAAATGTGATTTTCAGGTACAAGACCCTTTTTGATATCAATGTATGTATTTATTTAATTCGAATAATTCATGTTACTAAGTTGATGATAGAAATATGTTTTGGTTGAGTCTACTATAAAATTCAAAGTGTAGCTTCATTCTACATTTTTTACTATATTGCTTCTTCTTACCATTTCTATAATAGGATAGATAGATTTTGATTATGATTACATGCAATGTTAAGTGATAAACTACAGTCTTCACTTTCCCTTTATGATCTATATAGTAGCTTATATATCAAAATACCAGCTCGACTTAATCCTTTGAGAGAAATATTAGTAGTACAAATCTTGAAGTACTAGATTTTTTTTTAGCTTATTCTCTAAATTATAAATTCTGATATTAGTTCCATCAATAGATCAAAAATAGTGGTTTCTAACACCAACATGGTTCGGTGTAATGAGGTGAAATTTTATCCTTAAGTGCGTATGGCTGGAAATAATATCATTTGTCTAACCCCAATAACTACAAGCTACCATAATACTAACTCTAGGGACTGTAATTACTTTCTAAATAATGAACCAGTGACCCCAACCATTTTGTGGGCAACATCTAATAATTAATCCAAGCTATACCTCAAATCTACTTTGAAAAATGTCTTATTCTTACAAATTTTAAGATTTGTTGTACATATATAAGAACATAATGGGTTGCTAACATGTTCATAAACTTACGTTCCCTTATATTTAAATCTACTATACTAAAGGAATTAAGGGAACTTATCGACCTATCCCTTCAACATCTCATAGTATACAAAATATACTAAAGTAATACTACCGCTATGCAAAAACTACTTCATAGCCTTGGAAAAGACTAAATTATTGGTTCAATGATACAAAGTTAGTATTCCCTATGACAATTTTTAAATACTAAATCACCTTTATATAGTATAACAATAAGTCCTTATTCCAAAACAAAAGTTTTCTATTAAAACTTATGCATGCCTCATACATCTAATAATCATTATCACAGAAGAAATTGAATATTCATCTTTCCAAATGCTTCATACCAACTATAAAGAATATTTTACTCCCATCCACGAGCTTCTCCTCAGATCTCGCCCTCGATGAGATATCTCAGTTTTTCGTAGTGTTCACAACCTCTTGTTAGACTAGTGAAGGCACTTTTAAGCCAGCTTTCCCCAACAAGTTTTGATAACGATGCGCTATTATTCTGGGACATTGTTTCCCATATCCTAGGATTTTACTTTTTTTTTTCAAAAATAATTTATTTTAAAACTCAATTTTCCTCGGCGTTTTTTTTATTACCTCTTCCCAATAACTTTCCTCTTTACTAAGGAATCTTTAGATAATTTATTTTATCTATTTTTTTTCAAATTGTATTTCTCTCCAAAGGAATTTTTTGGAGAATTTTTGAAAGTATGAAATTCTATCCTATCCTCATGGTTTAGAATTTCAAATCTCTTTATACTCTGTCTTTTCAATTTTTGTATGAATTTCTTCAATGAAAAATTCATATATAAAAATTATAATTCCTTCAACAACATAAGAATTTCATACGTCCACATAGTGTTTGTCCTATCTAACATAAAAACATAATAGATGTAAATATGGGGTATGAAATTTTCATTATAAGATAGCCAAAGAATTGAATTGCTTCCTACTTCCAACACTAGAGGGTCAAGTGAGGGCTGCAAATGGATGAAATGTAAATTTCTTTGGAAAGTGCCATAATATCAACCTAACCATGGGGAAATTTATATTGAATATTCAAATTCTTTCTCTTCCAATGGGCAGTGCTTATATTGTACTAAGAGTCCAATGGTGACAACCTTTTGGGAGAATAGATTTTAAATTCCAAGAAATTTTCTTGAACTTTTTTTTTGGAAAGAAAGGAAGTTGAATTACAAAGTATTGCAGGGAAACCATGAAATATAATCAGTTCTAATTTCATGAAAAATCTGGTGAAGAAAGAAAAACAAGGCGTGATTTCACAATTGTGCTCACTACAGGTTCAAGCAGTGGAAGATCACATTAAGAATGAAAAACAAGTTCTCCAACTTTTAAAGGAAACAATAGGAAAATCAACATCGCAACAAAAGAAGTTTTGATGTAGGAGTCTTGGTATTTTTATGGCTACAACCATACAAAAAAACGTTCCTCAAGCAACCTCAGAAGGATAATAATTTTTCACCAAAGTATTATGGTCCTTTGAAGGCTTTGCAAAATATTAGTACTATGGAATTCAAATTGGACCTTGCGGTATCTTCCTCAATGCACCCAATTGTCCATGTTTCATTCTTAAATAAGGTTATAGGTGATAATCTCCCACCTCAAACAATATTTCCATTACTTGACGAGGAAGGAAAAATCAATTGGAACCTGAAGAAGTCACAGAAGCAAGAACTTGACAACTAAAAATCAATCAATTTCAAAGTATCTTATCAAGTGGAAGAACATACCACCTAAAGATTCCTCATGGGAGGATGAGAATGTTTTTATAGAAAGATCCAGAACTACTCAAGCATTGAGGAAAACACTTTTTTCAAGGCAAGGGGCATGTTAGGTCCCTATAATACTAGTAAAACCCCTTATATTTATTGTTAGTGTAACACCCTTATTTTTATTACTATTCCCATGTAGTCCCCATATTGTTATTATTGTGCCCCATAGAAGCCCACTATTGTTATTTTTGTGCCCTTACATTATTATTGTTATGTAGGCTATGATTATATTGCGACTCCTTAGAGTCCTATGTATAGAAAGTAGGTTTTGTCATTTGTATCATCCAATAATTTTTCATTTATGTAATATAAAGCATGTTTTCCCCTCAAAGAGGTTGATTTATAGGTCATTGATCTATACCTTCTTCTAATTTGTGAGTTGGTTTCATAACAAATACTCAACATTTTTTTTGCAACATTGAAGAGGATTATGAGCATTTGGTCAGTTGAGTGCTGAGACACACCAAATGCAATGTTGATTCCTGTTTACGGAAAAAGGGTTTGATCCTTTCATTTCGGTATGATGCTCTACGAGAGGTTCGTCTAGATTCATATTTCTAAATAGATGAGAAAGGGAAAAAAAAATTGAACTGGCTTGAAAAGACGATCATTTAAATGCTCAAATTGCAAAAATTTTGACTATGTTGTGAGTAAATATTGATCATCAGCCAATTTTGTTTTCTGCATAAGGCTAATTTCTATTATATGGTAAAAAAAATAGTACATTCTAGCTTTGTAATGGGGGTTGTTGAATTATCCAACCCTTATCGGAAGGAGACAATTCAAAAATGGGGTTTCACCTTGGGGGAAAACCAGCCCATAGAGAATTCAACAACTCATAGAAAGATTTTCCCTTCATGGGGAAACTAGGTATTAACAGAGTATCAAAAAAAAAAAGTTTGTTGTACAGAAGAAAAATAAACATAGAAAATATAGTGAGGCATGAAAATAATGGAAAAAGGAGAGCCAAGGCTCTACAGTTGCTGGTACTTTGCATCATGGTGCTATATATGAGGAGGTTCTTCCACAAAGTAGCACCTGTAATCAGATAGGGTAACCCCCTTCTTAGAGAGATGAGGAGGTAGCTCTGGAGTGGAGGTGGAGCAAGCACCTATGTCCTCCATATTGTCAATTTGTTGGGATCCTTCAACAAAGCTACTACCTCCACTTTCAGAAGATTCCTCTATGATTTTGAATCGAAGAGCCACCATTTTCCCATGAAACGGGGAGGATGAACAAGAGAGAGTGGATTTTCATAGTCGCTTCCTAGAACCAGAGCCAAATTCGCTTTTTTGAATCTCCGCAATACGAAATAAGATATGGGCCCAGAGCATCTAGGGTTTAGAGACCTCTGGCGCTTCCATAGCCACTGAGAAGCGCACTATGTGCTCTGCCATGGCTAGATTTTGAGGGCGGGAGGGAGAACCTCTACCTCCTCCCCTATGGCAGCGCATGCAGTGGCGGTGAGACATAACTTCGATGGAGTGTTGGGGATGTAGAGGAGGGAGTGAATGTGTAGAGAGAGGCATATGAAAATTATTGAGAGGAACAACAATGTCAAGGGCAGAAGTAAAACTAGGGCAAGTAGAACTGAATTCAGAAGCTTACAAAGAAAGGTAGAGAGAAAAAAAGAGGGAGGCACGGATCCAATGCGGAAATTAGTCGGTTCAATTTCCCATAAAAGGACATAGAATTCTAGGATGCGGTCAAGGTAGGAATGAATGCACATTACACAAGATTGAATGCATCAGTTTCCATGGAATGGATGAGGCCGAAACCCAACAAGGTCAATTTATGGCTCTCACGGTGGAGGCAGTTGTACCCTCGAGTTGAGGCTAGCTGTGCATCGATGAAGGAGCCATGTGGCGCATCCAAAAAAATTGTTGACTATTACATAGGAGCACAAGAAAGTTTTCATATGTTTCTAAATTTTCCTCTTATTGTTTGTATTCATATATTCTTCTCTTTGAATGTCGGAAAATAAGTTTACCAAAGGCTTTTATTGCATTTTGATGATATTCATGTGGAAACACCTTTGTTGAGTTATGTCAAACATGACCCACTTTTTTGGACCATCAGTGCATGATAGAAATGAAAAGATCATGGAGTTTTGATTCTCGTCATGGACTGGAGCAATGGAAAGCACAAGAAGACCATGTCAATGTTTGTGTTTGTCCATGTTTCTATGTTTTTCCTGATGACGAGTCAGAGGAATTTGAAACATTTTGTTGGACAGAGTTGTTGTACAAACCATTTCATGACATAACTTCAGATATAGGGGTTACAAGGGAAATGATCATTGAGAACTGGAGGAATTTTAGATATATTGTGTCGTATGTTGATCCAACTCCTTTGAGAAATGAAAGTGATGAAGAAGATGTTGAACCGTTTGTACATGAAGAGAATTTTGTTCAGGATTTAGAAGAATGACAATTTATTTCGCGAATAGTTCCCCCAAACAATGTGGAGATATTTGACCTTGAAAACCTTGGTAGAATGGAATTTGATATTCATCATAATTGGAATGATACAATGTTGTCATTAAATTATTAAACAAGCATTCCATTTTGTAAAAGATGCATAATATTTTGGTGTTCTTAATACCAATTCATTTAGGGAGACAATTTTGTTCCCTTTGTCTTTATGGGAGAATCAACTTGTTGCTTTAGAAATTTTGTTTTTCCACTTTTTTAATGCTCATCACGATGATACTTTTTGAATCATTATTCAGGGAACTATTGGAACGCGAAATTCCTCTATTATTCATTGTATTTTCCATGCTCTTTCTACTTCAACAATGGGTGGAAGAATTCCAATAATATTTCTTGCTCCAAATCGCATAGCTGCTTTTAATAAACATGGTAAAAAATCCACTCTACTTTGAGAATTCCTATTAAAGTTATGAAACTGATTAATGTCCAGGATCTGCAAATTTTCCAAGAAGAAATGAGGGACATTCACTATATTTTAATTGTTGGAATGAGCTTCATATGTCCAAGGTTGTTTATGAAAATATATTCTCATTTGTGAGAAGCATTTCTGGAAAATAATATTTCTCCTTTTGGTGGTAGGTCCATAATTCTTGTGGGTGATCTTGGGAAACTTCCTCTATTTAAGGATAAATTGTTATATGTAGGAAGAAAAACAAGATTTTTTTTGTGAAAAAGTTTTAACATTGTTGTGGATTTTGATAAAATTTAAAGGAAACAAGGGGATGATCCCATGTAGACATATTTTCGCAATATTTTAACCAATATTAGAAATGGGGAGACTTGTTGGAAATAATTGGATCTTCTTATGATGTGCGTTAATAGTTTCTTGGATAATTAGGAAACAATTTTATTTTATTCTTCAGTTCACTTATTTGCAACAAATGATCTCATTAATTTGCACAATCAGAAAATTTTGAAATCATTAAATTGTCCACTTGCAAGATTTGTTGCAGAATGTGGTAGGATATCCAAGATTACTATCATTGATGATGATGTCTTGGGGTGTGAGGTGCTGTTGTGTTACGGTGAGCGTTTCATGCTCACGTGTAATTTTTGGGTAGAATTTGGGATAGTTAATGGTTCTCTTGGATATATAGAAGATATATTTTCTGCACCTAGCACACACTCGCCAAAAATTCCTTAGCTTACTACAATTATTTTTGAGAAGTACATTGGTGCTCCATTTTCCAAATATTTTCCAAATGTTGTTCCCATAACACTTGTTACTATAGGGAACCTTAGATAGATGCCTTTGAAAATGGCATGGGCCTTGACTATTCACAAGTCATAATGGATGAATTTGAAATGAGCCATTGTAGATATTGGAAATCTAGAGAGAGCTAGCGTTTGACAGTTACATCTATATCAAGAGTGAGATCCATTGATGGCTTATAAATTTAAACACTTTTTTTTTATCAATGTTATGCAAATATGAGAAATAGTTCTTATGTTACACTTAGGAAAAAATAGGAGGAAAGATTGAATTCTATATCATTTTGAGGTTTCTATTTTTAACTGAGCTTAGTGGTTTGGAATAAAAGTTGGAAATTGTATTGATGGTCTTTAATTTTTTCCCATGTTGTCATTTAGTTTTTATCATATTGAATGCTTGGAAATAATGACATGATTGGATGCTTTGATGTGGTTTTTATTTTATTTTATTTAACTTGTTATATTATGCTTGTTGTTTTTTTTTTCCTCTTTTTTTCCATGTAAATTTATGATTTATCTATTTCTTTTAGTTAATTCATTATTCATAGTGTTATTCTATTAAGGCATGTTTAGAATTACTATTTTTTTTGTGTGTTCATTCTAGTTTTTTTTTTTTTTTTTTTTTTGTTGAATATATGGAAGATAACAATGTTAAATATTATGTCGTCATTGTTCATGCTATTTCTGAATTAATAATTTTTTTTTCATATATTCATTGTCTGTTTGATAGAAAACTTGGGTTTCATCCAACATGTGTTGATGAACATGTTCGTGTGTTGGATAAAATGAAAGCATATGTGAAATACATGTTGCATCTGCATCTTAGAGAATCAGGAAGAAAAACAAGTAGGAACTAGCTTGAAAATTATAAGTATCGTGAAAATTACTGTGTGGATGTCAATTGCTTCAGTGTTTGTCATGAGTCTGACTATGTTATGGAAGGTCCCAATCACTAAATGTTTTTTTAAGAAAACTTTGAAGTGGATATTCCCCGTGGTGTTTTTTTTATGTAAACAAAAATACTTATTGCTTCATTTCAATTTTATTGTTTGGTTTCAATTTTCATGCAATCAATTATTTTTTATTGTGTTTCTATATTATATTTTGTATATGTATGGTCTTGAATTTTTTTGGCTTCGTTTTTCTCACATTACAATTTTTTTTTGAAAAATGTGTCTCTTTCCTATCGTCTCCTGATCTTACCATGTTCGTATGTTCCATTCTAAATAAAATTGTATTGAAATGGAAATGGTTGAAAATCCAAGATTGGAAACTATGGTTGGTGGTGTGATTGTGAAAAAGATTGCATTGATAGAATGGAAAGTGCGTTGCTTTGTAGTGCTTATTATTTTTTCTTATGGGGTTCTGGAAATTTTTGTTAAGGTTTATATAAATAGGGATTATACTATTTATTAGTTGAGCCTAATAGTGGTTTTTAAAGGAAACGTTCCATGTCATATAATAGGTAATAAATCCATATATAGTATGATTTTGATAGGGTTTATTTTTTCCTTCGGTTTAAAATATGAATTCCCTGGGTTTGTAATCTAAGGGTTCCAATATATTGATTTTAATATTTTTCGACTATGTTAATAATACATTTTGTTTTTGGTGTTAATCCCTCGGGTTATTTATTCTATTCGGTTTAAAATATTTATGATGGTCAACTATGTTTTATGAATTGAATGATGGTGAACCAAGGTGAAATTTCACATTGCAATGATTATTCTCTTAATATGATAATCAACCTTGATTAATATTAAATCGATCTTGCATTTGGAAAAATATTCTCTCGATTTGATAATCAATCACACTTTAACATGGTCAACGATGGTCCAACGCCACTTTCTTAGATTTTTTTTTTGAATATGCAAAGAAACCATGGTAAACCTTTGTCAACCATGTTTATTTTAGGGGTTAAAATATTTATCTTAGGGTATGAAATTATTATTCATCCCCACGGTTTAATATGGTTCCCTTATGTTTATAGTTTCTTGGATTTTTAGTTTTAATCCATTGGCTTTATCTTCCGTTTCTTTTATTAATCCATTGGGTTTATTATCCCTTGGGTTCACCTTCCTAGAGTAAAATATTTTCCATAAGGTTTCCAATTAATATTCATTGCGAGGGTTTAATATTATTCCCTTGGCTTTAATGTTCGATGGGTTTTTAGTATTAATCCATTGTGTTTATTATGACTTTGGTTAATCCCTTAAATTAATATTATTCCCTTGGTTTTATAATCCTTTTGGGTTTTAATATACAAAAATTAGGGAAATTCATCCCTAGGGTTCAATATTGTTCCATTAGGTTTATAGTTCTTTTGGTTTTTTATTTTAATCCATTGGGTTTATTATTCCATGAGCTTATTTTCCCTTGGGTTTATTATCTTTTTGTTTCATATTCCTAGGGTATATTATTGTTCATAGGGTTTTCAATTAGCACTCATCCCTACGATTCAGTATTATTCCCTTCATTTTATAGTCCATTGGGTTTTTAGGATTAATGAAATCAACCATGGAATGTATGTCAACCATGTCTTTTTTAGGAGTCAAAATATTTGTAATTGGGTTTTTATAGCTTGGGTTTATGGTTCTATATCTTAGGTTTATAGTTATTTGGGTTTTTCATCTTAATCCATTGGATTTATTATTCCATGGGTTTATTAGCCCTTCAGCTCATATTCCTAGGGTATAGTATTGTTCGTAGGGTTTTCAATTATTACTCATCCCTAAGGTTCAATATTATTCCCTTGTTTTTATAGTCCATTGGGTTTTTAATATTATTCAAATTAGCCATGGTTAAATTATGTCACCCATGTTTTTTTTAGTGGTTTAAATATTTATCTTTGGGTTTCTATACCTTAGGTTTATAATTTTATATTGTTGGAAATATTTTCATTGATGGCAAAGGAGAAAAAAGGAGTAGCACCAAGACAAGGGAGCAGATCAGACTCAGATGGAATTGTTGCAGAGAAATAAAGTAAAACGTCAGAGGCTTCAAGAGGAGGGTTTAGACAGGAAGTAATTTTTTTTAGAACAGTCAGGGTTTTGTTGTAAACTACGAAAAAATTATATAGAAGAGCCATTGATCAGAATATCAGGCCAGAGAGAAGAGATCCTTTATAATTATTTTATTATATATGGAGGAATTTTTTTTTTTGAATCATGGTGTGCATTGATTGAATGCTTGATTCAGTTTTAACTCGAGTGAAAATAAGGGCTTCGCACAATATATATGTATGCAGATGAATTGGGAAAATTCAAAGGGAAGTTATGAGACTGTGTGTTTAAGAATTAAACATTCAATTGAAATTAAATTTTGATAGAAAGTGTATGTCGAGATTGAGCACCGATCACTAAATGGGTCGATGCCCTTGAAATTGTTAAAACGAAACCCTGCAATTTGATATCCAAATCACACTATGTAGAGTAATAAGGTTAGAGGGTGTTCAGAGCTACGTTATTGTGTAACATTCAATGAAATAGTGGCAGAATCAGAAATCTCTGGTTATCAGCATAACTTATGAAACAGTGGAGCGAAATGAAACTAGAGCACAACAACCATTGGATTTGAAGGATCAACGAACGAAATTGGAAGGAAAAATGTGGAATGTATGAAGAAACGAGTGGATACAATTGAAACAGGTGTTCATAAACAGTGTGAGTGGTTTCATGAACCGGTGGTGGTATTCGCGTCCATCCAAAGTGGTAACTGGTAAAAGCTAAAATGAACACGATAGACCTCCGAAAGTGACGCGTCGCAAAGAAATACCACCTATTTCATGTTAGCTTGGAAGGATAAGTTGTCGGGCTTAATTTTATGTGATAGCCATCTGATCAAAGGAGGCAAAGATCTGACGGTGTTCACATCAGAAGTTGTGCAGAGGTTAACAAAAGGTGTGGACCCGACAGTGAAAAAGGCACATTTAAAATAGCATAGGTTTAAAACCTTAAACATCGTGTTTGATGGAATGCGACTGCCGTTGGATGGGAAGTGGATAGATCACAGGAAAATCTGCATTGAAAATTGTTGTAGGACCCAACATATATACGTTGGTAATTATTTTTAACCAAAGTATAATTCAAATTATATAGAGAGGATATTTATCATGGTTTATAACCATAGGCATTTGAAAAGTGAAAAGCTACAAGGAAGGCGAAAAGGTGAGTTCATAAAGCTGTGGCCCGAATATTTATATATATGCGGGCCTATTGAACGAGCATCGATGTATGTGAAAAGTAATAAATTAGTGGAATGGTAAGTTATAAAGGTTTTATAACTTATGGTATGGTTTGATTATTAATGCTGAGGATGGACAGATTGACAGAGGCATTGTTGATATATGATTGGTGCTTTAGTATTTAAATAAAATTTGCAAGTGGGTCTAGATAAATAAGATGTCGACATTCTTTTAACTAAGGTAAAAATATGTGGGACCCGAGTGTATTTATATGATGGCACTGTGGTGCATTTAACCAAAGTATGGAAAGGTAATAAAATTTGAGGTTTGCAATATGATGAAGGTCGTCGGATTGGAAACAGGATCGACGACAGTCATATAATTGAGGATGTGACATCGGTATATGTGCAAGACTGGCGGAAAGATAAACCTTTACAAATGTTTTATATATTAAATGTTATATGGTTATAGAGTAGAATGCATGGTTTTAATATATTTTGTTATGATGGGTCTTAACCATAGTCATATATTATGGTATTATTAACATGCCATTATGAATAATGTCAATCAAAGGATAAAAGCCAAGGTAAAGCATGAAAGAATTCCGTTTTTAGAATATGTGACAAATCGGTGTTAAGGTTATGGTTGATGTGAATATGGATACGTATAATTAAATTTATATGCAAAGTGTGAGTGAACGCAGCAAAAAAGACACAGATAACAAATGAAACAGGGTAATTATGTAGCAGAGCTAGAATATAAATAGCAGAAATTGAAAAGACAGTGATAACAGCAAAAATACAAATACACAGTGATCCAAGAGATGAAAGGGTTAATCGAAACATATTTGTTGTAACTGTCAATGTAAATGAATTAATTATTTTTAGTGTATGTGATGCAAAGGCAAGTCTTCGAAGGGAAATAAAAAATCTCCCCTGTAATACTCAATTGAGTACATAGTATTGTAACATCCTGAAGTGCTGAGTGAGAAAATGAGAAGGTGGAATGCAAAGAGTCATACCTGTTCATTTCATATTCCCATATGGAATGCAAACATCTATGAGGTGATTTCTATAAATGATGTTATTATAATATGCCTAAAAAAAAAGGTGAGGAGAATTAGCGGTATAAGGGTTTTAGAGAGTGTAAGAAGAAGAAGGAGCAGACAGAGAAGCTATGAAGATCCAGAGATAATATAAGGCAGATATGAAGGATGGAGGACAATAGTGAAGAAGGAATATAATGGGGCTGATATCCAGGTAAATCAGCATGTTGTTTCAGTATTGTGTGAGGAAGTTGGTGCTTCCATATCAATTTGTAGCATGATAGATGTTTAGTTGTAGCTGGCTGAGGTAGGAGCCTCCTGTAGGTTGCAGCGTCCAGAAAATAGATGGGAGTTGGAGCTTCCTTGCAAGTTGTAGCTTGCAGAATTGAGGTAGTAGCCTCTTGTAGGTTGGAGCCTGCAGAAAATTAGTGAGGACAGGGAGTTGGAGCTTGCTTTTGCATCACAACAATAATAAGATGTGGTTTTCTCCCTTATGGGTTTCCAATTATATCAGTTGTCTATGTGCATGATGATTATGTGTTGATATTATGTATTTAATCTGCTTAATACCTACTGCTCACTTATTAAGATTTTTGTTTCATTGTACATTAAGTTGATAAAAAATTGAAGATGTAAATAAGTGTAAAAGAAATTTTTACAAGACCCTGAATGCATTAAAATCATTCACCCCCCGCCCCCTCTCAGTTTAACTAAGGGTTGAACAATTGGTATCAGAGCAGGTTCCTTCTGTATCAGTTTAACAACTGGAAGGAGATCCTTGGTCCACAATATGGCTAGTCTAGAAGGATGCTCAAAAAATAGAGCCCCACTGTTTACTGGCACAAACTATGCCTTCTGGAAAATAAGAATGAGGATGGACATAATGTCTCTAGGAATAGAAGTTTGGGCTGCTGTGGAATTAGGATATGCCCCAAAGGATTCTAACACAGAGAAAGAAGCCAAACAAGATTTTATAGCTAATTCAAAATCCATGCACATTAGAAAGTATCCATGAGGGAGATAAAAAGGTGAAGGATGCCAAGCTACAAGTCTATAGAGCCCAGTTTGAAAATATAAAAATGAATGAAGAAGAAGATGTTGCCAGCTTCTTCTTAAGGGTTGCAGAAATTGTGAATAACATGAAAGCTCTAGGAGAAACCATTAGATAATGTGTAATTGTACAAAATATATTGAGAAATTTACCATCCAGGTTTAACCCCAAGGTTTCTGCCATAGAAGAAACAACTGACTGGGAAACATTGACCATGAACCAATTACTTGGAAACTTGACAGCTTATGAAATGAGACTTCCATAGAGGAAGTCAAATATGAGGGAGGCAGCCTTTAAGGCAGAAAACTGCAAAGAAGAAAACGAATATACATGCTCCTGCTCTGATGAGGAAGAGGCCAAATTTTTTAGAATATTGGATAGAGGATCAGGAAAGTATAAAGGTAATATTCCATTTAAATGCTTTAACTATGGAAGAGTTGAGCACTATGCTTCTAAGTGTCTTCAAAAGAAAACAAAGAATCGGACTCAAGAGATAGAGAACACCAAAACAAATAACCGGAAGAAAGGGAAGAGATTCAATAGAAAATTATTCTATGCTCAACGAGATAGCAGTGCTTCTGAAAAATCAGATGAATCCTCAAATGAAGAAGAAACCTCTGAATTTGTATTGATGGCCAAGGAAGAGTCTGAGGATTTCTTCTAGAATATAAGGAAGAAGGTGAGATAGATCTTGAGGGGGACCTAAGAAGTGCCTTGGAGGAAATAGACAGACTTAAACTCGAGTGCAGAAAACAGAAAGACATTCTCCTCAAATATGTAAAATAAGAACCAAATTTAGAAGATCTCATTCATTTGAAGGTAGAACTTGAAGAAGCTAAGAAAGTGTAAGACACTCTATTAAGGAAAATTAAGGATAAAATTCAGAAGCAAGGGAAATTGGAAGAAGATGTAGTATGCCTGAGAAAGAAATTATAAAATTCCCAAAGCGAATTATCAATGAATACTCCACGAATGACAAGATCTGAACAGTTGGATAAAATTCTAAATTCTCAAAGATCTCCTCTCATAAAGGCTGGGATAGGCTACAAATGACAAACCAGCAAATCCAAGGTAGAAGATAACCAGAATATCACTTTTGTAAAAACCGTAAATGATAATGAAGCAGCTCAAAAGATTCCTATAGAAGTAGATGCCAGCAAAAACATGACCTGAAATGAAGTAAACAGAAACAAGCAGGAACCTCAAATAACAAATAATGAAATAAAGAAACAATCAGCTAAAAAAGGCTCTTACACTCCTAAATATGAATTGAATAAATTCAGAAATTGTCAAAGGAGATTCTTTCCCCCTATGCCTACCAAAAACTGGGACATACTACAACATATTGTCAGACAAAGAAAATCGAGTCCAACCAGCAAAGGATGCAGAAAATGGAAATACTACCTCAGTCAAACAAATGGAGAGGACAACCTTTCACCAGGTACACTAATCGTTTCCATGGGTATTGTTTTTTCTGTAAGGTGTTCGGTCATAAATTCTTGAAGTGCAGAAAGTATGGACAAAGACTGATGTATGAAAACTCAAGGAAATTTATGAACAATGTAGAATTCACTCATAATCCATTCAGAAATATAATCAAATTCTTTTTCTGCCATCAAATCGGGCACAAGTCTCACAAATGTCCTCTCAAAGACTGTGATCCATCTTCTCAGGAAAGGTACCAAACAAATAGCAACATGCAATGGAAAAATAAGTTGGATAAGTGTGACCTGGCTCTAATAGCTCAAGATAAAAAAGGTCAATGGTATATGGACATTGGTTGCTCAAAGCATATGACTAGAGATCGAAGCAAGTTTGTAACCTTTGATGAAAAGAAATCTAGAAATGTTACATTTGGAAATGATAAAGCAGGGAAAATCAAAGGAAAAGGCTCAATCAGTCTGAATAATGGAAGAGGAGAGGCTCAAGATGTACTATTTGTGGATGGGCTGAAAGAAAATCTATAAAGGATCAGTCAAATGTGTCATAAAGGTTGTGAGGTCCTTTTCAGAGCCAAATATTATGAGGTAAGATTGAGCACCACAGGAAAGACCTTGATCAAAGGTGTTAGAACAGAAAGTAATGTCTATATAGTGAAAGAAGAGAATGAAGAATGCACCATAAGAAAACTTGATGAATCATGGTTATGGCATATTAGATTGGGACACCTAAACTTTTACCACATCATCAGTATGAGCAAGAAGAATGTAGTCAGAGATATGCCTGCAATAAAGAAGCCTCCAAATACCATATGTAAATACTTCCAACTGGGCAAGCAGACCCGCAGATATTTCAAGACCAAAAAGAAACTATCTACAAGTAGGCCTCTTTAGCTTGTTCACATGGACCTGTGTGGACCTTCAAGAACTAATGCACCAGGTGGAGAATCTTATTTCATGCTAATAATAGATGATTTTACCAAATTGATGTGGGTGGAATTTCTCAAATGTAAATCTGAAGCAATTGAAAAATTCAAGATATTCAAGGCATTGGTAGAAAATCAAACAGGATGTAAGATAAAATGCATCAGATCAGACAAAGGAGGTGAATTCAAAGACTATGATTTTGCAGACCTATGCAATGAACATGGGATAAAACAATAGTTTACAATTGCAGGTACACCTCAACAGAATGGAGTGGCAGAGAGGAAAAATAGAAAAACAGGTCATTACAAAATATTGCCAGAGCTATGATGCAAGAAAGTAACATTCCCCAAACCTACTGGGCAGAAGCAGTACACAAAGCTATTCACATTATCAACAAAGCTCATCTAAGAGAAAATTGTGATAAGACTCCTTACGAATTATGGCATGGTAAACTAGCATCAATCAAGAACTTTAGAGTCTTTGGAAGTAAGTGTTTCATAAAAAATAATGATGAAAAACTGGGGAAGTTTGATGCAAGAGCTGATGAAGGAATATTTTTAGGATATGCATTCAGGAGTAAAGGCTACAGGTGCTACAATAAAATACTGCACAAAATTGTGGAAATAATTGATGTAAGATTTGATGAAGATCTACCAAACAGAACAATAATCACAAGCTGCACCAATACTCTAGATGATCATGAAGCTGAAAACTAAGATAATGATGAACATAGCAAGACAACATAAGATACTGAATTAAACACAAAAGGTCCCTCAAGACACACTCAAAAGAACCATCTAGAATATCAAACCATTGGGGACAAGAGTGTGGGAGTACAGACAAGAAGATAGCTTGCTGAACAGACAGAAGAAGTATACATGGCCATGTTATCTCAAATAGAGCCAAAGAAGTTCGAAGAAGCCAGCAAAGACAAAAACTGGGTAAATACTATGAATGAAGAACTAGACCAAATTGAGAAGAACAATACCTGGGAGTTAATTCTAATACCCACTGGGAAAAATGTCATTGGCACAAAATGGATATTCAATTATAAGATGAACGAACAAGGGTAGGTAATCAAAAATAAAGCCAAACTTGTATGAAAGGGGTATTCTCAAATTGAAGGACTTGACTATGATGAAACCTTTTCCCCTGTAGCCAGAATGGAAGCAATCAGAATGTTTTTGGCCTTTGCATGCTATCATGATTTTAGGGTATACCAAATGGATGTGAAGTCTGCCTTCCTGAATGGAGACTTAGAGGAAGAATTCTACATGGAACAACCTGAAGGATTCTCCTTAACATATAAACATGACTATATGTGCAGATTAAAGAAAGCCTTATATGGTCTAAAACAAGCTCCTCGTGCATGGTATTCAAGGATGGACAAATACTTTCAAAAAAAAGGGTTCAAGAAAGGAGGAGTAGACAACAATTTGTACGTAAAGGCTAATGAAAATGAACTCTTGATTGTATTAGTGTATGTAGACGACATCATGTTTGGTAGCAACAAAGATGAGTTAGCAAAAGGATTTGATGAAGAAATGAAATCAGAATTTGAGATGTCTATAATTGGAGAGCTCACCTTCTATTTAAGACTTCAAATTCAACAAAAGAACATAGGAATATTCATTTCACAAGAAAAATACTTAAGAGAAATGTTGAAAAGGTTTCAAATGGAAGACTGCAAAATTCTGTCAACTCCCATGATCACTGGATGCAAACTTTGTGCTAATGATGGATCTGCAGATTTAGATCAAAAAATTTACAAATCCATGATAGGAAGTCTGTTATACCTAACTGCTTCTAGACCAGACATTATGTTGGCAGTAGGTCTTGTGGCAAGATATCAAGCAGCACCAAAACAAAATCACTTACTTGTAATCAAGAGAATATTTAGATATCTGCAAGGAACCGCACATTATGGCCTATGGTATCCAAAAGGAAAAAGCTTCACATTGAAAGCAAACACAGACGCAGATTGGGCCAGTTGTGTGGATGACAGGAAAAGCACAAGTGGAGGTGCATTTTATTTGGGAAAAAGTCATGTTGCATGGATAAGCAAGAAGCAAACTTCTATCTCTCTATGTACAGTAGAAGAAGAATACATAGGAGCAATAGAATGTTGCACACAATTAATGTGGATGAAACAAACTCTCCAAGACATGAAGGTAAGCATTGATGAACCCATTTCTATCAAATGTGACAATACAAGTGCAATAAGTGTATCAAAAAATCATGTACTTAAAAAAAAAAGCACCTCACAATAAAGTACCACTTCCTCAAAGAACAAGTAGCACAGAAATTGGTGAAGTTGGAATACATACCAACAAAGGAAAAAATAGCAGAAATATTCACAAAACCTCTTTCTAAAGAACCATTCGAATATCTAAGAGACAAACTAGGGGTAGTGTCTTTAGATGTTACTCTCTGATATGATTGAAAAAAAAAAAAACAAAAAAAAAAACAAAAAATGACAATAAGGGTTGCATACAAGAAACAGGATCAGTGCAGAAGATAAGTGATAGTCAATATCAGACAAGAAAGCATCATTCCAGGGTGAGATAAGTCAATAAATTGTAATAAAAGAGCTATAACAATGGAGCAGTGCATGAAACAGGTCCTCAAGATCAGAGGAAATGAAAAGATCGAAACTACATTGGGAAATGTGCAACCTTTTGTCATTGATGTCAAAGGGGGAGGAAAAGCAAGAAAAAGAAGAAATGGTCTTCTGAAAAGCAAGCAGAGGAAGTCCTGGAGGAAGCATTGGAGTATTGCCATTAATGCCAAAGGGGGAGACTGTTGGAAATATTGTCATTGATGGCAAAGGAGCACAAAGGAGCAACACCAAGACAACGGAGCAGAGCAGATTTAGATGGAATTGTTGCAGAGAAAGAAAGTAAAGTGACAGAGGCTACAAGAGGAGGGTTTAGACAGGAAGTAGTATTTTTTAGAATAGTTAGGGTTTTGTTGTAAGCTACGGGAAAATTAGACAGAAGAGCCATTGATCAGAATATCATGCCAAAGAGAAGAGATCCTTTATAATTATTTTATTATATATGGAGGAATTTGTTTTCTGAATCATGGTGTGCATTGATTGAATGCTTGATTCAGTTTTAACTCGAGCGAAAATCAGGGTTTGGAACACTATATATGTATGTAGATGAATCAGGCAAACTCAAAGGGAAGCTATGAGACTGTGTGTTTAAGAAGTAAACATTCAATTGAAATTAAATTATGATAGAAAGTGTATGTCCAGATTGAGCACCGATCACTAAATGGGTCGATGCCCTTGAAATTGTTAAAACGAAACCCTGCAATTTGATATCCAAATCACACTGTGTAGAGTAATAAGGTTAGGGGGTATTCGGAGCTGCGTTACAGTGTAAAATTCAATGAAATAGTGGCAGAAGAAGAAATCTATGGTTATCAACATAACTTATGGAATAGTGGAGCGGAATGAAATGAGAGCACAACAATCGTTCGATCAACGAATGAAATTGAAAGGCGAAATGCGGAATGTATAATGAAACAAGTGGATACGATTGAAACAAGTGTTTGTAAACAGTGTGAGTGGTTTCACGAACCGGCAGTGCTATTCACGTGCATCCAAAGTGGTAAGTGGTAAAAGCTGAAATGAATGCGATAGACCTCCAAAAGTGACACGTCACAAAGCAATACCACCTATTTCGCATTAGTTTGGAAGGATAAGTTTTCGGGCTTCATTTTATGCGATAGCCGTCCGATCAAAGGAGGAAAATATCTGAGAGTGTTCGCATCAGAAGTTGTGCAGAGGTTAACAAAAGGTGTGGACTTGATAGTGAAAAAGGCACATTTAAAATAGCATAGGTTTAAAACCTTAAACATCGTGTTTGATGGAATACGACTGTCGTTGGATGGGAAGCAGATAGATCACAGGAAAATATGAATTGACAATTGTTGTGGGACCCAACATATATACATTGGTAATTATTTTTAACCAAAGTATAATTCAAATTATATATAGAGATGGTTTATAACCATAGGTTTTTGAAAAGTGCAAAGCTACAAGGAAGGCGAAAAGGTGAGTTCGTAAAGCTGTGGCCCGAATATTTTTATATATGTAGACCTATAATAATACTTAATTGAGTACATAGTATTGTAACATCCTGAAGTGCTGAGCAAGAAAATGAGAAGGTGGAATGCAAAGATTCATACATTTTCATTTCATATTCCCGTATGGAATGCAAACAACTATGAGCTGATTTCTATAAATGATGTTATTATAATATGCCTAAAAAAAATGCGAGGAGAATTAACAGTGTAAGGGTTTTAGAGAGTGTAAGAAGAAGAAGGAGTAGACAGAGAAGTTGTGAAGATACAAAGATAATATAAGGTAGATATGAAGGATGGGGGATAGCAGTGAAGAAGGAATATAATGGGGCTAATATCCAGGTAAATCAGCATGTTGTTTCAGTAGTGTGTGAGGAAGTTGGTGCTTCCATATCAAGTTGTAGCATGATAGATGTTCAGTTGTAGCTGGCTGAGGTAGGAGCCTCCTGTAGGTTGCAACCTGTAGAAAATAGATGGGAGTTGGAGCTTCCTTGAAAGTTGTAGCTTCTATAATTGAGGTAGTAGCCTCTTGTAGGTTGGAGCCTATGGAAAATCAGTGGTGAGAGGGAGTTGGAGCTTGCCTTTGCATCACAACAATAATAAGATGTGGTTTTCTCCGTTATGGGTTTCCACTTATATCTGTTGTCTATGTGCATGATGATTATGTGTTGATATTGTGTATTTAATCTACTTAATACCTGTTTCTCACTTATTAAGATTGTTCTTCCATTGTACATTAATTTGATCACAAATTGAAGATGTAAATAAGTGTAAAAGAAAGTTTTACAAGACCCTGAATGCATTAAACTGATTCACCCCCCCCCCCCCTCTCAGTTTAACTAATGGTTCAACACATATCCCTTGGGTTTATTGTTCCTTTTGGTTTATAATATCAACTCCTTGGATTTATTAATGTTAGGGTTTATTATTATTCTGTTTTGTGAATTAATTCCTTCGATTTCTAAATTTCAAGATTCATATTATTCATAGGGTTTACATTTAAATTCATCCCTAGGGTTCAATATTGTTCCCTTTGGTTTATAGTTGTTTGGGTATTTGGTTTCAATCCATTTGGTTTAATATTGTTCATAGGATTTTCAATCAATTCTCATCCCTAGGGTTAAAAAATTTATCTTTGGGTTTCTATAACTTTGGTTTATAAAAAATTTCCCTTGGGTTTATTTTTCCTCTTAATTTATAATATCAAGTCATTTGGTTTATTAATATTAGGGTTTTCATTCCTAGGGTTTATTATTATTCCATTTTTCTTATAAATTCCTTAGGTTTATTAATCTAAGGCTTCATATTCATAGGGTGTAATATTATCCATATGGTTTGCTATAATTATTCATCCATAGGGTTTAATATTGTTCACTTGGGTTTATAGTCTTTTGGGATTTTAGTATTAATCCATTAGGTTTATTATTCCATGAGTTTATTAATGGATTTGTTAACTATCCCTTTGGAACATATCCATATCTATCTATATATATATATATATATATATATAGACACACACACACAATTAAGGATATTCCTAAACACCCCTTTAGTCTTTCACTTCTTATCCCAATGATATTTTTGTTGTGTTTAAAGTGAATTCATCACCCTTAAATTCTATTTCTTCATTTATAGAATACTCAAATCTTCTCCCTTTATACTAATAATTGTTAATAACCTAACCCTCCACCTAATAATCTTCATCCTAATTTAACATCCACTCTCCCTATTACTATATCATTATCCCATATATTCCGATATTACTTTAATACAGATTCCACGCTATATTTATTTATTTATATATATACCTATACACAACTTACCATACATATTAAACTTCATGTAAATGATCCTCCTTTCAATACTTTGTATACATGGTTTTGATTTTCAAGGTAAGTACAATGGGTTAATGTAGTTTCATTTCAGATTTAATTTACCTTACCCCATCAGTTGATCAGTCCCATTCATTGAAATCCATGTGGAAAGATCACATGGCCCTCACATGGCCCTCACGAATATTTCGAGGTGCCACATGTACGCTCAAGATTTCATGGCTGAATCGATGGTTTGGATGTGTTGTAGAAAACCTAAGAATTTCGACCTACCCAACTTGGAGCTCATTTCTTCATTTTTCTATATTGGAAGCGATCATCTCTTGCTCTAGAGCTCTGCCAGCATCCCCAACCTAAAATTTTGTTTCCAGCGTTGTTTTCCTTTGATTCCTCTTCCATTATCATGGCTGGAGTTCTGCCTCCAAGCCAAACTAGCAAGAATGATGTCTCAGTGCTTCTGTGCGTAAGCTCCTTCATGGTTTTCGATTGGATTTGGGTTTTAATTTTCTACAATTTCATGCTTTGTCATTATGCATACGTAGGTATGGTCGTTGTGTTCATTTTCATTTATATACTGATGGTTAGTTTAAGATTGGTTTTATAACCAACTATGGTTTCTTCCGTATGAAGGATGCATTTCTAGGTCGATTGGTTAATCAACTTTGTTCAAGTAAGAAACAACTACCCTTACATCTATTTTGTTTATAGTTGTTATTATTTTTCAAATGATTTGATATCAATTCATTTTCATTTTTACAGAAAGTGGATTATGCCCTCTGTGCAATAACGTAATCTATTTTGTGCCCTTCTCTTCATGGCGACAACGTTCCCTCAACAACCGACAACAATCGTCTGATGTAAAAGAGGTAAGCCCCTATTTGAAATTCCTCAAAGGTTCAATAAATGATCTCGATTTTGTTTTAAAATACATGGGTTCTCTATAATTATAATAAATCTTCCTCAAAATTAATTTTCATTGCTTTTAACCCCAATATTCTGGGTTGTTGTTGTTGGTGTCCAAGTGTGAATAAATATTCAAACCCTTTCCCATATTAATTATCAATCCGGGTTCATTTGTTATTACAAGGTAACGCGTAAGGTATATGCAGGAGCAATGGCACAATCCAATATTGATCACAGGTTTAATAATTAAGAAAAGCAAGCTATTGTAACAAAATTAAAGATAAATTGCAGAATTATTAAAGCATTCACACCAATTACAGAATCATACTAGAACAGTGGTTACAAGAACAAAAAAAAACATGAAATCAGAAAAAGGGAAATAACGCAGCACCTGATAGGAAGAGTAGGCCCAACTCTCTGATCAGGGCTACGGTAACTCATAACTCACAAATGAAACAAAAAAATGATGTGCATTAAATTAATTAAAATACCTTTGTTACAATACTTGATCTCTTGCATGCTAACCCTCTATGCCGTATCTCCTATGTGTTCTATCCCCCCTATTCTCTCTGATTTGTGCCCTTTAGATATACAAAAAATAAATGGAAATAGACTGATTACAAAATCTCAATAAGAAAAATGAGATCTGAAAGATATTTCCATAATGAGTCAGCTGGCACAAGTCAAATCTGGCAATTACAATTGGGGCGATTTTGGAAAACGGCCACAATAGAAAATCTGCATATCTATCCTTTGAATAACCCTATGTTTCTCTCAATCAAGACCAAATTTTGGAAAAATTCTTACAAGAAAACTAACTTGATCCATTCTGCACAAAACCCATGTTTCGGATTTTCATGATTCTTCTTCGTTTTCCCGAAAAGTTCAATGCAAACATGTCTCTTGTTATTCGAGCGAATTTATGAGTTGAATATTTAATTATTAGTTGAAGATCAAATCTACAATCTGGAAGAGATCTTGGAGGCTGAAATAGTGAGTTATGTTATAAATAATTCATTAATAAACCATCATTGGCAAAATCATGCATAATAATAATTAATTTATTAAAATAAATGAGAACAAGTATTATTTATCCAAAAGAGCATACATAATTATGAAATGGGATTATATAAATAAGTTCATTAGATAATGGTGGAAAGATTTAACTACAATTTTGTAGTCATCACCATAAATTTTACAAGATCAGGGATTTGACCAATTAGGAAAGTTGAAAGTTGACATGATCAAATCAACTTTGCATAATTATTCCTTAAAGATAAGATTATGTTTATAGATAATCAAATATAAATTAACAACCCAATCATTATGTCAAAGAGGGCCTAGACCATTAAAAGTATTTTCCATTCATCTAAGAGAAAATCAAATCAGAAAGACCTACATATGTTGAATTCAATGTGAAAATTGGACAACAAAAGTAGTTGTGACAAAGGTAACAACAACCATGACTTAGTTAATAACAAGGAAATAGGAAAAATAATGATGTTAGGAAGGTGACATGAAGGAGGATTAGTCACTTTACAAAATAATGAGGAATTAAGAGTGAATCATTCCTGACAAGACTTACCATAATAGTCATCCTTTAAATACGAGACCTCCCCCCAAGTAAAGTATGTCTGCCATGAGTCATAGTTGATCAAGTCATAGGTAAAATACCAAATAAATCCACAGAGTCAGTCGAGGACGTACCTGGAAACTTACCTTGGTAGAGTAAAAACACTGGAGGAGTAACAACACCAAGTACTTAGAAAAATATCACCATGGAGTAACATCACCGAAGGAGTAACAACACCGAACACTTGGAAAATTTTAGAAGGAGTAACATCATCTAACACTTAGAAAAATTTTCTGGAGTAATACCAGTAATGGATTCACAGCACCGACGAAGTAACAACAGTGACGGATTCACAACACTTACGGAGTAACAGTAGTGACAAATTCACAGCACTAGTGGAGTAATAGCTGTGACAGATTCACAATACCATTGTAGTAACAACATCAAGAGTAACAATAGTGCGAGTAACAACATCTGGAGTAACAAAAGTGTGAGTAACAACATCCAGAGTAACAACAGTGCGAGTAAAAACATCCAGAGTAACGGTAGTGCGAGTAACAACATCCAGAGTAAAAACAATGCGAGTAATAACATCCGGAGTAACAACAGTGCGAGTAACAACATCCTGAGTAACATCAGTGTGAGTAACAACATCCTTAGTAACATTAGTGCGAGTAACAGAATCCAGAGTAACAATAGTGTGAGTGACAACATCCAGACTAATAGCAGTGCAAGTAACAAAATCCAAAGTAACAAAAGTACGAGTAGCAGCATCCAGAGTAACATCAACGTGAGTAACAACATTTGGAATAACAACAATGCGAGTAACAACATTTGGAGTAACAGCAGTGCGAGTAACAACATCCAGAGTAACAACAGTGCAAGTAACATCATCCCGAGTAACAGCAGTGCGAGTAGCAACATCTAGAGTAACAACAGTGGGAGTAAAAATAGTGTGAATAACAACATTCAGAGTAACAATAGTGCAAGTAACAGCATCCAGAGTAACAACAATGCGAGTAACAACATCTTGAGTAAGAAAATCTGAGTAATAGCATCCTGAGTAGCATCATCCGGAGTAATAGCAACCAAGGAGTAACAACATTACCAAGCTTAAGAACTTGCTCCTTTTATTTTGAGAACAAAACAAAGAAAATGTGACTTTGAAGTATATGATACCTAAAGCATAAAAACATAAGAGAAATCAGAAAATAAATGACTATTTATTGGAAACCAATAAATAAATAAATTACTCAAGTTACTATGGTTATGATTTTTGTTGCATCAATGTTGTTTGTGAATGGTGAATAATGTTACAAATCTGTTAATTGATGAAAAATATTCACGTTTTTTTTTCCATGTGAGGAAACATCTTTGAAAATATTTCATTATCATTGTCTTCAAGAATCACTTGTTCATAAATTGACCTCATTTACTCTCTTCGGACCAACAAAAAACGAGTGACTACCTGCAATAAAACATGAAATCATGAAAGAAGAGAGGTGACTGGGCTATCATAATCCAAGACATATGCAAGAAAATAACAAGTAGCTACTCTGCAAAACAAATCCATAGAAAAAAAAATAAAAAAATATTTGTCACCTGTAAAAGAGCAGTGGTCGACCATACTAACCACTAGTGTTTCAAACATAACTTCTTTGTTTCTCGTTCGATTTGAGTGATTCCAAAGCCAAATGAATTCCAATTAAGATATATATCACCAATAGAAATAGGTTTTAAAAATTCCATGATATAATATGTCAAATTTACTTAAAACAACTTGCATAACAAAGTCATTTTCAATTTCCCAACTCAGACCAACAATTGACATTTTAAGCATAAATTTTTCGTTTGATGACAAATTGAACTTATTAAAATTAGAAATTAAAGTAAATTTATTTATGTATCTCCAATATAAACATGTTTTTAATTCATGAATAATTGATGGGTCAAATTCGCTATTGAACAATCAGGAAAACATAGTTTTAAGAGTGTTGATTTACGATAAACAGTTAGTATTTTGTTCATAACTTTCTCATAAAATATCAAAATGAAGTGATTCAAATTGTGTTGTAAACTAAATTCATAGGGTAATATACCATAGAAACAGGCTTCCAAAATCTAGTCATTTAGGCCTCTAAAAGTGTATTGTCCCAACTTTATTCCTGAGCTGCCTACTAGACATCCTGTCATTGTTTCGGTCATAAATTTTTTGTTTCAAATCCAAATTGAGTGATTAAAATTGGGTTATAAGGTAGAAATAAAGGGATATATAAGTTAGAATAAGGTCTTAAAAATATTCCCATTTGGTCCCTCAAAACATTACTATCCCAACTATTTTTCCATAATTTTCATCAAACCTGCAAGCCATAAGATATGATAATCAAGGAATTTTTCCAAGTAGGTGATCAAAATGAATATGAGTGTTTGTAGGAATTTTAGTTTCAATATAATGCATCTACAAACATAAATAAATTTTAATATTGATCACCGATGTTAATTTTCACAGCGTGTTGCAACAAAAACAATAGTTTTTCGATATAAAGAAATTTATTTATTTGTCTCTTTATTCATTATATATTATACACTACACTACTCTACTTTGAAAAATAAAATATACTTACATATAATAGTACTTCAAATGAAGCCATTTTTGAAAGAATGTATCAAGTATGCACATACCCGTATTTGAAAAATGTATGTTAATAAATACATGGGTATGAGAGACCAACTTCCCTGTTAAGGATGGTGCCAAGAGTTGCTAAAGTGTAGAGTGATGTTGAAAGAAAACAACAGAGTGAAGCCAACCTTCAATATAGTCTTGATTTTCTGTATTTGTCGCATCCTGAAGTTATGTGACCGAGTTCCAGATTATGTTGATGCTTTCATCCTTGACCTCATCCTGTGAGTTTTGGGAGTTTTCCTCTACCTTTTTCTTTAGATCTCTGTTCATAGAACTGAAGGAAGGAAAAAAAAATTCAAAAAATTCTTAAAGGTCAGGACCTGGATCAGGGTGAAAATTTCCTCCCCAGGACGAGAGATTGGGTGCTAAGAAATTAATCAAAAAAAGAAGCAAAATAGAACAACACCACTCAAAACCTAGAGTAGGGTAGCATTTCCCTCCCTAGGATGAGAGATTGATCCTTAGATCAATATGAATCGTGTTCTTGCACCTTTTTTAGCTTCCTTGACAATGGCGCCAGAATGTTGGTGTCCAAGTGCGAATAAATATTCAAACCCTTTCCCACATTAATTATCAATCCAGGTGCATTTGTTATTGCAAAGTAATGCGCAAGGTATATGCAAGAGTAACAGCACAATCCAATATTGATCACAGGTTTAATAATTAAGAAAAAAAATCTACTGTAACAACATTAAAGATAAATTGTAGAATTATAAAAGTATTCACACCAATTACAGAATCATACCGTAACAGTAGTTACAAGAACAACAAAAACATGAAATAAAAAAAAGGTAAATAACGCAATACCTAATCAGAAGAGTGGGCCGAGCTCTCTGATTAGGGCTACGGTAATTATAGCTCATGAATGAAACATAAAAATGACATGAATTCAATTAATTAAAATACCTCTGTTACAATACTTGATCTCTTGCACACTAACCCTCTATGCCTTATCTCTTATGCGCTTTACCCCCCCTGTTCTCTCTGATTTGTGCCCTTTAAATATACAAAAAAAAATGGAAATATACTAATTAAAAAATCTCAATAAGCAATATGAGATATGAAAGATCTTTCCATCATGATTCAGCTGGCACAAGTCGAATCACACAATTACAATTGGGGCAATTTTGGAAAATGGCCACAACAGAAAATTTCCAAATATTTCATTCGAAGAACCCTGTGTTTCTCTCAATCAAGACTAAATTTTAGAAAAATGATCACTCAAAGAATAATTTGGTCCATTTTTCACAAAACCCATATTTCGGATTTTCAAGATTCTTCTTCATTTGCCCGAAACGTTCAACACAAAACTGTCTCTTGTTATTCCAACGAATTTATGAGTTGGAATATTTAATTATCAGCTAAAGATCAAATCTGCAATCTAGAAGAGATCTTGGAGGCTAAAATGGTGAGTTATTTTATAACGAATTCATTAATAAACCATCATTGGGAAAATCATGCATAATAATCATTAATTTATTAAAATAAAGGAGAGAAAGTATTATTTATCCAAGAAAGCATAATTAACTATGAAATGGAATTATATAATAAATTAGGATAAATAATGTGATAAAAGAAGATTAGAAATGGATGAAATGGATGTTAAGAAGTGATAATAATAATACAAATTAGTGGCCCAATAGTTGTTGTATAAGCCATTATTGTAATAATTTTCAGTTGTTGAAAACCATTTTACCCAAATCGTATTGGGTTTGGCTCCATTTCATATGATAGAGGAACGATTCCTATGCTCCACTCAATGGGTTTGTTGTGTCCCATATTTTTGTAGAATTTCTCCTCTGTTCCATATGGAATTCCCTTATTTTATATCAAATTTCTCTGTTAGTAAGCCATTTTACGGCTGTCTATATGAATTTCAATTTCTTAGTTCCTTAATTATATTGGTTTGATTTAGGAATGTATTCTCTTAGGTTCTTCCAGATTTTCCATGCTGGCTTGAGCATGTTTATGTTCAATTAATCTGGTGTTCTTCGTATAATTCTATACAGTAGCATGTTGTTTGTGTTGCCTCTAATGTACGATGTTATTGGTAGTAGCCACATCTCTGCTATACCCTCATTGTTTATTTAGCTACAACATTGAATTATTATGTTTATCATAGCTTGGTTTCATGTGTGGCTCTCTAATGTTTGGTTTGCATGACTTGATGTGAGCTGTGTTATATGATCACTAGACTCATGGTTAGATCTTGATGTCAGTGTGGGATACATTACGACTTAGCTTAGTGTCTCTATTTATTTATTTATTCCATCATTTGATATATATCAGCAATCTTGCTACACTTCTTCATGAATATAAGAGTTTCATTTCCGGTCGCAAACTGGATTATTTTTCTTACTCAGACTTATATTTTTTATTTGTAAATTCTAGAATTACTTATCTATATACATGATAATCTTTGCGTTTTCATTTCTTTGGTTGATAGCATAATTTCGAGATCTTATTATTCTTAATTGTCTAAGGATATTTTTTTAGGATGGCTATAGACATATCCTTTGTTTTTCTCCATTCAATTTTATATATTTTCCAACTTTTGCTTGTGCTCTGATCTAGATGGATATTTGTGGCCAACCTTCCATTCCACTTGGGGCCCCACCATTGTCTCTTTCAGTTTTTTCACAACTTACTATTTTTAGCATTTTTTCGGATCTTGAACTTCTGGAGCCATTTTGAAGCCCCAAACGGAGATAGTATGCCGAAGTTACGTCCTTGCGAAGTTGAAACACCAGTTTACCCAAACGGGGCCCATAGTTTTGGCGCTTCATCTCCTAGGGTTAGGTTTTTGGATGTTTAGAGTTCTCCATTGTTTCTCCATAATAAAAAGGCCCTCGAGCCTCATTGTAACACAATTCAGAGGTCTGTAGTTGTCACATATCTTTTTAGAGATTCGCTACCAGTACCCTAGCTATTTTATTTCCATCATGTTTGTAAGCATATTTATGTGATTTGATATTAATGAAATGAAGCCTTATTTCCGCTGTATTTCTATGTTTATGGTTATTTCTGTATTTTCTTGCGTTCCATCATAAATCTGGATCAGTGGTATCAGAGCGGTCTTCTTTTTCTTGATCCTTCTTTGCATGCCCCCAACAAGGTCGGGTTATAAGGAGTTAGGACTCAATCCAGTGCAACCTTTACAAGATCAGCCTCACAAACCCTGACGGATGCCCATGGAGGACGAAAAGAAAGATGAGGGAGCACGATATCCTATCAAAACATTGCTTAAGGAGGCCCTCAAAAAACAAAGGAACGCGATGATTAATAACTTTGCCCAGATCCTTCAACGACTACCCACCGGCGGCGCATCTGCATCCAGCATCCACTCTGGAGGCACGAATCCCTTTAAGGTACAAGTAAACTTTGACATTCCCATATTTGAGTGTCAAATATATGCAGATGCTGTAGATAGATGGTTGAATCAATTAGAAGGATATTTCTCGGTTCATGACTTTTCTGACTAGGAGAAGATTATTTTTGCACTCCTCAAAGCTACCCTCCATGTCAAGGACTAGTGGGAAACCTACTATGAGAAAAAGGACGTGACAAAACCCTCTCTATTCTTAGCTGTACCCACCGGGAATTCTTTCCGAGATGCCATCAAGGAACAATACTATACCGTCGGGAGCCATGAGGAAAAGTACATACAATGGACCATTTTGCGGAAACAAAGGGATCAAGATGTTCATGAGCTAACGAATATGTTCCATACCCTGCGCATAAAGTTGGGTATCAAAGATTCACAGAAAAATTTGGTGCTAAATTATCGCGGTTGTCTGCATAGATACATTCAGGAGGAAATGGAGTTCCTCAACATCTCCTCACTTGTTACGACATACTGGTACGCTTCCAAGATTGAGCAGAAATTCAAACAGAAGAAGCAAGAGTTTGGATCTGCGAATCAAAATCAAGGGAAAGGTGCCCCCAAACCACAAAACAAAGGACAAAGCCAAGGCATGGTAGCCCAAGACAACTTGCCAAAGACACAAGCAAATAACAACACCGCGATGCCGAATAAGGACACAGGAAAGTGGTGTGACTTCCATAAGAGCTCCACTCACAACACAAGTGAGTGTCAGGCCAAGCAATCGTTGGTGGCCGAGATGAGGGCTTTTGAATTAGATGCATGCTCTGACTTTGAATCAGAACCTGACAAGGTGAATGAAAAAGGGAAGAAGATTATTGATGCGGAGGCCAATGCCACTGTTGCCACTACGAAGATACAGAAGGGGGAACTAGAAGATCTAGAGGAGGAAGAGCATCTCTTCCACTCCTAGATGTGGGTAAAGGGTTCCCCGCTATGGTTCATTGTCAAAAATGGGAGCCAAAAGAACCTCATTTCAGCAGATGTCGTGAAGTGGTCAGGCTTGCCGAACACAGCGCACCCACAACCATACATCATTGGGTGGCTTCACCAAGGACAGGATCTCCGCATCAGCCAGCAATGTCGCCTTCCTTATAGCATCAAGCCCTTCACGGATGAGTTATTGTGTGACATTGCTCCTATTGATGTTTCTGATGTATTATTAGGCCAACCATACTTGTGGAAGCGACATGATGTGTGTAATTCCCAGCCTCGCGTTGTTATTGTTACTTTGGGAAATAAATTGTACAAGATACTAGAGGTACCACTGCCTGCCACTATCTCTTTGGTTACTGCAAAACAATGCATTAAGCTCATTCCCAAAACCAGGAAATTTATTTTCTTGATGATCCGCCCCTAGGGCAAGAAGAAGACTATGGCCACGACCTCCAGACATGGCTCCTCTACACGACAACAACAAATGGACAAGGTTGTGGAGGAGTACGGGACATCTTCACCTCACCCATAGGGGTGTGTCTACACTGTCAGATCAAGCACCCCATTGACCTAACCCTAGGTGCACCGCTACCCAGTGGACCGATCTATAGGCCCTCTGTTCTGGAGAATGATGAAATCAAGAGTAAAATTCAGGATTTGCTGTAGAAAGGTCACATTTGGCCAAGTTCATCGCCCTGTGGGAGCCTAATCGTGTTGATACAGAATAAGAATGGGACTTGGAGACTCTATATTGATTATCGGGTGCTGAACAAAATCACTGTCTAGAATAGGTACCCGATCCCATGGATTAATGACCTTATGGACCAACTCAAAGGGGAAAAATATTTCAGCAAGATTGACTTGAAATCTGGGTATCACCAGGTACCAATCGAACCCTCTGATGTGTGGAAGACTGCCTTCAAAGCCAAGGAGGGCCTTTTCGAATGGCTCGTCATGCCTTTCGGATTGAAAAATGCTCCCACAACCTTCATCAGGTTGATGGATGACATCTTGCGTCCATTCACCAACTCATTTGTAGTGGTATACTTGGATGATATTCTGATATTTAGCCAGAGTTGGGAAGAGCACCTCAACCACATCTGATAAGTACTCCAAACACTGCGGCAACACAAGTTGTGTGCCAATTTGGAGAAGTGGACTTTTGGCATGACCCAGGTTCAATATCTAGGATACATTATTGATTAAAGGGGGGTGCATGTGGATCCATCCAAGATCCAAGTCATTCGGGATTTGCCAGCCCCAACCACCCTAACAGAGCTTCGCAACTTTCTCGGTCTTGATAATTTCTACCGCAGGTTCGTGTTGGGATTCTCTCATATCACTTGGCCCTTGAGTCAAGTCACCAAGGGAGGAGTGAAAGAAAAATTTTGTTGGTTGGAATCTCAACAGAAGGCATTCGTAGAATTCAAACATCACTTCTGTTCTGCCCCAGTGCTCACATTACCAGACTTGCAACAACCATTTCAGATCGAGACATATGCCTTTGACTATGCTATTGGGACAGTTCTTACTTAGCAGGGGCATCCAGTGGCATATCACAGTGAGACATTGTCTGACATAGTTCGAAAGTATCCCACATATGGCAAATAAATGTATTCCATTGTGCAGGCTTGTCTACAATTGAAGCATTACATTTTGGGGAAGGAGACAATCATCCACACATACCACTGACCCCTGCAGTTCATACAGACATAAGGGAAGTTGCAGAACGATCGCCATCATAAGTGGTCCACATATCTACAGCAATTTCATTTGAAAATAAAGTACAATAAGGGTAGCACCAATAATGTTGCAGACTGCCTCAGCCGACAACCGATTGTGTCCATAACCATCGTTCTCAACTCTTGTGGGCATGAGACTTATGATTGGCCACTTCTCTACAAGAGCGATCTAGAATTCAGCTACACATACAAGGCACTCTTGGGGGGTATGCAAGTTCCAAATTTTCACCTCCAAGATGCACTATTATGACACCTGGGACACCTTTGTGTTCCTTCAAGCGAGTATACCAAGATGATATGGGAATCACACTACAGTCGAGTCATTGGGCATTTTGGAGTCGAGAAAACAGTGGTAGTGGTACAAAATTATTTCTATCGGCCAAACCTTTGACAAGATGTCGGGAAGTACATTAGATCCTACACTGCTTGTGCCATTGCCAACCCGACCATCAAGAAGCAAGGGCTCTATACTCTGCTACCTATTCCTAGTCGACTTTGGGAATCCATCTCCATGGATTACATGTCAGATCTTCCTTCTACTAAGCATGGAAATGACTATGTTTTCGTGGTCGTCGATAGATTCTCAAAGATGGCCATTATGGCGCCTTGCAAGAAGAATATCACAGCAGAAGCCACTGCTAAACTCTTCTTTGAATGAGTGTGGGTGCACTTTGGGATCCCACAGTCTGTCATATCAGATCACGACAACAGGTTCATCTTTACATTTTGGTCCAGCCTCTGGTCAATGTTGGACACCAAGCTCACCAAGTCCACAAATTTCCATCCTCGAACTGATGGCCAGACAGAGTTCGTCAACAGGATGATTGTACACATTATGCACATGTAAAACTAAAAGCATCCACGCACATGGGATGAGAACCTTCCCTATGTACAACACAGTTATAACCGGGCTCTCCACAGCTCAACCGGCCATAGCCCCTTTCAGGTGGGCTTGGGATTCCAACCACTATGTCCCATTGACGTAGCCATGCCATTTGTAGCTACTCAGGATGATTCGGCTCATGTCCAGTCTGAAGTTGACAAAGTGAGAAACTTCATCAAGCGCAGTCAACACATCTTCTAACAGGTTCATGACATATTGGACAGAGCCAATGCTAAGTGCAAGCAATGACATGATCAACATCAGGTGCCACACAACTTCTAGGTGGGCGAAAGAGTGTGGCTACATTTTCAGAAGGAGTGCCTCACTGGACCCCACCACAAGATTCGACCCCTTCAATATGGGTTGTACACCATCACCAAGGCTATAGGGAACAATTCCTTCGAGCTCAGTATTCCACCATTCCTTGGTTTGCACCTAGTATTCAATGTAGACCTCCTTCGTCCCTAATTTACACCTTTATTAAACACCTCTGACATTGCAAAAGAACTCACACCAAAAGAGTTAAACTTAGACTCCATGGAATAGGCCACCACAGACTGTATCATCAACATGAAAATCAAGAACACTCGCCGACAGAAGATCCAACTCTATCGGGTTGTCAAAGCTGGTCAACTACTGCACTGAGGCAAGTGGTTCACTAGGGACCAAGTTCAATAGAAGTTTCCTCATCTCATGGAGGAAATCAATGCAATGGGGACCATTACTTCCTAATGGGGGAGAAATTATCTAGGTGGATATTGGTGGCCAACCTCCCATTCCACTTGAGGCCCCACCATTATCTCTTTCAGTTTTTTCACAACTTACTATTTTTAGCAGTTTTTCGGGTCCTGAACTTCTGGAGCTGTTTTGAAGCCCCAAACGGAGATAGTATGCCAAAGTTACGTCCCTAGGAATTTGAAACACCAATTTGCTCAAACGGGGCCCATAGTTTTGGCACTTCATATCCTAGGGTTAGGTTTTTGGACGTTTAGAGTTCTCCATTGTTTCTCCATAATAAATAGTCCCTTGAACCTCATTGTAACACAGTTTAGAGGTCTGTAGTCACCACATCTCTTCTCAGAGATTTGCTACCAGTACCCTAGCTATTTTATTTCCATCATGTTTGTAAGCATATTTCTGTGATCTGGTATTAATGAAATGAAGCCTTATTTCCGTTATATTTATATGTTTATGGTTATTTCTGTATTCTTTTGCGTTCCTGCATAAATTTGGATCATGCTCTAAGTTATACAATTTCTGAGTACCTTACATAGTGGTTTCTGAGTTGCATAGTTAATTCATTTTGTTCATATGTTCATGAATTAACTCATAAGTCTTAACTCTGTATGAGTTGTCCATCTATTATTATTTATATCAATCATAAGTTTCTCTTATTCTCAAAGCTTCGAATAGTTGCAATGGTACTTCTGTGTATTTCCTCTTTTCATTTGTGTTTCTTAGGATGAACTTGTGCCTATACTGGGGTTCTACCGTTGAAGGAAATATGCAATCTGCTAACGCAAGCCTATTCTTGGATTGAGGTTTCACACAATACCCTCTTTATTTATCAGTCCCTTATTCTTTATACTGAACATAAAATTTTAGTTTATTGTCTCAATGTTCGATACTTGAATTTTTGTGTTCTAGTAAGGGTAACTACTGCCCATGTTGCTACTCTTTTTCGGATTTGGACTGGTATTCTAGAACACAGAAATACTTCCTTCTCCAGGTTAGTCCAACTTATTTAAATATTATCTATTCCTTGTTTATAGTCTTCATTTATACATGTTGAATCCAAATTACTTACAACATTCACTAACTGTATGTACAGGTGAAGAACGAAACCATGGAACAGTATACTCAGGTAATTTAGCTATCATTACTTGTCTTCATGTATTGATAGTATGATTTCTTTTTATTATTTAGTAATTTTTTTTTCTAATTCTTGACTTGTCTTTTGCAGGTTTTCTCTCAAGTATTTTAATTGAGTTACGTGCTTCAATTGTCTCCTTTCCATCTCATGATGACAGATTGAATCTTTATTTATCAGGTTGGTTACCTATTGTACCATTGTGGCTCCTGCATCACTTAGCTTAGTCTAGTACTTCTAGGGGTTATGTGTTAAGGCAATGCTTGATCTTTGACCAAAATTTATTTTGATGTAGTATTTCTCAAGTTCAACTAGTCACCTAGAGATATAGATCTATATGAGAGTGATATTATCAACAATATCTAAGTGGTTTTTTAATTAGACAGTTTTTGTATGAAACATTTGGAATTACGAATTATCCTATTTCATGTAATTGTCTCTTCTAAATTTTCATGATGAAATATATATCATTTTTTCGTATATTTTCTCTAGTTTTTCATATACTTCCTCCAAGATGTAATATATATCAGTTTTCCATATTTTCCTTGCTTATGTAAGTATTTTTGTTTTACATGTACTCATATTGTTGCATATGTAAATCCATCTTTTAATTCTACATACATTAATACTCACTAGTATTTTCTAACTGAATTACTTTACTAAAACCCCCTATACATTTATACTTAATAATACTTATCAGAATATGACCCCTTCCCTAGGTTTATATCAAATCTGATTTATATCTACTTTAATACTTATTCTGTGAAATATAAGCATAGACTTCACTGTGTTTAATTACAAAGAGGACATTGTAAAATACACATGATAAAGGGCACTATACAATACACATAACTATGTACTGAATATTTTAATAAGTATTTACATGTCCACAATACCCAATAGGAATTAACCATTTTCTCTAATAAGACATGTACAAAAACATATATACAAATTAATACCTTCCATAGGAATTTATGTCTGTAACTTAAGACAATACTCTTATCTAGACACCAATATAACAATAGATGCTTAATAGGTAACAAAATTAGGTACATACCAATGTGTAAAGAAAAATTTTCCTCCCAACCATGAGCTTCTCATCAGATCTCTACCCTGAGCAGAGACCAATATTCCCCAGCGTTGACAACCTTTTGTCCCACTAGTGATGGCTCTTTTAAGCCTTCTTTCCCTCAACATGTTTCCATAATGGTGTCTCGTTATTATGGGTTGTTGTTTACCATAGCCTAGGATTTTATTTTATTTTTTCCACAAAATATTACTTTAAAACTTACTTTCCCTCAACACAGTTTCTCTTACTTCTTCCCAGTAACGTTCCACTTTACTGGGGATTTTTATTAGATATTTTTCTCCCATCTAATTTAATTATTTATTTAATTTTATCCAAGGATTTTCTGGAGAGTTTTGGGAAATTTTGAAATTATAGTCCATCCTCATGGATAAGAATTTCCTGATCTCCATTACTCTATCTTTACCACATTAACATTTATTTCATAATTAATTATTAATTTAAAAATAATTTTTTTCATATATAATTGTTCCATAGGTCTATCTAGAACTTGGTTTTATTTACACAACATAAAATTTGCAAATAAGGGGTATTAAATAACCCCCCCTAAAACGAAAACATTGTCCTCGATGTTACATATTACTCTAATTATTCTTTGAAAAATGTTGGATATGCTTCATTCATAGTTTCTTCATGCTATAAGGTAGCTTCTTTAGGTGCAAAGTGTTTCCACTGCATTTTAACCTCAGCTTCTATTATATTCTGGAGCATGGTTTCTTCCCGTTCCAATATACAAAGTGGTTCTGGAAGAAATTCCCCTTATATTTCCACATGTATCAAAGTCCAGTCAACCACATGAGAAGGATCATGAACACATTTATTCAACAATGATACACGAAACATATTATGAACTTTAATATGACTAGGTAAAGCCAACGTGTAAGCTACTGGCCCACTCGTTCCAAAACCTCAAATGGCCCACAGTATTGAGGTGCTACCTTAGCAAAACTGACAGTATGTAAGGTACTCTTGTGATTTTTGATCCTCAAGTACACATGATATCCAATCTTGATTTTTTTACAAATTAATTTCCTATCTGCATAACTCTTATGGAAGTATTGCACTGCTTTGATGTTCTATTGAATTTGTTTTACTGTTTGTTCCATCTCATGTAGTGCTTCAGGTCCAAGTACCATTTTCTCCTCTCGTTGACTCCAACTAAGTGGAATATGACATTTTTTTTTCCATACAGAGCTTCAAATGGATTCATTTTAATAGAGGTCTGGTAACTATTGATATAAGAAAATTATGCCAAATGCCAAACGTCCTCCCACTTGGTGGGTCTGTCCATTACATACATGCGAAGCATGTCCTCTAATTATTTTTTTATTTTTTCTCTTTGTCCATTTGTCTAAGGATGATAAGCTGTGCTAAACGTTAGCTTAGTTCCCATTCCTCCAAACAATGTTTTCAAGAATGCAGAGGTAAAATTTGCATCCCTATTAGAGATAAGCATCTTTGTTATTCTGTGAATTTTAAATATTTCCTTCATAAACACATTGGCCACTTGTGCTGTCCCAAGATTGGACTGTACAAGAGTAAAATGAGCTTCCTTGGTTAGTGTGTCCACCACCATCATAATGGAGTCATGATGGTATTTAGTACATGGTAGTTCATTGATAAAATCCATGGAATCTAATTCCCACTTACATTTTAGAATAGTAAGAGGGTTCAGTAAACCTGCAGGAGGTTGATTCTCTACCTTAACATGTCGCCACTCCAAACATCTTGCCAATAAATCATCTATTTCCTTCTTCATACATGGCCAAAACACATTTTTCTACAAGGTTGTCACAATATTTTTATAACTTGGATGACCTGAATAAGGTCTCTTATGGTATTCATATAACATCACCTCTTTCAAGGTATATACATTTGGAACATACAACCTCTGATTATAACTTATTAATCCTTTCAGATTCATGCTATATGCTGGACATTCACCTTGCTATAACTTTTCTTGCGATTTCAAATATTGGGGATCTTGTGACAACACTTCTTGGATCTATTCCCTCACATCAAATTTAACACTGCTACCTGTATATGAAAAAAATTGATGAGAATCTCTACTTGAGGCATCAACCATTCAATTTTTCTTTCCTTTAGTGTCTTTGATCTCCATATCAAATTCTCTAAGGAAAGCCAACCATCTCGCTTGCCTTGCATTCAAATATGGATGACTAAAGAAATATTTTAGACTGATATGATGAGCCGTCAGTAAAGAATTATTACCCAAGAGGTAGTGTCGCCACATTTTTTATGAATGTATGAAAACAACTACTTCCAAGTCATAAACGGCATAATTTTGCTCATGTTTCTTCAATTTTCGGTACTCATAGGCTATAAATGCATTATCTTGTAGCAATACTCCTCCGAAAACTTCTATACAAGAATTAGTGCACACAATAAACTCTTTTGTTGGATCAACAATTTTTAGGATAGGTGAAATAGTTACTTTTTGTCTCAGATACTCAAAACTCTCTTGCCACTTGGTTTTCCATTTAAACTTCACAATTTTTTTCTACAAAGAGGTAATGGGGTAAGCCAATGCAGAAAATCCTTCTACAAATCTACTGTAATATCCGACAATACCAATAAATGAACGTATTGTTGGTACATCGGTGGGTACCAACCAATTTAAGATTGCTTGTACCTTTTCTGTATATACAACAAATCCTTCCTTGGTAATAACATGTCCTAGATATTGAATATTGGGTTACTCAAAATTGTTGAATTTTGCATATAATTAGTGTTCTCTGTGTATTTGAAGCACTATTTGAAGATTTTCCTGGTGTTCCTCTTTGTTCGTAGAGTACACCAGAATATCATCAATTTTTGAGAATATGGTTGGTGCCCTCACTTGATCAAACATATCATCTATTTGTGGGAGCAGGTACCAGTTCTTGATGGCTAACTTGTTTAACTATCTATCATCTATGCACATCCTGAGGGTTCCATCATTATTCTTGACAAAAAAAACTCGCACCCCCCATGAAGATACACTTGGTCTGATATACCATTTTTTTAGTAATTCTTGCAACTGAAGTTTCAGTTCTAACAGTTTAGGGGTGCTCATTCTATAAGGGGCTTGGGAAACTAGGGTGGCCCTCGGTACCAACTGAATAGAAAAATCAATATCTCTCTAAGGGGGAAGTTGAGGAATTTCTTCAAGAAATACATCCTGGATGTCCTTTATCACTCATAATTTTTCTACATGTTCATTTTCTTCTTGTTGTTCCTGGATTTCCTTTCCTTGTAGTGCGCTTCATCTGTAATGCAAAAATTTTCCTCACAGATAAAGGTTTTGGTTTTCTTTTTACCACCACTGAATTTATTAGAGAATTAGTACAATTTACTAATTTTTCTAAATATTTTACTACCGATTTTTGTTGTTCCATCCAATCCATACCAACTAGGAGGTCATAATATCCTAAGGGAAGGATATTTAGATACAAATATGTGATGTACTCATTTAAGTTGACAAGATATTTATGGAATTTATGGTTGACCCTCCTTTTGATTGTTGTAGCTAACTACACCAGCCAAGAGTGTTGAAATATTTCTATTTTCAATCTAAATTTTTCCAATATGTGTGGACTAATATAACTTAAACTAGTTCCAGGATCAATTAAAACAGACACATGTTGGTCGGAAATTATACCTTCAATATCAATTATAGTTGATTGATGCTCAACTTGTCTGTCTTCCAATGTTGGACTAGTTCGGGGAATGTTTCAGGAAACATCATTAACTATGGTTGCTTCCAGCACTGCTTAAATGTTCTGAATTGCATGAGTGTTGTGTGCCAAGTCCCGCAACATGTGAGGCTCACCGCATCTCCAACATTTCAAATGTCCCTTTGTTTTCACCATTGGTTATCGCTTGCTGTTCCCTTCTATGGTCTTGGAACCTGTGTGGGAAAGGGTTGTCTGATTCTCTCCACCATTATTGAACATTTTTCGCCAGTGGTTTCTCCTGAAATTCTTCAGATAAGTTGGTTTGGGTATTTTTTAACTTGCTTCAGCCTTCTCTTTTTCCTTATTCTTCTAATTTTTCAGTTGATCATTCCTGCGTTTAAATTGTTGGTAACACAACCGTGCCTTCCAAACAACCTCATCCATAGTCTTTGGATTGTCGAACTCTATTATTTCTTTGTAAATAGTGGGTAAATAGTTTAGAAATAGTTGTACCTTATCTTTTTATTTTCTTATGTATGGAACATAGCGAAGTAAATTTGGGAAATTCATCACAAATTCATCAATGGTGAGATGTCCTAGCCTTAGCTCATCAGATTGCTTTTCTCTACCATCATAATACCTTTCACTAAGGTATCGAGATTTAAATTTATCCTGAAATTATTCCCATGAAACAGTATGTTCATCAAGAAAGTGTATGATTTCGGTCTCTTCCCACCAAAGTGTGCCTTTACCATGCAATTGGTAAATTTCCAGCCTTTCTTTCATATTAATTCCGTACTCATACACTTGAAATTATTTGACAATATTCAGGAGCCAAGCTTCCACATCCTCTTCCTTCTCCCCATCAAAGGCTGGAGGCTTGATATTGCATAATCCCCCCTACAACTACTTTTTTTTTTGGATTTTAGAGTTTTTTTTACTATATTCTTCCCCACTCTCAGACCTCTCTGAGTAGAGTTCGGTTTCTTTCCTTTTTCTTTCTTGTTCCCCCTCCTGATGACTGGATCTGGAGGTTAATTATCTTATCAACCCCTCTTTCTCGCTTTTGGATTTCAGTAAAATTTCATTGCTATTTATTAGCTGAACGATTTAATACTGCTAAATTTTTTATAATTTCCATCATCTAAGCATTTCGATATGGTGGGGCATCCCCATCCCTCTATTTCACATACAACTCTTCTCTGTTAGACATGAAAACAACTACAATTCTCTCTGCAATTTGATTTGACGAACAGAAAAAAATTAGCACTCATAAAACATAATATGAAATTGATTCATGATTTGTAATTCATAATTTAACTTTATGGCAACAGAGTTTTTATGTGTTAGGACCCATAATACCACTTGTAACACCTCCATATTTTTTTTTATATATACAGTTAAGGATATTCCTAAACACCCCTTTAGTCTTTCACTTCTTATTCCAATGATATTTCTGTTGTGTTTAAAGTGAGTTCATCAGCCTTACATTCTCTTTCTTCATTTCTAGAATACTCAAATATTCTCTTTTTGTACTACTAATTGTTAATAACCTAACCCTCCACCTAATAATGTTCATCCTAATTTAACATCCATCATCCCTATTACTATAGTCTTATTCCATATATTTCCATCTTACCTAATATACAGTCAACACTATATATATATACCCACCTTACCACGCTTATCAAACTTCATGTAAATGATCCACCTTTCAATACTTTGTATACATGGTTTTGATTTCCAAGGTAAGTACGATGGTTTAATGTAGTTTCATTTCATATTTAATTTACCTTACCCCACTGATTGATTTTTCCTATTTTTTGATCTCCATGTGGCAAGATCACATGGCCCTCACATGACCCTAATGCCTCTTTCGAGGTGCCATTTGTAACATGGATATTTTTTCGATGAAATCAATGGTTTGGATGTGTTGTAGAAACCCTAAGGGTTTCGACCTACCCAACTTGGAGCTCATTTCGTTATTTTGTTGTATTGGAGGCGGTCGTCTCTAGCTTTGGAGCTCTTCCTCCATGATAGACCTACAATTATGTTTCTAATTTTGTTTGTATTTGATTCCTTTTCCATTGTCATTGTTGGAGTTCCACCTCGAAGCCCCCAACCAGCAATAATGATGTCTCAGCACTTCTGTGCGTAAGGTCCCTCAAGGTTTTCTAGTGGATAATAGGTTTTAATTTTCTACCATTTGAAGCTATGTCTCTTGGCATACGTAGGTATGGTCGTTGTGTTCATTTTCATTTATATATTGATGGTTAATTTAAGATGGGTTTTTGAAACTAGCTCTGGTTTCTTCCATAGGAAGGATGCATAGCTAGGTTAATTAGTTAATTTATTTCATTTAGATAAGAAACAACTATTCTTACCTCTATTTTTTTTATGGTTTTTATTATTTTCCAAATGGAGTAATATGGTTTCATTTGCACTTTTGCAGAAAGTGTCTTCTGCACTCTATGCGAGAATGTAAGCTATTTCCCGCCCTTCTCTTCATAGCGACGACATTCCCTCACTAACCCAAAAATCTAATCCGGTGTAAAAGAGGTAAGCCGTTCTTCCAAATTCCTCACAGGTTCACTAGATTATCTCTATTTCATTTTAGAATACATGGGTTCTATGTAATTAGAACAAATTGTCCTCAGATTTAGATGTCGCTTCTTTTATCCCCAATGTTATGATTTGTTGGCTTATAAGCCATTATTGTGATAATTTTGGGTTTTTGAAAACCCTTTCGCCCAAATTGTATTGGTTTTGGTTTTGTTTCATATTTTAGAGGAACAATTCCTCTGCTCCACTCAGTGGGTTTGTTGTGTTTTTGTAGAATGCCTCCTCTATTCCATATTGTTTTATATGAAATTGCTCTGTTGGTAAGACATTTTACGACTGTCTATATGGATTAAATTTCTTTGTTACTTAATTATATTAGTTTGATTTAGGAGCATATTACCTTGGGTCCTTCCATATTTTCCAATTTGGCTTGAGGGTTTTTATGTTCAACTAATCTATTGTTCTTCATACAATTTTGTACAGTATCCATGTTTTTTGTGTTTCCTCTAATGTACAACGTTAGTAATAGCAGCCCCATGTCTGCTATACCCTCATTGTTTATTTGTCTACAACATGTAATTATTATTTTTATCATAGCTTGCCTTCCTGTGTGGCTCTCTAATGTCTGGTCTCTGTGACTTGATGTGACCTCAGTCACGTGATCTACATGATTCATGGTATGATCTTGATGTTAGCGTGAGATAAATTTCCACTTAGCTTAGTGTCTCTGTTTATCTATGTATTCCATCATTTGACTTATATTAGAAATTAGGCTACGCTGCTTCATGAATATCATAGTTTGATTTTCATTCGCAAACTAGATTATTTTTCTTACTCAGATTTATATTTTTTATTTGTAAATTTTAGAATTACTTATCTGTATTCATGATAAGCTTTGTGTTTTCATTTCTTGAGTTGATTGCATATTTTCTAGATTTTCTTATTATTTATTTGGTAAGGATATTGTACTAGGATGGCTACAGGCCTAACCTCTATTTTTTCCATTCAATTATGTATATCTTCTAGCTTTTTTTGGTTCTATAATTAATTCATTTTGTTCATTTGTTCATTAATTAACTCATAAGTATTAACTCTCTATGAGTTTCTCCTATTCTCATAGCTTTGAATAGTTGCGATGGTACTTTTTTGTTTTTCATCTTTTCATTTGCGCTGCTTAGAAATAGTGTGTACCTAAACTGGGGTTCTGCCCCTGAAGGTAATACACAGTCTGCTAACGTAGACCTATTCCCGGATTGAGGTTTGGCACGATACCCTTTTTATTTATCAGTCCCTTCTTCTTTCTTTTTAACATAAAATTTTAGTGTATTATCTCCATGTTCGATACTTGAAATTTTTTATTCTAATATGGGTAATTACTACCTATCTTGCTCCTATTTTTCGGATTTCGACACGTATTCCAGAACACAGACATACTTCCTTCTCGAGGTTAGTCCAACTTATTAAATACTATCTATTCCTTGTTTATACTCTTCATTTATACATGTTGAATCCAAATTACTTACAAAATTCACTAATTGTGTGTACATGTGAAGAACGAAATCATGGAAGATTATACTCAGATAATTTAGCTATCATTACTTGTCTTCATGTATGGACAATATGATTTCTCCACGTTTTCTCTTTATTCGTTATTAAATTTGTTTTCTAATTATTTATTTTCCTTTGCATGTTTTCTTTCAAGTATTTTAATTGAGTTACATGCTTGAGCAGTCCCCTTTCAAAAGCATGCTGACAATTTGAATCTTTCTTTCTCAAGTCGATTACCTGGTATACCATTGTGGCTCATATGGCACTCAGATTAGTCTAATACTTATAGAGGTTATGTTTCAAGGCCAGGGTTTGTCTTTTACCATAATTTATTTTGATGTAATATTTCTCAAGTTCAACAAGTCACCAAGAGATATAGATCTATATGATAGTGATATTATCAACAATCTCTAAGAGGTTTTGTCATTAGACAATTTATGTATGAAACATTTGGAATTACGAATTATCCTATTTCATATAGCTGTCTCTTCTAAATTTTCTTGATGAAATATATGTCAGTTTTTCATATATTTTCTCTATTTTTTCATATACTTCCTCAGAGATGTAATATATAGCAGTTTTCTATAGTTTCGTTTCTTATGTAAGTACTTTTCTTTTACATGTACTCATACTGTTACATATGTAAATCCATATTATAATTATACATACATTAATACTTAGTAGTATTTGCTACATTATCGAAACCCCCTATACAGTTATACTTAATAACACTTATCATAATATGACCCCTTCCATTGGTTTATATCAAATTTGATTTCTATCCGCTTTCAATACTTTAGTCTTTGTAATATAAAAAAAGACTTCATTGTATTTAATTATAGAGAGGACATTGTACAATACAAAAGATATATGAAAGATGTACAATACACATAATTATTTACTATATATTTTAATAACTATTTACATGTCAACAATACCCAATAGGAATTAGCCCTTTGGTCTAATACGACATGTAAAAAAACATATATAGAAATTCATACCTTCCATAGGAGTTTTTTTTTGTAGCTTAAGACAATACTCTGATCTAGATAGTCCTATAACATTGGATGTTTAATACATAACCACATTAGGTACATACCAATGTGTAAAGATGAATTTTCCTCCTAACCACGACCTTCTCCTCAGAGCTCTCCCTGGAGCAGAGACCAATATTCCCTAGTGTTGAAAACCCTTTCTCACACTAGTGATGGCTCTTTTAAGCCTTCTTTCTCTCAACATTTTTCCATAACTATTCCTGTTTCCCATAGCCTAGGATTTTCCTTTTTTTTTCCAAAAAATCTTACTTTAAAACTTTCTTTCCCTCAGCACAAGTTTTCTTAGGATTTTTATTAGATATTTTTCTCCCATGTAATTTTATTATTTATTTAATTTTCTCGAAGGATTTTCTGAAGAGTTTTGGGAAAGTTTTAAATTCCAGTCCATCCTCATGGACAAGAATTTCCTGATCTCCATTACTCTGTATCTACCATATTAACATTTATTTAAAAAATAATTATTAATTTCGAAATAATGTTTTTCATACATAAGTGTTCCGTAGGTCCACATGGACCTTGGTTTTATTTACATAACATAAAATTTGTAAATCAGGGGTATTACACACTTGGGTTCATATTCGTAGGGTATAATATTATGTATAGGATTTTTAATTAATACTCATCCTACCATTTAATATTATTCCCTTGGGTTTATAGTTCATTGGATTTCTAGTACTAATTTTTATTAATTATGGTAGTGTATTTTACTATAAATTAATGCACATTTATTAGTTTATGTTATTTTATGTTAATATATTACTATAAATCAATGTACGTTAATTAATAAACATTAGAATACACTGAAATATGTTGGTATATACTAAAGTCAATTAATCCATAAAAAATTAAATTTAAATAGATAAATATTGTTGTTTACATTTAAATAAATTCATATATCATTGTGCACAACATTCTACATCTCATACACACACACACACACACACACACACACATTATTGTATATGGATGTTCATGTAAATATATATTTGTAATATTCCTATTTTCCGCTTTTATAAAATGTGAATAAACCAAAAGGTCTGGTGGAGCTAAGGAAAACAAATTATGTATGGACATATTATTTTTGGAAAGTAGTACATAAATGTGGAAATTATATTAGTGTATAAAGACAGAGTAATTTGAGACCAGGAATTCTCATCCATGAGGATGGAATAGAATCCCAAGGCTTTCCCAAAATTCTCTAAAAATCCTTGGAGGAAAAAAAAGTAAAATGAAAATTATTAGATTGGAGGAAAAATTGTAATAAAAGCCTCAGTAAAGTGGAAAGTTATTGATAATGGGTAAAATTAAAACCAGGCTAAGGAAAAGGTAGTTTTAAAATAAGCTTTTTTGGAAAAAAAAAAAGTCAAAGCCTAAGCTAAGGGAAACAACATCCCAAAATAACGGGACACCATTATGGAAAAAAGCTTAAATAAGCTATTCCTAGTGTGAAAAATGGGTTCTCTACACAGAGGAAGAATTGGTCTCTGCTCAGGGGAGAGCTTTGGAACAAGCTCGCGGTTGGGAGGAAAAATAGTTTTTATACAGTGGTATGTAATTTCTGTGAAATTATCTGTCTATTACCAATTCAAAATCAGTTTTATTGTTATGAGTATTATAATAAATCTGAAATTCAAATCATAGGATAAATGAAAAGTATAACTAAGAAATAGAGGTTATCTTTTATGTTATTAGAATGGGACTTCCATGAATTGTTATTTAAATTAAATTAATGGATTTATGTGTATTGTAGAGTGTTCTTTTCAGAAATTAATTTCCATATGCATTTAACAGAGTTTCAACTATAAATTAATGTAGTTAAGTCTCATATTCTGCTACATAGGGTCACGATGGTCCAGGGGATAAACAAGAAAAATCTCTAAACCCTTAACTAGGGTCCAAATATGATGTTTATTTCAAAATACAATTATGGAAATAAACTGTAAAGTAAAATTTTATATATAATAAATAACGGTCATAATATAATAAGGCACATATTTTTAAAAATTGTATACTAGTATAAACTTCAGATATGAATGTAAGATAGAGGATTTGCATATATTCTCTCAATTGGAAAAGAATATTAAAAAAGGAACATGCGAATGTTAAATTCATACATGTGCCAATATAATATAGATAAACAAAAATTTTGAATTATCCCAATTTCATATACATAAAAGTCTATTCAAAATCCTCCAGAGGAATTGAAGCCAAAACTATTCAAAAATACTATGTTTTGAGTTGTATGATAAGATTATAAAATTATATTAGGGTCATAGCACTAGCAATATTTTAACCAACAAAATTTAGACATGTAGAGGGGAATGGATGTTGTAGTGTCTTCATTTTCCTAATGACTGGCCTAAAACTTCAAAATATTATAGGTAAGATGTTGATTGATGACAGTGATGGACACAAAAATTTGTAGAAGATATAATAACAAACCTGAAATAAACTGTTAAGTTGAAGTTATAATTTTATTGACGAGGTAATAAAATAAAATTTATGAAGTATATCCTAAGATTAAAGAGTATATGAGGTGAGACGGGAAACCTGGAAATTACTCTTCAATTCGTAATTTTCTTTCCTTGTACTTACTGTAATAATGAATGTAAGTATAGCTGAAGTAACAAACATAATGAATGACATTAATGGATAAGTCTGAATTCGATTTAGTTACAAACATGAGAAAGGAGGTGTATAGGTTTGTAGAAATGATGAACCAATATCGAAACAGTACAACCATCTAGGTAAAGCAATAAACATTTTAATTTCACAAAATTAAAATTAGATTACACATTGAATATGGAATAAGATACATAAATACTCTCAAAAGAAGTGAAGTATTATTAAAAAGAGAAAGGGATGTTACCAACCTTGTGTGTAATAAAGCTGACGAAAATCCTATACATATATACAATCTGAACAATATTCTGTAAATGAAAATTTATGAGAACTAACATGAATAGGAGTGGTATAAATTAATATTCAATAGCTAAGAGTATAGCAAACATAAATACTAAACCAATCTGGAAGAGGAGAAATGAATCCGGAAATATGAATGTGGAAAACTCATTTGATTCCTCACAAGAATATATTATAGACATCTAATCTAATTAGATTCTGAAAAAAAGAAGAAGGAAAAAACCCAGAATTATGGATACAAGGATATAGGAAGAATATCTTATATAAATTCACTAAATGAATGCTTCAGTAAGAAAATATAATCGAAATTTTATTAACTAAAAGTTAATAAAAGGGACTACAGTGGAATATAGAGGTAATGAAAAAAATAAATGAAATGACTTTTAGAGGAAAAAAAAAGTATATAAACCAATTGGAAAATGACTGCATATAATTTCATCAAAATGGAATAAAAACAAAACTAATATAAAATTGGAAAAAATACAGTATAAGCATAGTGAGAAATTTACACTGTTGAATTCTCATAGGAAGTCATATAAAAATACATAGTGTGCCAACTCATCTTATATGCAGAGGCAACCTACCCATGTAAACACACAACATTCCATACTCCTCCTATACACAGAGGTAGTGTATAAATATGACTAGTAAAATACTAGAAGATGAAATAAGTAAGATGTATTATTACAATAAAGGAAGTTCCTGTTATTTCAAATTTAAAACTAAAATTCTAACTAATAAGTTATGGGAAATACATTATAAGATTGAGAAGAGAGCATAATCGTTCTCTGTATATATATATATATATAGTTGAAACGTAGGTAAACGAAACCACTAACCTAACCTTCCAATAACTATAACGTTGGAGTCTACCCTGCGTGAAGGAAGTTTCATTGTGAAGCCTATGTGAATGTGGCTCATTAGTCCTTCCATCATCAGAAAAAAAAAATTAAAATCTCAGTACACCCTACAGATAAAATATAAAATGCATATCTAAATTTAATTAATTGTTAAATGGATCTGGAATAGAGGTTACAAATACAATTGGGTCTCATCAAATTGAGAGTTTGAACCCATTACATAATAGACCAAAAATAACCATTTCAGAATGGGGATTTATACATAAAACCCAAAACCCATATTTACACAAATGCGTAGCAAAAAAATTGAAACAATAATTATGCATATAAATTGGAACGTCTAAATACGAATACACGTTGACGAGAAAGACGTTAAAAAAAAATCACTCGTTGCTCTTCCCAAATGGACAAGAGATGTAAAATTACCTCGTTGTCAATGAATTGATACATGGTACGAATAAGACCATGTGTAATTGCCATAAAGAATTGTGATTCCATAAATCAACAAAACAAAAGTATAAATTCAATGATACATTAATAATTCACCGTTTGGAGAAAATAAATTAACGAAGGTCCAGAAGAAAAAAAAATACCTTAATCATGATGAATAATTAAGTGACGAAAATTGATAGCTATATCTGGACAGAGGGAAAATACTATTGTTAGCCAAAAATTTTAGCAATTTTGATTTCGGTAAACAAAATAAAATCAATCTATAAATAAAATTTACCTCTGCGTGTAGAGGCAATGAATCCACAAACTAAAAATTGAAGGATTACAATACCCTAGAATTCGTGGTGGAAAAATCAAGTACAGGAATTTATTAAACGCTTTGTGTGGCTGATAGCATGGTGATTTCCACAATGGAAAAGGGTATTGACCAATTCAAGGTGGAAAACCTAATACATAGAGACAAAGGCGAGAGTATTCGTGTATCAACTCTCCAAATGACAAATGAAAACTTATATGGGAAAGGAGAAGCCCTTAGGTTCACTAGCGACAGATCTCATCCGTTCATTATCAATTGAATTTTGAGTGTACAAGTGGAAAGTAGAAGGTACCAGAGCCATGTGGAGCCACATGAAATTTTATACATGGAGGTCTCGTAGTAGTCTAGTACTCATATTGGTAAGGATGAAACAAATAAGACTTAATAACCTACAATATTGCATAATGACCTGATATATTTCGTATACTCCTAAGGTTGGGATATAATATATGTCATAGTGATACCTTATGAAAAGGTTCTTAATAATTGTAAAATTATTAATGAGTATTGAATATAGGAATGGGCAATATCACTCTTAAAACTCAAGGGTAAGTTGCGTTAAAAAGGTATGGGTAAGAGTAGGATAGTTGGATGAATATAAATATAAAACGGTAAGTGATAATAATAGTAGTTCCTCTAGTGAAGAAGTTAAGGATATAAATAAAAAGGGCCATTATAGTTCATGATTCCCAAGCGGAAGAGGATTAGAGTAATAACTACATTTTATTCCATGGTAATAGAAATAAGGTTAAGAAGACCAGCATGAAATTAAGAGAAGGTTAGTATGAAAAAAATAAATAATTCCTAACTAAAGGAAATCAAAGAAGGAAATTACAATAACTTTAACTAGGAATGTTGCAAATGTATAGTTATGTCGCAAATGTAGAGTTACATTGACTAGAATGGAAAAATGACACAGATATAGTATCGAAATAGGAATTTTTTTATTTTGGTTAGTGGGAGTTTTTACAAGTGGTATCAGAGTCCATATTCAAAACTCTGGGCTTATGGGTCGTAACACAAAAAAAAAATTTACAATTAAAAATAAAATAAAATAAATAAATAAAATATAATGAAATAAAATAAATAAATAGAATAAATAAATAAATAAATAATAATAATAATAATAATTTGATGTCAAAGTCATTTGAGTTGTTATTTATGAAGGCCAATTCATTTCTGTGTCTTAGATTTAAGTGAAGAAGAGTTACAGCTATTTTCATGACTGACGAAGAAGAGTTGAATGTATAACGAAGGGAGGAGGGGCCCTACCAGATCCAAATGCTCAAATGTTGGAAAATATAAAGAATCTGCAGCAGGAAATGGTTCAGCTAAGGACTAGAAAAGAACATTTACTACATGACAGTACTGGGCAAGAGAGGTTGTTAAGGGAATTAACCTCTAGGTCTAGTCATCATAGCAAAGACCCATAAATAAAAAGGAAAGAAACAGAACCCAACTCAAAGAGGCCTGAGAGTGGGGAAGGATCTAGATCAAAGTAAAAAATCTAATAAAAGCCTCAGTAAAGTGTAAGGTTATGGAGAAGGGGTTAAAAAAAAACCGGGTTGAGGAAAAGGTAGTTTTAAAATAATATTTTGTGGAAAAAAAAATCAAAGCCTAGCTAAGGGAAAAAACATCCCAAAATAGCAGGACACCATTATGGAAACAAGTTGAGGGAAAACATGCTTAAATAAGCTATTCCTAGTCTGAAAAAAGAGGTTATCTATACAGAGGCAGAATTGGTCTCTACTCGGGGGAGAGCTTTGGAACAAGCTCATAGTTGGAAGGAAAAATAGTCTTTATACACTGGTATGTAATTTCTATGAAATTATTTGTCTAATACCAATTCAAACTCAGTTCTATCGTTATGATTATTTTAATAAATATGAAATTCAAATCATGGGATAAATTAAAAGTAGAACTAAGAAAGAGAGGCTATGTTTTATGTTATTAGAATGGGATGTCCATGGATTGTTATGTAAAGTAAATCAATGGATTTATGTGTATTGTAGAGTGTTCTTTTCAGAAATTAATTTCCAGATATATTTGACAGAGTCTCAACTATAAATTAATATAGTTAAGTCTCATATTCTATTACATAGGGTCACGATGGTCTAGGGGATAAACAAGTAGAATCTCTGAACCCTTAACTAGGGTCCAAATATGATGTTTATTTCAAAATAGAAGTATGGAAATAAACTGAAAAGTAACATTTTATGTATAATAAATAACGGTCGGAATACAGTCAGGCACATATTTGTAAAAAATTTATACTAATATAAACATCAGATATGAATGTAAGATAGAGGATTTTCATATAATCGGTTAAGTGGAAAAGAATATTAAACAAAGAATAGTTGAATGTTAAAGTCATACATGTGCCAATATAATATAGATAAACAAAATTTTTTAATTATCCCAATTTCATATACATAAAAGTGTATTCAAAATCATCAAGAGGAATTGAAGATGAAACTGTTAAAAAATAATATGTTTTGAATTGTACAATAAGATTATAAAATTACATTAGGGTCGTAGCCCTAGAAATATTTTAACCAACAAAATTTAGACATGCAGAGGGGAATGGATGTTGTAGTGTCTTCATTATTCTGATGACTGGCCTAGAAATTCGGAATATTATCTGTCAGATGTTCATAATGATAGTGATGGACATCACAATTTGTAGAAGATATAATAACAAACCTAAAATAAACGGTTAAGTTGAAACTAGAATTTTATTGATGAGGTAAGAAAATAAAGTTTATGAAGTAAATCCTAGGATTAAAGAGTATATGAGGTGAGACGTGATACCTAGAAATTACTCTTCAATTCGTGATTTTCTTTCTATGTACTTACCGTAATAAGGAATGTAAGTATAGCTCAAGTAACAAACGTAATGAATTACATTAATGGATAATTCTGAATTTTATTTCATTACAGACCTGAGAAAGGAGGTGTACAGGTTTGCAGAAATGATGAACCAATCTCGAAACAGTACAACCATCTGCGTAAAGCAATAAACATTTTACTTTCACAAAATGAAAATGAAAATTACACATTGAATATCGAATAAGATATGTAAATACTCTCAGAGGAATTGAAATAATATTAAAAAGAGTAAGAGAGGTTACCGAGCCTCTGTGTAAGGAAGCTCATGAAAATCCTATACATATATACAATTTGAACTGTATTATGTAAATGAAAATTTATGAGAACTACCACCAATAGGAGTGGTATAAATTAATATTCAATAACTAAGAGTATAACGAACATAAATATTAAATAGATTGGGAAGAGGAGAAATGAATATAGAAATATGAATGTGGAAAATTCATTTGATTCCTCGCAAGAATACATTACTAGAAATATAAAGTAATTAGATTCTGAAAAAAAGAAGAAGGAAAAAACAAAAATTATGGATATAAGGATATAGGTAGAATATCTTATATAAATTCACTAAATGAATGCTTAAGTAAGAAAATCTAATCAAAATTTCTTTAACTAAAATTTAATAAAAGGGACTACAGTGGATATAGAGATAATGACAAAAATAAAGGAAATGGATTTTAGAGAAAAAAAAGTATATAAACCAATTGACAAATGAATGCACAAAATTTTGTCAAAATGGAATAAAAACAAAACTTATATAAAATTGGAAAAACTACAGCATAACCATATTGATAAATTTACATAGTTGAACATATAAGTAAAGTTAAATTTTTATTTGGAGGAAATGAGACGTTTTATTTTCATAAGAAGTCATATAAAAATACATAGCATGCCATACTCATCTTATATGCAGAGGAAGCCTACCCATGTAAATACACAATGTGCCATACTCCTCATATACACAAAGGTAGTGTATAAATATGACTAGTAAAATACTAGAAGATGAAATAAATACGATGTATTATTTCAATAAAGGAAGCTCCTATTATTTCAAATTTAAAACTAAAATGGTAACCAATAAGTTCTGGAAAATACATTATAAAATTTAGAAGAGAGCGTAACCGTTCTCTGTATATTTATGAACAATTGAAATGTAGGTAAACGAAACCACTAACCTAACCTTCCAATAACTATAACATTGGAGTCTACCCTGCGTGAAGGAAGTTTGAAAGTGAAGCCTATTTGAATGTGGCTCATTACTCCTCCCATCATAAGGAAAAAAAAATTAAATCTCAGTACACCCTACACATAAAATATAAAATGGAACTCTAAATTTAATCAATTATTAAATGGATCTGGAATAGAAGTTACAAATAGAATTAGATCTCATCAAATTGGGAGTTTGAACCCATTACATAATAAACCAGAAATAACCATTTCATAATGGGGATTTATATATAAAACCCAAAACCCAGAATTTCAGAAATGGGTAGAAAGAAAAGTGAAACAAAAATTATGCATAGAAATAGGAACGTCTAAATACGAATACACCTTGACGAGAAAGACATTTTGAAAAAAATCATAGGTTCCTCTTCCCAAATGGACGAGAGATGTAAACTTACCTCGTTTTCAATGAATTGAGACATGGTACGAAGAAGACCATGCATAATTTCCATACAGAATTTTGATTCCATAAATCAACAAAAAAAAAGTATAAATTCAATGATACATTAAAAATTCAGTGCTTGGAGAAAATAAATTAACCATGGCCTAGAAGAAAAAAATACCTTAATCATGATGAATAGATGAGACACGAAAACTGATGGCAATATCTGGAGAGAGGGAAAATAACGTTGTTAGCAAAAAATTTTAGTAATTTCGATATGGGAAAACGAAATAAAATCAATCTGTAAATAAAATTTACCTGAGTGTGTAGAGGCAACAAATCCGCAAACTCATAACTAGAGGAGTTCAATACCCTAAAATCCGTGGTGGAAAACTTGAGTACATGAGTTTATTAAATGGTCTTTGTGGTTGATAGAATGTTAATTTCCATAATGGCAAAGGGTATTGACCATATTAAAGGTGGAAAAGATAATACGCAGAGACAGACTAGAGTAGATGTGTCTCAACTCTCCAAACGACAAATGAAAACTTAGATGGGAAAGGAGAAACCCTTAGTTTCTATGGCAAGAGATCTCATCTGTTCATTGTGAATTAAATTTTGAGTGTACAGATGGAAAGTAGAAGGTACCAGAGCCATGTTCAACCACGTGAAATTTTATACATGGAGGTCTCGTAGTAGGCTAGTACTCGTAATGGTAAGAGTTAATAACCTACAATATATCATAATGTCCTAATATATTTTGTATCCTCCTAAGGTTGGTATATAATACATGTCAGAGTAATATCTTTTGAAAATATTCTTAATAATGGTAAAATTATTAATGAGTATTGAATATATGAATGGGGAATATCACTGTTAAAAATCAAGAGTAGGTTGCGTTAAAAATGTAGGAGTAAGAGTAGGATAGTTAGGTGAATATAAATATAAAAGCATAAGTGATAATAATAATAATTCATATAGTGAAGAAGTTAAAGATATAAATAAAAAGGACCTTTATAGTTTATGATTCCTAAGCAGAAGAGGATTGGCGCACGAACTACTTTTTATTCCATGGTAATATAAATAGGGTTAAGAAGACCAACATGAAATTAAGAGAAGGTGAGTATGAAAAAATAAATAATTCCTAACTAAAGGAAAAAAAAAAAAGGAAATTACAATAATGTTAACTATGAATGTCACAAATGTATAGTTATGTCGCAAATGTAGAGGTATAATGACCAGAATGGAAAAACGACATAGAGATAGTATCGAAAGAAGATTTTTTTTTTTTTTTTTTTTTCAGTTAGTGGGAGGTTTTACAAGTGGTATGAAAGCCCATGTTAAAAAATCTAGGCTTGTGGGTCCTAACATAGAAAAAATAAAAATAAAAAACAAAAAAAATCGGATGTTAGTCAGTTTAGTTGTTATTTATGAAGGCTAATTCATTTATGTGTATTAAATTTAAGTGAAGAAAAGTTACAGCTATTTTCATGACTAACGGGGAAGAGCTGAATGTAGAACTAGCGGTGGAGGGGCCCTACTAGATCCAAATGCCAAATACTAGAAATTATAAATAATCTGCAACAGGAAATGGTTTAGCTAAGGACTAGCAAAGAATGTTTATTGCAGGCTAGTATTGAGAAAGAGAGGTTGATAACGGAATTAACCTCCAAGTCTAGTCATCATAGCAAAGACCCAGAAAGAAAAAGGAAGGAAATAGAACCCAACTTAGAGAATATTGAGAGTAGGGAAGGATCTAGTTCAAAGTAAAAAAAGAAAAATGAGTTGCAGGGAGAATTCTGTAAAATTAAGCCTCCAACCTTCGATGGTGAAAAGGAGGAGGACGTGAAATCCTGTCTCCTAACAATGGTAAAATAACACTAGGTATATGAATATGGAAGTAATTTGAAAGAAATATTGGCAGTTTACGAGATGCAAGGTAAAGCTACACTTTGGTGGGAAGAGACCAAAATAATACAGTTGCTTGACAAAAAAGTTGTTTCATGGGAAGAATTTCAAGAGAAATTCAAATGTTGATACCTTAATGAGAGGTATTATGATGATAGAGCAAAGGAATTTCATGAGCTACTACTTGGACAACTCACTATCGACGAATTTGTGACTAAATTCACCAACTTACTTTGTTATGTGAAATTTATAAGGAAATAAAAAACCAAGGTACAATGATTTCTAAATTGTTTACCCAGCATATACAAAGAGAGAATTGAATTTCATAATCTTAAAAATATGGATGAAGTGTTTGGAAAGCATGACTGTGTTATCAAAAATTTAAAGGCAGGAATGACTACTTGAAAAACTAGAAGATTAAGGAGAAAGGGAAGGTGGAAGCAAGAAAAAAATGATGAAAACCATCTTATCAAAATAATTTTGGAAAAACTACGAGCGTAAATAGTTTAATAAGAGCGAGGAAAATCAGACATCACATCTCAACATTGGTTCCAAGCCCATGGAAGGGAACGACAAAAGAGAAGGGGTAGTAAAAGCCAAAGAGCCATTGAAATGTTGGGGATGCAAAGAGCCTCATATGTTGTGGGAATTTCCACACAACACTCGTACAATCCATAACATTCAAGCAGTATGAGAAGTGACTATCGTGAATGATATTTCCTAAAATATTCCTCAGATTAGTGCAACATTAGAAGACAAACGAACTGAACACCAATACACCATGATTGAAATTGAAGGTATCATCTCTGACCAACCTGTGTCTATTTTAATTTATATAAGAGAAAATTTAAGTTATATCATCCCCGAGGTAGTGGAAAAGTGTAAATTAAAAACATAAAAATTTCAGCACTCTTGGCTCGTGCAGCTCGTTACAGGAAAAAATAGGAAATTCATTCATAAACTATCTAAAGAATCTATAAAATTTAAATCGCTATAATACAGATCTACAATTAAACATCCTTCCTTCATGATCTTATGATCTCCAATTTGGAATGGATTGGTTGGAAGAACATAAAGAAATAGTGAATTTCTTAGAAAAAGCAATGACTTGCATTGATACTATAGGAAAATCAGTAATAGTAAAATGGAAACTGAAACCAGTGTCCATTAGGCAGATTTCTGCATTCCAATTGAAACAAACAACAAGAAAAGGTTTTCAAATATATGTTGTATAGGTTGAATATTTGGGACAGCCAACAGAAAATGAATTTGTATAAGACTTACCTGTAATCAAGGAATTCCATGATGTATTTATGGAAGAAATTCCTCATCTTCCCCCTTGAAAAGAAATTTACTTTTCTATTGAAATAGTACCAGGAGCTACCCCTATTTCCAGGGCAGCACATAGAATGAGTACTCTTGAACTGCTAGAGCTGAAAATTCAATTAGAAGAATTGTTAGACAAGGGTTACATTAGACCAGGTGTGTCTCTGTAAGGAGCGTTAGTGTTGTTTGTCAAAAAGAAGGATGGCACCATTCAAATGTGTATAGATTACATACATTTAAACAAGTTAACCATCAAGAACTAGTACCCTCTTTCAAGAATAAATAGTCTATTTGATCAAGTAAGGGGGGCAACCGTATTCTCAAAAAATTGACTAGAGAACTGGTTATCATAAACTCTTCCTTAAATATGAAGAGATCCATAAGACAGCCTTCTGAACTAGATATGGAAATTATGAGTTTTTAGTCTTACCGCTTGGACTCACAAACACCCTCGATACACTCATGTGCATAATGAAAAATGTTCTACATAAACATCTAGATAAGTTTGTATTTTTATTCATTGATGATATTTTGGTATACTCCAAAAATGAAGAATAATACCAAGAACATCTTAGAATAGTGTTGCAAACCCTTAGAGAACATCAACTGTATGCAAAAATTAGAAATTGTGAGTTTTACAAACCCAAAATTCAATACCTGGTACATGACATTTCTAAGGAAGGATTGGCAGCAGATTTGGAAAAGGTACAAGAAATATTGAATTGGTCTGTACCCACCGATATACCAGCAATACGATCATTTATGGATATTGTCGTATATGATTGCAGATTTGTGGAAGGCTTTTCTGCATTGGCTTACCCCATCACATCATTGCAGAAAAAAGGAGTTAAATTTGAGTGGACAGCTAAGTGTCAGGATAGTTTTGAATAACCGAAATAGAAATCAACTGTTGCACCTATCCTAAAACTTGATGATCCAACTAAAGAGCTTGTTGTATGTACTGATGCTTGTATAGAAGGGCTAGGAGGAATATTGGTGCAAGATAATGTTGTAATAGTTTATGAGTCTCCCTAATTGAAGAAACATGAACATAATTATGTAATATATGACTTGGAATTGGTTGTTGTTATACATGCAATAAAAATGTGGAGACATTATTTGTTGGGAAATAAATTTACATTAATGACAGATCATATAAGTCTTAAGTATTTCTTTAGCCAACTAGATTTAAATACAAGACAAGCAAGGTGGTTAGCTTTCCTCGATGAGTTTGATATGGAAATCAAACACATAAAGGGAAAGAAAAATGAATTGTTTATGTTTTAAGTAGACATTCTCAACAAATTTTGACATACAGGAAGCAGTGTAAAATTTGATGTGGAAGAACAAATTCAAGGAGTATTATTACAAACCCTTAATATGTAAAACTGCAGGAAAAATTACAGCAAGGTAAAATTGTAGGATATAGTATAAATGAAAAAGGGTTGATCAACTACAATTAAATATTGTATATTCTAAATGTGTCCCTTGAAAACATGAAATATTAGATGAATACCATAAGATACCCTCGGCAGGTCATCTAGGTTATCAAAATATGGTAACATCCTTGAGGAAAAAAGATGTTTTGGTTAGGAATGAAGAAGGAGGTATTTAATTACATGGCAAGGTGTTTAGAGTATCAACAACATAAAATAAAACATCAACATCTTGTCGGTCTACTGAATCCTCTCGCTATTCGAGAATGGAAATGGTAAGTGGTATCAATGGAATTTATTACAGGACTGCCACGTACCAAGTACTAGCATGATTCAATTATGGTTGTAGTGAACACATTAAATAAAGCAGCACACATTTTGTGTGTTCAGTCCACTTTTAACACATCACAAGTAGCCAATGTGTTCATGAAATAAATATTTCAACCCCAGAGAATCCCAAAAATGATTATCTCTTATAGAGATGCAAATTTTACATCTTCCTTTTGGAAACGCCTGTTTGGAGGAATGCGAACAAAGATGAAATTTAGTACAACTTACAATAGTCAAAAGTATGGATAGACAAAGAGAAAAAATCAAATATTGGAAGACATGTTGCAGATGTACATGATTGATATACCCACTAAGTAGGAAGACTTTCCTCATTTGGCATAATTTCCTTACAATAATAGCTATCTTGCTTCCATTAAAATTTCCATTTGAAGCTTTGTATGGCAGAAAGTGCCACACTCCACTTACTTGGAGTCAACTATAGGACAAATTGGTCCTTGGACCAGAAGCACTACGTGAGATGGAGCAGACTGTGAAACAAATTTAGCAGAATATTAAAGTAGCTAAAGACCGTCAAAAAAATTATGCGGTTAAGAAAATAATTCACCAAGAATTTAAAGCTAGAGATCATGTGTACTTAAGGATTAAACCTCACAAAATTATATTTCATGCCCGTAGTTGTGCTTAGTACCTCGATACTGGGGACTTTTGAAGTTTTAGAGAGAGTGGAGCCAGTAGCTTACAAATTGGCTCTACCTACTCATATTAAATTTCAAAAAAAATTTCATGTTTCATTATTGAAGAAGTATGTACATGACCCTTCTCACATGATTGATTGGACTGAGACATAGGTGGAAATAGAAGGGGACTTTCTTCTAGAGCCACTTCGTATATTAGAGTGGGAAGAAACTGTGATCCAGAATAGAATAATAGCTTGAGTGAAAGTGCAGTGGAAGCACTTTTCACTTGAGGAAGCTACTTGGGAGCGGGAAGTAGTGATGAAAGAAACATACCCATCACTGTTTAGTGAATAAATAGAAAGATCTACAACACTGAGGATAGTGTTTTTGTTTTAGAGGAGGAGTATGTAATATTCATATTTTTAGCTTTTATAAATTGTGAATAAACCTAAAGGTCAGGTGGACCTAAAGAAAAAAAATTATGTATGCACATATTATTTTTGGAAAGTAATAAATAAATGTGGAAATTAAATTACTGTATAAAAACAGAGTAATTTGAGACAATGAATTCTGATCCATGAGGATGGAATAGAATCCCAATACTTTCCCAAAATTCTTGAGAAATCCTTGGAGAAAAAAAAAATAATCAGATCGGAGAAAACGATCTAATAAAAGCCTCAGTAAAGTGGAAAGTACTGCGAAGGGGTAGAAAGAAACTGGGGCCAAGGAAAAGCTAGTTTTAAAAGAAACTTTTGTGGAAAAAACAAAATAAAAGCTTAAGCTCAGGGAAAAAACATCCCAACATAGCGGGATGTCATTATAGAAATATGCTGAGGGGAAACAAGCTTGAATAAACTATTCCTAGAGTGACAAAGGGGTTTTCTACATAGAGGAAGAATTGGTCTCTGCTTGGGGGAGAGCTGTGAAACAAGATCGTGGTTAGGAGGAAAAATAGTCTTTATACAATGGTATGTAATTTCTGTGAAATTATCTATCTATTACCGATTAAAATTCAATTCTACTATTATAAGTATTATAATAAATCCGAAATTGAAATCATAGGATAAATGAAAATTAGAACTAAGAAAGATAGGCTATGTTTTATGTTATTAGAATGAGACTTTCATCAATTGTTATATAGAGTAAATCAACGGATTTATGTGTATTTTACAGTGTTCTTTTCATAAATTAATTTCCAAATGTATTTTACAGAGTCTCAACTATAAATTAATATAGTTAAGTCTTATAATCTGTTACATAGGCTGGGGATAGTCTAAGGGATAAAAAAGCAGAATCTCTAAACACTTAACCAGGGTCTTAATCTGTTGTTTATTTCCAAATAGAAGTATGGAAATAAACTAAAAAGTAACATTTTATGTATAATAAATAACAGTCATAATAGAGTAAGGCACATATTTGTAAAAATTTTGTACTGATATAAAATTTAGATATCAATGTAAGAGAGAGGTTTTGCATATATTCTCTCAAGTGAAGAGAATATTAAACAAATAACATTTCAACGTTAAATTCATACATGTGACAATATAATATAGATAAACAAAAAAATTGTATTATCCCAATTGCATATACATAAAAGTCAATTCAAAATCCTCAAGAGGAATTGAAGATGGAACTGTTCAAAAATACTATGTTCAGAATTCTACAATAAGATTAAAAAATTACATTAAAGTCACAACCCTAACAATATTTTAACCAACGAAATTTAGACATGCAGAGGGGAATGGATGTTGTAGTGTCTTCATTGGCCTGATGACCGACCTGAAAATTTGTAATATTGTATGTCAGATGCTCTGATTGATGACATCGATGGACATCACAATTTGTAGAAGATATGATAACAAACCTGAAATAAATAGTTAATTTGAAATTAGAATTTTATTAACGAGGTAAGAAAATAAAATTTATGAAGTAAATCCTAATATTAAAGAGTATATGAGGTGAGAAATGATACCTGGAAATTACTCTTCAATTCGTGATTTTCTCTCCTTGTACTTACCATAATAAGGAGTGTAAGTAGAGCTAAAGTAACACAAATAATGAATGGTATTAATGAATAAGTCTAAATTTGATTTCATTACAAACCTGAGAAAGGAGGTGTATAGGTTTGCAGAAACGATGAACCAATCTCGAAACAGTACAACCATCTGGGTAAAGAAATAAACGTGTTACTTTCAAAAAATTAAATTGAAAATTACACATTGAAAATTCAATAACATATGTAGATACTTTTAGAAGGAGTGAAGTATTATTAGAAAGAGAAAGAGAAGCTATCAAACCTGTGTGTAAGTAACCTGACATAAATCCTATACTTTTATAGAATGTGGACATTATTCTGTAAACAAAAATTTATGAGAACCGCCACCAATAGGAGTGGTATCAATTAATACTCAATAATTAAGATTATAGCAAACATAAATATTAAACCAATCTGGAAGACAAGAAATGAATACAGAAATATGAATGTGGCAAATTCATTTGATTCCTTGCAAGAATACATTTCTGGACATCCAAACTAATTAGATTCTGGAAAAATAAATAAATAAATAAATAAATAAATTATGGCTATATGGATATAGGTAGAATTTATTATATAAATTCACTAAATTAATGCTTTAGTAAGAAAATATAATTGAAATTGTATTAACTAAAAGTCAATAAAAGGGACTGTGGTGGATATAGAGATAATGACAAAAATAAAGAAAATGAATTTTAGAGAAAAAAAGTTATATAAACCAATTGACGAATGAATGCACATAATTTTGTGAAAATGGAATAAAAACAAAACTAGTATAAGGTCACAACCCTAACAATATTTTAACCAACGTTAAATTCATACATGTGAGTTCGAACCCATTACATAACAGACCAGAAACACCCATTTTAGAATGGGGCTTTATAGGTAAAACCCAAAACCTAGAATTTCAGAAATGGGTAGCAAGAAAATTTAAACAAAAATTATGTATAGAAAAGGGAACGTCTAAATACTAATACACCTTGACGAGAAACATGTTCGAAAAAACTCAATGGTTCCTCTTCCCAAATGGACGGGAGATGTAAACTTACCTTGATGTCAATGAATTAAGACATAGTTCGAAGAAGACCATGCGTAATTTCCATAAAGAATTTTTATTATGTAAATCAACAAAACAAAAGTATAAATTCAATGATACCTTAAAAATTCAGTGTGTGGAGAAAAGGAATAAACCAAGGTCTAGAAGAAAAAAAATACCTTAATCATGATGAATAGCTCAGAGCCAAAAATTGATGGCTATATGTGGACAGAGGGAAAATACTATTGTTAGCGAAACCCTTTATCAATTTTGACTTCGTAAAATGAAATAAAATCATTCTGTAAATAAAATTTACATGAGCGTGAAGAGGCAACAAATCTACAAACTCATAACTAAAGGAGTTCAATACCCTTGAATTTGTGGTGGAAAACTCCAGTACAAGAGTTTATTAAATGCTCTATGTGGCTCATAGCATGTTGATTTCCACAATGGCAAAGGGTATTGACCATATTCAAGGTGGAAAAGCTAAAACACAAAGAAAGAGGCTAGAGTAGTCGTGTCTCAACTCACCAATTCACAAATGAAAGTTAGATGGGAAAGGAGAAACCCTTAGGGTCTATGGCGACAGATCTCGTCCATTCATTGTGAGTTAAATCTTGAGTGTACAAGTGGAAAGTAGAAGGTACCAGAGCCATGTGGAACCATGTGAAAGTTTATATGTGGAGGTCACGTAGTAAGCTAGTACTAGTAATGGTAAGGGTTAAATAAATAAGAGTTAATAACCTACAATCTTGCATAATGACCTAAGATATTTCGTATACGCCCAAGGTTGGGATATAATATATGTCATAGTAATAACTTATGAAAAGGTTCTTAATAATGGTCAAATTATTAATGGCTATTGAATATAGGAATGGGGAATATCACTGTTGAAACTCAAGGGTATGTTGCGGTAAAAAGGTAGGAGTAGGAGTAGGATAGTTAGGTGAATATAAATATAAAAGGGTAAGTGATAATAATAATAATTCTTATAGCGAATAAGTTAAGGATATAAATAAAAAGGACCATTATAGTTCATGATTCATGATTACTAAGCAGAAGAGGATTGGAGTAATAACTACATTTTATTCCATAATAATACAAATAAGGTTAAGAATGCGAACATGAAAGAGAAAGTTAGTATGAAAAAATAAATAATTCCTAACTAAAGGAAAGAAAAAAAAGACATTGCAATAAATTTAATTGTGAATGTCGCAAATGTATAATTATGTCCCAAATGTAGAATTACAGTATCGAAAAAAAAAAAAATTGGTTAGTAAGAGTTGTTACAATATTAATGTAAATTTATATATATATATATATGATTGATATTCAAAATATATCAACCACATAATAATATGATCGAGCTAGTATATATAATTTTTGATAGAATTAGATTTTTTTGTTATTTAAAACATATAAATAAATGGATTACTTAAAACAATTGCTAACACAAAAATTATACAAATCACAACATTACAATTATACAAATATCAAATTAAAATATATAAATAAAAACCAAAAAAAACTAAAAAGTTAAAGTGCATGCCAAAACAAAAAAGACTGGAAAAGGGTTTATAACTACACGCTAAAACAAAAAACAATGGAAAATAGTTTAGAATCTTTCGAGTTGAAGCCTCAAGGACCATCATACAAAGAGCAGCGGGCCCACCAAACATTGAGCTAGGGAACCGCCAGGCTCTTTCCGTATAAGGACAAGCAAACATATAGTGACCAGATTGATCTAGGGAATCTGATATCATTGTGTAAGACCATGGGCTGTCTTCGAGCTTCTCGCTAAAAGACGAGGGAATAGATAATTATCCATAGTCAACCAGGATTGCGGGCTGCAGTCGTACTTCTCTTTATCCTTAATTGTGACGTGATGTAATAGATCTTGTCCTTACTCACTTTTCTGAGTGTTAAATTTATTGCTTTGGCCTGACAATTCATATACACTCCACCCACACTCCAGAGATCAGAGATGCTGACAGAAAAGCACGTTCATACAACGCTAAAATTAGCAAAGGCACGTTTCAATTTGGATTCAACATAATTTTACAAAAGTTGTACATTTTATTTTGAGCCGTGATGGGCTCAATCTCTTGGGCATGCGTTCTCCCGGCTTTTTAGATTTGAAGCTGTCACTTAGAGCAATCAACTTTAGTTGTAGACCAGTCAAAGTAATCAAATTAGGTTAATGTGGAACTCATTGCAAAATTTGCAAAAACGATACGCGTTTGTTTTATCTTGTCAACTTAATCGTGTTCAAATGAAAATCGATTTGGAACCGCATAAGCGAGGGTAGTTTTCAATAGCAATAGATTTATTGCTCGTTATAATGAAATGCATGTAACTATTGGCAATGTTAATACATATTAAAAAATAATTACATTAACCAGAAAATACTGAAAACAAAAAGAAAAGAGTTTGATCAGAAAGTGCCAATACAGTGTTGATATCAATGGAATGAAGAGATGGTATCAATTTGAGTAGGTTGCGTGTACATATGTATGTTATATATAAACATTCAATTTACTAACCAATAGTAATTTGTCATTTTATAAGTTGTAAATAATTATTATATTTTTATATTTTCTTTTAAATATAAATTTATTTTTTTGATTATTTAAAATAATGTAAAAAGAAAATTAGTTTTTTTTATTTGAAATTTTAATAAAAATTATAGGGGTTTAGAATAAAGTATGATAGGTGTATTTCTAAGTTATTTGTTTATGTGAAAGTCACTCTAAATCATTTTGTGATGTGAAGGCTACTAGTTGTAATTTTAGTGGGCAAAACATGTAGCCTAAGACAAATGTCATCTTTAGCCTAGGACTAGTATCATACCCATAGATAATAGTTTCTCAAACAAAAAATCAAACTTATAGATATTAACTCAATCAACTTAACAAATAAAATAAAAAATGAATAAAATTATAAATATTAAATATTAATATTATACAATATTTTGAAAATATTAATCCATTTTCAATACAATCTCATCTATCTAATATTATAATTTTGATATAAAATTCTGATATAAATTTCTAATAGTACTCCATTAAATTATCTATTACATTCAATCCTATAATTTTAATATAACATTTTGATATAAATTTCTAATAGTACTCCATTAAATTAGCTATAACATTCAATCCCATTGTTTTTTATGTCATTGGAAAACATCAACAGCTACTATTTGATAGTTCCATTAGGATGGAAGACATGACATGAATATTTGTAGTTTTTTGAAATAATATTTTTTTAAGAAGAAGATCGATTTTTAATTGGTTTTAGAAAAATATATAGAAAATATTAGAAAAAAAAAAAAGTTAAAAAAACACATTTTCAAATTGTATTATTGTTTTTATATAATATATGGTTTCAAATTTACAAAGAGATAAATAAATAAAAAATTCTCAGTATATATTGGAAAGTGCATACTTCTTTAATAAAAAAAAATATAAAGTTATTGTAATGATCCTTTTATGGAAGTATACACTCCTATTCATATGCTTTTTTGAGAAAAAAGCATACCCAAGTCCAATATAAAATATTCCAATAAATCTTACAGGAGATTTCATCTTTATTTCTAGCTATCTACTAAATCATTAACTATTAATCAAATACTAATTAGATAGTGGACCTTTCTAGTGAAGTCACCTTTTATTATATTTATTAAATGTCCACAACTTAGTAGACCTTATTTAATAGTGAACCTAATCCATATTACATTAATTAACCACTAAATTCATCTCATTTTTCTCTAATGATTATACACCTATCATACTTTTAAGAGAAATTTTGTACTTTGATATGAAAACGGTATGAGAAAAATATATTTTTTTAATGATACATGTCAATTTCCCTTAAATGGTGATAGAAGTTAACATGCAATGTGAATAGAAATAATTTTACAAAATGTATGGAACAAGCCACATTTAACATGCAATGCCAATAGAAAGAAATTCACAAAGAGTAAGGAACAAGCCACATTTGTGAAAGAAATTTTGAGTTTAAATAAAAAATGAGTGGTCTATATTAATGATATTTTCTTTGCAAGTTTATATTGTTGAATTCTCAAAATATTTATTATTATTATAATTTTTCAAATAAGAATTATAACTTGTTGGGTTTGGAAATGTGTGTTCCCTACTACATGTGACATGGGTAGCATGTTATGTATATTATCTACTAAGTGTGTTTAATAATAGGAAGAATAACAATACACTTATATATATATATATATATATATATATATATATATATATATATATATATATATATATATATATATATATATAATAATAATAATAATAATAAAATATAATAACTAATTAAATATAAAAGCAATACCATAAAAAATACAATATAAATCATTTTAATTATTATTATCTTTCTTAAAAGGGAAAATAATTTATTATTTTGTTTGTAACAATTTTTTTAGTGTGTAATATTTTCATTCCCATTTAATTAAATTTTCAATGAATTTTTAATATAAATTTAACTATGTAATAAATAAATTTTTGTAATGTTATTTTTGAAAAAAAATTATTACAATGTTTATTTAAGAGAAACTGTTTAATTTAAAAATAATTTAAACTTAAATATTGAATTAATTTATAAATATTTGGCAAGTAGATAGTAAATTTATGGGTTCTACCATTTGTCTTTTTCTTTAATTCAGTCATAACTAAGGAATTTGAACTTTGGATCTCTAACTTTTTTTAGGAACTCACATTACTTTTATCAGCAATTGAGTTGTCAATAAAACAATGAATTATATATTTTTATTGATTAATAAATTTTTTAATTTTTTTATTAAACATTCCAATATAAGTATAATAAAAACTTTAAAAGTATATATTAATAGATAAAAGCTTTAAATTTCCATCTTACTAATTCAAATAAAAATATAAAGCAAAACTAAAAATCTCCATCTATCGTCTTATTTCCTAAAAGACTCACATTCATTTTATTGAGTTCACATATTTATATGACTAAACCTGATGCTTACATATATACATATATAGACGTTCATTTTATTGATTTAGCAAATTTATATAACTGAATATGATGCTTACCTATATCGACAAGTGAAAGGAATACATTTATCAATGCAAAGTTTACTTGGGAGATATAAGCATAACGGATCCCATATAGTTTGGAAAGCCATAAAAAAACTAGCCGCAATGGCTTTGATTTGGTAAAAGTGATAGTGGCCAAGTTAAATATGAAATTCTACTCATAATTCAAAGGAATGTAAATTTGTGTTGGTAAGAATGTTTGAGAAATGTCAAATCGGTGTGTGGCGTACCTTCTTATGAGTACCTTCTTATTTGAATTATGGGTGGAGAAAGGCGTTTTATCATCCATCATCCATGGCCATATTGAAAGTCCCCATACCAACATTGATGGTGGTCCAGATCAGGCCCCTTTCCTTCGGGTCATCATTTTGTAGGGAGAAATGGTGGTCCGAGAAAATGTGTCCAAACAATGTGATAAGATGTGATAGAGTTTTGTCTCCTTGTTGTCATGCTGGGTTAGAAGTATTAAAAATCATGAGAGAGCAGAGATGCACAATATTCACACACACAATAATTGAATGCATTACACACATACACAAGAGATACATATAGACTAGTGAGATCCAACTGATTCTAATCTTGGAGAGAGAGGTTGAGAGAATCTCTCAACAACATCAACAAACCCAATCCAAGATATACTAAAGTAAGCATAATCCTAACTAATTCTAATGCCCTCTCTTAATGCTTACTTTACAAACATATAATAACTAATCACAATTACAACACTTTGAACTTTCTTCTCTTTGTCTGATCTGGTCTTCATTAACATTTGTACCCAGTCTGAGATCTCATAGACAACGCTCTTTTCTCCACCATTTTCGAGCTACCATTCAACCCATTTTAAATACATTTGTTTCTGACCAGCAATGTTGAATTTGTAAAATCAAAGATTCTTGACACCCCCGAAAAAGAGTCTTGACACTGAACTATCCTATGGAAATATTTCCATCTACGAAATAACCCCGAAGAATAAATTTCAACAGTCTATAGGAAAATATTCTAGTTACAGAATATGATCAGCGATCAATCCTACAAAGTGACCTTTACACAAAGATCTCATTGTATAACCTGTAACCGATGCTCTTGAAGCCCCGAGGAACAACAAGCCCTATCAGCGTATAACAAATTCACACAATCAAATTAGCCAATTGTTCTCTCGGCACCGAAGAACGTCGATAATGACTAATTTAAATTATGCAAATCTATTCAATAATTGGTTATTCTTCAATAATTTACAAACAAAATAATAATAACTATGCACACCACTCAATTATCAAAATTAACAAACTTAATAACTATTCTATTACATTAACCATGGACTTCAAAGCGGATTTTCTCTCACAACAGGGTTGTGGACACACGAATTAACTGCCAGAAATACTCTGCAAAATAAACTGCTGCGGTCAGAAGGAGCCGAGGGCGATGTGAAGCCTTGGCTTCCGTTTCGATGGCATGCCTCCATTTAGTGAGGAGCATGCCTAAATTTTTCATCTCCGTCGCGTTTTGGGGAAACTCGGAGTCGAGATTGAAGCCGTGAAAACCGCATTCTCTGGCCACAGCGTTGGTTGAATTTATGAACGGCTTGCGATGGGAAGCATTGCTGGCCATAGTGGCATTCGATCATTGCTGACTGATAGAAATGAGTGTCTACGGAAGATGCAGGCACTACTAATCGTATCAAGTGAGGCCCCTAGCAAAGGATGCACGACTCTAATGCTTGCACCGTTAATCTATTTTGTCAACTCATCAAGCCGCTACAGAACCATGGCAAACGCTGAACCCCAGGTAAGATGTTGCTAGGAGCAGCAGGACTTGCTTCTGTAATAGTTGTTTCAGGCAGTGGAATTTCATACATTACATGATCAGTGTTGCAAACTGCGTTAATTTTTTTCATGATCCAACCAAAATAATGGTTGATAACCCTGAAATGGTTCCCTAGTATGATAAACTTATTCAAATTGTGAGGCGTTCAGTTCGCCTCCAATGCATTTTCATAGAGAGGAAAAAGGGTAGCGAGGCATGAAAAATAGCGTGGGTCTGTCCACAGTTCGTCTGGCGTCATCTTTCGCACGAAGACTTATGCAGTTCAAATTTTTTTATGACTCTTAGCTCGATTGGCGAAAGAATTGGATCTAACACCTCTATATCATTGTTTACCCATGCAAATTTCTCTCTCAACAAAATCGCAAAAGCAAACTGCATCTGACAATGCTCCACATTCGCAGTTCTTTGTATAGGAAGCAACCTTCCAACGCCGTAGAGAATCAACACAAAAGCGATTCTCTCTGATACACAGTGAAATTAACACTGAAACATACACACATAAATTCACACAATAATCTACACACGAATTCTATTCCTATAGAATCAATTCTCACAATTTTCTCTTCATCTTCCTGAGCACTCCCGTGAGGGATTAAGCTCAGCTAGGCTTTGATACCATATTAAAAATCATGAGAGAACAGAAATGCACAATATTAACACACACAATAATTGAATGTATTACACACATACACAAGAGATACATATAGACTAGTGAGATCCAACTGATTCTAATCTTGGAGAGAGAGGTTGAGAGAATCTCTCAACCACCTCAACAAACCCAATCCAAGATATACTAAAGTAAGCATAATCCTAACTAATTCTAATAAGAAGGAGGAATGATATAGACTAAAGATAAATTTCCATTGAAGGAACTCCTACTAGAATGGTCTACTCAACAATATAACATAATAACAGCTGGAGCTAGATAACTTGATGTTTCCTTTTAAAGATTCAGTATCTGTAAAAAAAGGATCTGCCATTAGAGTGGTCGACTCAAGCAAACGAGTAATATAACGTAGTAAAACTCAACGTTGGGCAGCGGATTTATTGTGAGAAGATGGAAGTAGGGCTTATATAAACATTATCCCTATACGCTAGTAGTAGTGCGCAGTAGCAATCTTCACCGGGATTATCATATCGCAAATTGGGTTACACGGATGTGGGTCAATACCATCTTTAAATTAATCATTAACTTAGTGCATGTTATCGAACAAAAATAATAACAAGCTAATCATAAATTTATTTTACTTTGAAATCTGATATAAATAGGCTATAAAGGATTTACAACCTCGAAATATATACCACTCACTAGATTTTTTATATAATTGAATTCAATAGCTAACATATACTAGCACAATGTAATAATAAACTTATAACTCCACAAAATTAACAAGTTAAAGAGAAATATATACCACTCATTTGATTTTTTATTTAATTAAATTCAATAACTAGCCTGTACTACCAAATGTATTAATAAACTTTTAACTCCACAAATATTGATAGTTTAACTCCACAAATATTGATAGCCCACGCTAAGAGACAAGGGCTCAGAGACAAGAGGAAATAGATTAGTATGCTTAGTCAACAGGATTGTAGGTACACTTCTCTTTATGTTTAACTGTGACGTGATCCAATAATGCAATCGATAATGTCGTTACCTACTTTTCCGAGTCTTGGATTTATTGCTTGTCGTCGTCTTCCCATTCATATGCACTTGTTCAATCAATTTACTTGCAAAGTCGGTCAATCATGTCAGTGTGTGGAACTCGTGCTTCTCATTTTCAATATCTCTTTTTAAAGGAATCGACGGAGGTTTTGTTTTTTTATACGATCCTTCAAATCTGAAGGGACCTTTTTTTTTTTAAAGATTGACATTTCAAAGTGTTTAACGAATCTTCTATATAATTTAATTAAAATAAATTAAGAGCACAGATCTTTATTTAATCAACTGACCAATAAACTCATTATTCACAATGATAATATATTTCAACTTGTCAATATATTTCATGGTGACGAGTTGTAGTGATGTTATTATAATAATATTTTATTATCTTATAATTTTTTTATAAATATTGTATTATTATTGTATATAAGATTGGTTTTTATTATTACACAAATATAATTTTTTTGGGATACTTGAATTGATATAATTGTTAAAATGAATGGTTTAATTAATCAAGTTATAATTTTGTAATAAATGTTTGATGACACTATTACACTAAGGGTATTTTAAGACCTTTTTAAGACAAAAGAAATCTTTTGTCTTAAAAAGTCACTTTTTACTTTAGTTATTTTATATTAAAATTTAATATCAATTGAATTGTCTTAAATATAAAATTTAAGACAAATATAGTGTGAAACAAAAATAATTTGAGACAAAACTTTATATTTAAGACAAAAACAATTTGAGACAAAAGTATTTAAGAAAAAAGTATTTTAAGACTAAACGAGTTTGAGAGAAAAATATTTTGAGACAAAACTTTATATTTAAGACAAAAGTAGTTTGAGACAAAAATATTTTAAGACAAAAGCAATTTGAGACAAAAATATTTTAAGACAAAAACACTTTGAGAAAAAAATATTTAAGACAACTTTATATTTAAGATAATGGTGACTTAATACAATGACAATTAAGAGGAAACCCATTTAATATAGTTAGCAATTAACACAAAATCATTAGCATTCTGAAGTTTGCATTGAAATATCCATGAGTGGATAGTGGATAATTATATTTTTTATTTTTGAAAATAGATATTCAAACCACATGAAATTTAATCATGTCATATTTATTTCTTTTATATTATATTTTTCTTTTTTAATTAAACCACATTTTAAAAATTTAATAAATAAATAGAAAAAAAATATTATTTTTGGTTGGCTACTCAAGGGGATTTAAACTTTGAATCTCATGTTTTAACATAATACTTCATAACAAGGTGATTGCCAATTGAGTTACATTCCATGAATTAAAATTGTTTATTTTTTTAAATATATGAAAAAATTTAAACTAGCAATTGCACCAGATGTTGCAAAGGAATCATCGTAAGGCATGAAATAGAAAAGAATATTAACATATAAGAAATCATTGAATGATAAAAATTAGTAAACAAAACACCATTCAAGAAAATATTCAATGAAGAAGGCTCATTACGTACAAGGGATGAAAATTTGGTTTTCAAATAGTAAATTGGCATTTGACATTCACCTATGAAACATTAGATTATTCGAAAAATGTTATGGGCACAATAACATAAATAGATTGTTGGGGGTATAGAAATGATGCAGTTGAGTGAGTTGTTAAGGAAGTATTGCCTGATGAAGGAGAAGGCAGTGGTCCTTGAGGGAGACAAGTTGTCAGCTTCATGAGTAGGGGTTGTTGTTAGCTTAAATTTTGCGAGTTGCCTTTTTTTGGGGTGTGCCACAACCTTGTTCTTGCTGATAGTTCATTAGCTCACTACTTGAATGCCTCCTCGGGGATCTTATCTGCTAGTTGATTGAGCTCATGATAAATGTGGGTGAATTATGACCATTATAGCTCCTGAATGCGTGGCCAAATTTGAGACATCAGGGATTGAAGCTGCACATTCTACCTATAAAACTTGTATTGGCCCGGTCAACAACTATTTGAGATTCTCATCTCTTGCAACCTCTTCAAACCACAAGCACTTTCCAAATAAAGAACAACAAACAATGTTGAGAACTCGATCTTTAAATTGGAATCGGGAGCTGGAGTATATCTGATATGAATGAATTGAAATTAATTTATATAAAAAACATAGTGAAGAGAAAAAATAATTAACATATAAGGAGAAAAATACATTTTTAATGAGATCACCTGGAGATTCTCTGATAATTTGAGTGGGATTTCCTTCAAAATTCCTGCAAGATATGTTTTTGGTTGAATGTACGAAAAAACACGAGACATTATAGCTACGTAAATTTTTTTTTTTGTAAGTAAGTTGATATATTAGATCACAATAGTATACAAAAAGTTACAAAATGGGCTGCCATTACTCGAAGTTAGGAAAGAAAGCAAGCCCAAACATCTGGAAGGCACTGACACAACAGCAGTAGGCAAGAGATAATCAGACAGACACGAGCGTAGCTGACAGCTTCACCAGACAAAACTAAACTACCATAAGACTGTAAAGTAAGAACCGGCCAACCATGCAGGGATGCCAGGCGGACAGTGAGTCAAAATAAAACTAGGGGCTGTAAAGAAGCCATCAGAAACAAACTTAAAGTCGATCAAGAAATAACAAGTAAACAGGGAAGTGCACAAACTAGGAGAAGGAAACAAGCCGGTTGGAGACAAAAGATCCATTTAAACTTTACCCAGGCCATTAGACGCACTCGACCCTGCTTCAGCTCCACCCTGAGGCACATTCTGAGGATGGTGGGGGTGGATAATGGTGGTCTTGGAGTTTTCAGTCGGGATCTCTATCGAAACATTTAAAACATAATGCAGATATAGCTCAAAGAGCCGGATGAAACCTTCAAGGCACATGGTGAGCATCTTCATCTCCTCTGTGAGCGAATTGATGGAGACTTCCACTTGTCCAGACGAGTAGAATTCTTCGCGGAGGCAAGAGAGTGAACTTGATAGGCCTCTTTAACCGCCGCGCCTTGACTGTCGAGGGTTTTGGCAAGCATAGTCTTCATATGCCACGACATTTCCTGTGTTCTTAGAAATTGCGTGGCTCGCGTGGTCAGGTTACCAAGATCCTTGATCCAGTCCATCTCCTCCTTGATGTCATTACTGTTCAGAATTTTTCTGGTGTGACTAACTTCCTCATTGAGATCCAGAATTATGGTTTTGCCTTTGTCGGGGATTGATTGCTCAAAGCTATCTCGAGCTCGCTTGAGATTCTTTGCAGTCGTGGTGCTACGAAGGATTCGCTTAGACATGGTGGAAAACACAAAACTAGAAGAAAATATTCTAAACTCGGCACCGGAAACAAAGCATCAGAGCCTGAAAACAAAGTTGAGCCACGTACAATGGTAAGGGTCCCTATTAGGAATAGTATTTATAGAAAGAGGCAAGGACTAGGGCGCGATAGAAAGGGTTGGGGATGCCGCCCCGTCCCTTCAACCGCCATCTTGGCTTCCCATAAGGTGAGCTTTGATCTGCCATTTATGAAAGCATGTGCCATACAGGAAACCAAGAACAATCCTCAAGAGCCAGGACCACGTGTCTATCCTTCCTTTAAAATTATTCTGATTTTTGTAATTACCCTGATAATTCCATGTTTTTCGAAGCTTGACAAGGTACACATGCCTGAACTGCCATCTCCGAATAATAAAGAACATAGATATGATTATTTGGATGACCCACATGAATCATTGATGGTCAGTACTCTGAAGTTTATTCACAATCCTTGACGTACCTGAAAGGTCTTGCCTCGAAATTAGCATGCATTCATCATGGAGGCCAGGACAGGTAATGTCATGCCAACATGTGTCGATGATGTCATGCGGGTGGTTGACCGCATGGTTAGCCAGGGAGTCCGCCAAAGCATTAGCATTTCGCCGGATGGCCTGAAGAACAACACCTTTGAGAATAGTAAGATGTTTGGCTATGAGACTGGTAACCATGGCTAAGCGCCAGTGTTTGGAAACCCACTCAGGCCGAGTACCATTTTGAATCTTCCTTGCCGCATAGATAACAAGAAGGGAATCACCTTCCACCATAGCTACTCCACTGCCCAAATGAATGAGGATCTGTAGGCCCTGTTCCAAGGCAGAAAATTCCGCCTCATTGTTAGTAGCTTCCCCCAAGGAAAAGCTAAAAATGTGCAGAATTTCGCCTTTGTCATTATGAATAACACTACCATAACCAACCAGGCTAGGGTTTCCCCTGAAACACCATCGAAATTCAACTTGAGAAAACCCGGATTAGGAAGCTGCCAGGGTTGCTAAGACATAGGAGGTTGAGGCCACAGTGTAGGGGAGTTGAGGTTCATGGCCGCCCCCAACCCAAACATCAGTAAGATACGCTTATCATTTTCAGAAAATATTTCTCTCTAAGCTTCTTTGTTGTGGGTTAGAATAGTATCTGTCATATTCTGCAAAATGGTTAATTTAATGTCATCTTCGTGCCTAGTCTCCTGTTGAAATATTCTCCTATTTTTTTCTTTCCAAGTAGACCAAACAATGAATCCAGGGCTTAGTTTCCAAAGATTGTTGACAGTGTCACATTTAGAAAAATTTGACCGCCAATTGACAATTGTATTATGAATGGAGTGCCTATCTCTGTCCGTCTGCCCGAAGATGTCCTCCATCCACAACCAAAGATTATTCATCCACCAACGAGTGTTGAGGAGATGGTTCATAGACTCCTCCTCGTTCAAACAGAGTGGAAAACTAGAGGGACTATAGAAACCCTTTTTGTAGAGGTTCTCCCAAGTAAGGGTTTTACGTTGCAAAAGTAACCATAAGAAGGTTTTAATTTTCGGCCAAAAAATTGCATCCCATACATTTCGATGCCCCTACATCTTCTCATCTAGATTACGTTGTTCAATGTAGAGCTTAGCTTCCTTTAGATTGAAGGTACCCCCCTCCAATTTGCCCCACCTAAGCTGGTCATCCTCCAGGGAAAGACGGATCTTTCGTCTTCCCAAAGAGGAGCACAAGGAGAGAGAAAGGTTCGCCAAATCATCAGAATCAGAGGGCATATTGAGGTTCCAGTGTCTCCAATGAGGGTCCTCCATGTTGTCCGCCCAGTACTGATAAACTCGGAAGTTTCCCTGCTCCTCGTATTTTCTTTGTAGGGAAATATATTCTTTGCACTCCAGCTTAGGTAATTGCTGCCAAGCATCCTCCCAGAAAACGACCGATTTTCCATTCTGAATTTCCCAAAAGAAGTGATTGGAGATAATGTGTCTATTATCTTTTGGCATGTTCCAAATGGGGGAGCCATCTTGAATGTCCTTCATTCTGATGAGTTCTTGCTGGTTCCAATCCTCAGCATACTTAGCTTTCCACATTCTATCCCAGGGAAAAGTAGGATATTTGATCCACCTCCACCAAAGCTTTGCCCCACTTGCTCTATTCATAGTTTCTGGGTCGCAGAGCCCTAGACCCCCAAGGATTTTGGGTTTACAAAGTTTCTCCCAAGCTACTAGAGCCCACTTCTGTTTGACCACTCTACCCGACCAGAGGAAGGTCCGATGAATATTTCTAATGTTTTGGAGGACTCCTTTCGGCGCTGGTAGGATGGAGAGCATAAACTGAGGAATAGCTTGGAGAATAGCTTTGGTCATTGTTAGGCGACTAGCGAAGTTAAGGACTCTGCTAGTCTAGCCATTACAATGGGTTTCGAGTCTAGAGAGCAGCTTCTCCCAGTGGAGCTTTTGCCAAGGCTTATCATTGAGAGGGATACCAAGGTATTTGGAGGGAAGGCACCTTCTACTGAATCCAAGAATCATCGTGAGATGCCTTTGGATTACCAGAGGAGTGTTGAAAAATAAAATGGAAGATTTGTCAAGATTTAGGTCCATACCCAAAGATAAACAGAACATATCCAGGATGGATTTGAACCCCCAAGATTCCTTGACTGTGGGGGTGCCATGAAGCATGGTATCATCCACAAACTACTGATGAGTGATGGCTGGGTAGTTCGACAGGGGCTGGAGACCCTTGATGAAGTTGCTATCTTGAGCCGTTTTGATTATCCTGCTCAGGCTTTCCATTAAAATGACAAACAGAAAAGGGGAGATAGGATCTCCTTGGCAGATGCCACGGGAGGGGGTGAAGGGGAACGAAGGTGCACCATTAACTAGGATGGAATAGCTAGGAGTTTTAACCAGGGCTATAATCCACTTGATCCACCACTGATCGAAACCAAAAGCAGCAAGAATATCCTCAATAAAATCCCAACTGACCTTATCAAAGGCCTTTGAGAGATTCAGCTGAATGATCATTCCTGCTTTTTTCTGGGCTTGAAGAGTATGAATCATCTCCTGAGAAAGTAAGACATTATCCAAGATCTGTCTGCCTTCGACATAGCTAGATTTCTCCTCTGAGATGATAAAGGGGAGAATGGGTTTTAAACTATTGGCCATGACTTTAGAGATGATCTTGTAGAGCACATTGCATAAAGCAATGGGTCGAAATTTAGAAGGGGTGTTGGAAGTTTCCTCCTTCGTAATCAAAGCAATGAAAGTGGAATTGAGGGACCTAAGGATGGAGGTAGACTTGCGGGAGTCCTCCACCACCCCCCAAACTTTGATCTGAACGATATGCCAACAAGCCTTGAATAAATCTATAGTGAAGCCATCTAGCCCAGGTGCCTTACCATTATGCATTTCTTTCACTACCTCCTCCACTTCCTCCAATGTAACTGGGTGGTTTAGGGATTTATTCTGCTCTTCTGTAATGAGCTTGGGAATGGAGTTCAAGACCTCCCTTCTAGCCTCTATTCTATCAATCTCTAGTTCTATAGCGATGTGGCTGAAATGGCCGACGAGGAGGGAAGAAATGTCCTAATGAGAGCTATAGGGGTTGCCTAGCTCATCCATTAGACTAGTAATTTTGTTAGCACATCTGTAGTCCACAACTGAGCGATGGAAAAATTGAGTATTTTTTTCCCCTTGAGCCACTGGATGCATGATTTCTTCTTCCATAAGATTTCCTCTTGCTTACATCTATCATTCCATTTTTGCATGAGGATCTATTCCTGGCTGGTAGTATCCTGGTCGATGTTTCCAGTGAGCCAGTCAGTATGGATCTGAGCCAATTGATCCTCTAAGGCTTTTTTATCTTTGAAGATATCGCCAAAGACCTCTTGGTTCCAGGATCGGAGATGAGCCTTAATGTGCCTCAACCGAGCCTGTAGCCTGTACATTTTGGTGCCTCAGGTTTCCAACGGTTCTTGCCACCAATTTTTGATGTTATTTAAGAATTCAGGATGACCTAACCAAAATATTTTAAATCTAAAAGGTCTATTTTTTGGAGTCCCTAGGATGGCTGCGTCCAGGGTGACAGGCCAATGGTCTGACCCACCGCAAGGGATGATATATGACTCAACAGTAACCCCATTCATAAGGATGGAATTAGCAATTAGAAAATGATTGAGTCTAGAGGAAATCTGTCTGTCCCGTCCCCGTTTGTTATTCAAGGTGAACATACCATTCTTGGGGAGGATATCCACTAGGTTAGCTTCTTGGATGAATTTTTTGAAGGCCTTAGCATCCCTGTTTAAAGTTCTAATGCCACCCTTCTTCTCTGCCAACATGGTGATCATGTTGAAATCTCCTCCATAAATTGCTTTAGTCGTTGGATGTCTTTGATGCAACTCTGAGAGGCGGTTTAACAATATTATTTTGTCCTCTAATTTCTAGGGACTGTAAACATTTGTGCATACAAAGGTGCTAGCTTCCCCGATAATTTGCACCTCCAGGGAGATGTAAGATCTGGTAGCCTCAACACTAATGAGATGTATGGAATGGAGATTCCAGAAGGTCGCCAAACTGCCCACCAAACCATAGCCCTCTACTTCTATGTAATTCATTCTTTTGCCAATGTTTTTGTTGATTCCTTTGATTTTCAGGATATAACATTTGGTTTCCTGTAAGAAAATCATATCCGGGTTTTCATTTTTAATCTTCTTTCTCAGGAGTCTTTGTTTCCGTTAGCTATTAATCCCTCTTGCATTCCATGAGAGAATTTTCATGATTAACAAATTTAGGAGGTGAACATGAAATCCTCAAGGGTTTTCATCTTAACCGAGTTGAGGAGAAGCTGACTAAGATCATAAACTGCATCCTTATTTTATCAACGTCCTCTTTTTTTCCTATGTTTGACATTGTTCTTGGTAAGGTTCAAACCCTGAGCCTTGACTCCAAACGCCTTGGTGGCTCCATGAATCCGCTTCTGTCCTTGTAGTTCTGCATCCTGTCTTGATAAAAATAAGTATTTTATCCTATCTATTTCCTCCTCGGGGATATGTTCCATTCCTTTCTGCTTCCATTGTTCCACCATGGAGTCGAGATCCATACCTTCCCTTTCGAGGATGTCACTGAGTTCCACATCCTCTATTCCCAACTCACTGGTTATCATTTCTGCATCTCCTTCTAGGTCCATTGTTTGAATGGTTTCATGTGAGCTTTCCTTGGTAAACTCTGTGAGGGGAACTATGTCAGCCTGTGCGGGAACATTCAGGGCCTATTGCTGATGGTCTTGTGATTGCGGGGTATCAGAAACAACAGAGTCATCTGCCAGGATCTCAAAGGTGTTGACAGTGGCTTTGAAGGAGGTTCCTGCTTTTGGTAGGGATTTCCTATTGGCTCTTTGTCTACCATTTGGATGGGTGAAACCTTCTTGATTCTTCACTGAGGTTTCTTTAGGCTTCTCAGACACTTTTTTCATAGGGAATTCCCGAAATAGGTGACCATGTTCATGGAACTTTCGACAGTGGAAGGGGATTTTTTCATAATCTATGGCTTGAAAAAACAACTCATATTTGAATTCTAACCATAACCCATAATGTAAATCACCAGAGACGTCCATTTCAACATAGATACGGGCACAAGCAGTATACCTTTTTTGAAGAGTAGCCTTAGAGGCCTGGATGAAAGTCCCCAATTTGTTGTCAATCTGTTCCAAGGCCGCAGGTTTCGAGTAGTCAATAGGAAGAGAGAAAAGATGAATCCACACATGAACATGCGTGAAAATTTCCAGTTCTAGAGAAAAGTTCGGCTTCCATGGTCTCATATAGAGGCCTGCCGAAGCATAAAAATAAGATTCGCCATAAAAAATGCAATCCCTGTCCTCTAGGTTTGCAAAGACGACTGTGAAAAAACATTTTTCTCCTAGGTGCAGTTTTACATCTCCCTTTCTTTTCCATTGTTGTCAGATCCAAAGGCATAATGCTTTCTCCGTGGGCCAAAACCCCATAAATTTACAAATGAAAGCATGGATAGACATGTGGTCATGGTAATCCTGCATCTTTGGGTCAGTGATGATAACCTTTAGGCTTTCTTTGGCTTTTGGCTTTCAGCGCCCCAGGTCATCTAACTTATGGTCATTAGTGGTTGAACCAACCAACGTCTCCTCATGGTGGGACTTTGCCTCGGTCTCCTCAGAACCTTTGTATTTTCTCTCTATTTCTAGATATTTTTTATCAGGAACGACGTCCCTTTTGTCTCTTCCTTCCAAGATCTTGATACCATTTGTCTGTTTCTGCTGTTGGGTTTCCTTGGTATTCCCTCCTGCCTTTTTTTTACCTTTTAATTCCTCTTTCTCCAGACTAACAGAATCAGGGATCTACACCCCTTCTAGAAGACCTTTTCCTTTTTCCATCATTATTTGTTTGAAAGATGGGGCCCCTGGGACACCTATGCAATTCATTTTCTGGGCTAGGGCCAACCCTCGCTGATGAAAACTTGCAAATAGGGCCCTGCCCTCCTCCAGATTATCGAAAGAAAGTCCGCCGCTTGTAGACCAGTTTAAACCCTAGCATTTCTCCCTCTCCGATCTCTGTTGTCTAGCTACGTAACTTGACATTGCAGGAAAAATGAATTACTTGACCCAGAAAAATTTATTATGAATACCATTTTCGTGTGATCTCATGATGTGGGTAAAAGTGCATTATATAAGAAAATAAAAATGTTCATGAAATTCCTATGAAAGTGAGTGCATCGATCAATTTTAAGTTTGTTGTTCCATGTTGGTCTCTCTACTATAGAGTTGTGGGATAGTTGTATCATGTGACTAAACTATAGTCAATGAATAATCTTGCACTTACCTTGATATTTGAGGAGTAGTGCATTTGTATGTGAAATTGTATGGTCTGCGATCTCCTAATTGTGAACTATGTATAACATATCTAATTGGATGCTATCCAAAGTTTTCCATAGGTATAACATACCTAATTTTCACGCCCTGAGGGTTTTCTTGCCCATGATCACAGACAACTTTTGATGACTGTTATAATCAGGCCACTTGCAATGCTTCTTCTAGAGTTTAAAGGAAACGCCTCCTTGAAGAAAAAATAAATAAATAAAACAATAAAAAATTTTGCAAAAATTAAGTTAGACAACAACTAACAACCCTCTTGAGGTGGAAAATTCCAGCCCAATTGAAAGAAGCGAGACAACTCAAGGTATTATAGAGATAAATCAGGACAACTGTGCAACTTTTTCAAGGATGCAACAAGAACTTTTTCTGTACATAATAAGAAAATATTTGCAAACGATAAGATACCACAATGGGCATGCACAAGAAGAAGAACCAAAAAAATCAAATTCAATAAAGGAAGCACAAGCACCACTCCAAACTCGCTTCTCTAAAACACATACAACCATAATAAATCCAGTAAAGCTTACAAATTTATCAAGCCCTAACTTACTTACAAATTCAATAAGCCAACATGCTACAATTTGTTGAGTCACCCCCAAATCAATCAATAATTATTGCATGAATGTACATTTTTATGTAATTTTTTTTGATAGGTTGAAATTCTCTAAAGAGCGTATAAAATATATCCAAGAGTTTAAAAAATGGAAATTTTTCCTACCTCCACAAGGTATCATCACACGTGGATAGGTGACAACATACAAGTCTAAATATTCTATCTCTAAGTCTCAATGACACTTGAACATTTCAATAACATACTTGCAACAATTCTTAGTGATTTTTGTCTATTGGCTAAAGAAATGTACATCCATCCATCCAAAAATATACATCTCAATCAATCCAACACCATAAATTGTGCTAAATAGTTCATCATGTTATTTCAAATATTACAATATGGTATTATATTAGCTCACATATTCCTTGAATATTTGAAAGTCAAACTACCTTAGTACAGTAGACCAAAAATATGCGTACTCTAAAAGAGAAAAAAAAATACAACAAACTAAAATAACAACTTTAACTCTAATCCAGACACTTCATTATGAGCAACATGATATCTAATGAAGAGGATATGTGGAAAAAAAGGCTTCATATAGTATCTATCACATTTCAAACCGAGTGAACAAACACATGCACAAAACACATCAGAAATAGGGTTCATAAATCGACTTGTATTCTATGGTTTCAAACCCTTCTTGTCTCCTTCAAGGGGGTTTCTTGAGGTCTTCAAAGAGACTTCCTTTTGCTAACCAAATGGATTGTTTCTTTCACACATGTATGGAAATGTACTTTCCAAATCATATTGTAATAGATTGATAAGGTGATATTATTGGTATTAACTACACCTTATTTGGAGACATCATTTTTATTTTAGGGGTTGGTACCTTTCTATTGGATGTGTTTGTTGATGTGAAGACTACTCAACCTCTAGTAAAGATTCATACTAACTCTAACAAGCTTATGGATGCTTGTTTACAAAGGGATACCTCTCTAAGATTAACTCATTGGATTCTTTGTTTGTTCATGCTAATTATTGTTCTCAAATTTCCTTCTCCAAGGTGGTGAGACTATTTTCTTCATTTATTCTACATGGCTCGGTGAAAGAAGAAGAATGGAGATTGTCTCCACATATTTTCCATTTCGCTAAGTTACAAATAAAAAGAATCAAATTCTATAGCCAATAGACTAATAGCCTCTTGATACACCTTTAGTGAGCTATGCATATCTCTCACCTATCACTGTAGGTCAATGAAATGACATCTAATAGCTCAAAGACACCATTATAAATGGAGTAGTTGTGAAGTTGTTATTAAATGATCGCCTCCAAATGTTCAATTCTCGTGAATTTTGGGGGAGGGTGCTCTTTTGGTGTATTGAGCGGGGAAAGGAGACATAAGGATAGCATGGATGGGTAGAAATGAGAGGTTTGAGCATGGTTTACTGAGATCTATAATCCTAACATTAGAAAATGAGAATGAGCCTTAGGGCCTTATGGCATAGGGGCTAGGGGACCTATAGGTAAGGCAATGAAAGAAATTGATAGGGGAACCCCCAATAGTTGTGACAAGGGGATTAGGGGCCACATTATCACAACCCATATGCACTTAACCCATAACCACTAAAGTCCCTATCCCTTTAACCCCAAAGCCACAATCCCTTAATCCCTACACCCATAACTCATAACAAATTAACCCCTTCATCCCTTAAACCCAAAGCCATTAACCCCTTAACCCCTAACCACTAACTTAGAATCCTTGAACCCCATAAACCCTAATCCCATATCCTCTTAAACCTTGACCCTTAATGCATAACCCCTAACCCCTTAACCCGCTGACACCTAAATAACATAACCCTTAGGCACTTAACCCCTAAATCCCCTGACATGTAAGCCCTTGATGGTTAATATTTAACCCCTAAATCCCTTAACCACTAACCCATTAACCTATAACCCTTAAACCCCCTAACCTCTAAATCCCATAATCCCTAACTCTTTACCCTTTACCGTTAACCCCTTGCTCCTAAACGCTTAAACCCATTAACTCCTAAAATCCCTTATCCTTTATCCGAAACCATAGGTGCTCCAACACTAATATTCTTGGGCATATTTCGAATCCTTGATTTTGTTCACAACGGCCCTAGTGAAGGGGTACTCTTCAAAATCATCTGTCGCTAAAGGGAGGGTGAGAAAAAGAACCTTTGGATCGCTTTAGAGAAAAGTCAGGTCCTACTAGCATAAACATCAACTCATTTGTAAGTACCCCAAAGTATTGTCTCATTACTAGTAATACCCAAAAATAAGTATATTTGGTTGTGTTTGAATGGAATTTTTTTTCTTCGTCCTCTACTATCTACATGAAGTATGATATTGATACTAAGTTTTGAGGTTGGAAGGGGATACTTCTTTTTATTTTACCTTTGGAGTTTTTCAATTTGATTGTGTTTCTATCTTGGATGGTGCTTTGGAATGTGACTAGTATGAGTTTTCTGATACCATGTATAAAATATAGGTTTACCAGAATAATAAAGTTTTACCCTCATTCCTGAAGTTTTTGACATTGAAAAGGCACTGGATGTGCTTTGCAAGTAGCTGGACTCCCCTCTCATAGTAGTCCATACCTACCTTCTGCTATGCCACAGTACCATCACAAGTTTCAATCAAGTCAAGTCTTACTTCTCTTTGGACCTCATATGTGATTTTTGGGCACATTTTGGGAAAAATTTAATGGTTATTTTATTGTTGAGTACTTCTTATTTTAATTTATTCTTCCAGATGTTTGGTCTTGGCACCAATTTTGTAATAGGTTCCCCCTTAGTTCTACTAGTTTAGGGTGCCTTGGTTACCCAATCTTGATGTTAGGTTGTCATTTTGAAGTATTTCCGATTTTCTGTGCTCTGTGCATGCTGCTCAAAGAGTCATAAGTTCTCCAAGAAGAATTTTATTTCTCTTATGAAATTAAAGTTAACATATATCCATCTTAACTCTAGATCTATCAAACACCAAGATGGACCAAATCCATTAAAATCCAAACCTTCCTCAAGTTTTACTCTCTTATATAATTTTACACATAATAAAATTAATCTCTCTCCATCCTTAATAAATTTAAATTTATAATATCACCCTTATATATATAAAATCAAAACCATGACTTGATATGTTAGTGAATGCACAAAATCCTTACGATGTTTCAAAATATTTTTTCATTGAATGCCATTTATTTATCCAAAAGAAAAAATAAACCTAATTTATAGTGAATATAGGCATATTTTTCACAACAATTAAACATTTATCTTAAAATATATATTACAAACTATACATAATGTTCCTACCGACATGCATTATCTAGTTAAGTGGCCACTTTAAACACCTCACTCTAATCTTATAGTGGTATGTAAAATAAGGGAACCATGCTTTTTATCTTTATTTTCTTGTTCTCATGGTTCCATAATATTTTACTTTCATTTCAAGCTACCATTAGACGGAACCAAGTTATTTTAAGAAATGTATTTTGTCTAGATTTCCATATTATTAGGTGGGTATGAGGAGTGATGTAATTTCAAAAGCAATTTTATAGGTTATGTCCATGGGTTTTACTTTATTTTTAAAATATACACAACCTATATTTTTAATGAAACAAATACTTTTTTACAAGTAATATTGAACAAACTGATTCTAACCCACAAAAAATGAGTAATCAAACTCCACCACTGTACTCACAACCTTTGCCCACAACCCAAGCAAGCAGAGGGGTAAAGTAAAATTTGATTTTAATTTCGTAGAACGCGCCTGTTTTCTCCCTACACGTGGGTTTTTATAGACTGGCCGTGGTTTCACAGTGGAGAGATAAAGGAGAGAACGAAGACCACCGCCCATCCAAAGAGGTTTCCCTCACTAATTGGAAATTTAAAATTAGGCGGGCACTCGAATGCGCACCAAAAATGGGAGGGAAGTTTTGGAATAACAGCCATTGCTAACCAGGTATTGTTTTTATCCGCGACCTAAATATCCTTTATCTCTTTCCCTATTTCTTCCTCGCCACAGTACATTAGTTCGGTGAAATTCAGATGATCGCTCTCAACTATTACAGTGACTGCCATTACCGGTAAGCTGGAATTTCACCAACTGCACTTCTTGCCTTCAAACCCTAATAATATTTGCAAGACTTTCATTGTAAACATTTTTTTCTCAGAAATACTAATTTTCCCAAGGATTTCTTAGTTTTTACACGTTTACATACAACAAGTCCTCATTTCTTGAAGAAAACCTTGTTTTCCATGGTGCACTACTATAGATGCACTGCCAAGTTCTCATTTTAGTATTTCACTATTTTTTGGCCATCTGTTGTTCCAGTGAATGACAAAAGGTTCTTGATGTCAAGAAGTCATAGGAACAAGTGATCTATTAATTCTGTTTACTAGGAGGGATTGCTAGCACTCTGTCTGTTAGCCGATCCTGTTTTTGGTGGGGAGATTAAAGATGTCAGGGGGGTAGGAAAATTGCATCCATATTACTCGAGCTCGAGCTGCCTGTGTTTCGAAATATTTTTCTCCTGTGATTCAATCGCAAGAAGATGAGAAGAAATCTAGGAAAAGAGTTCCTAAACGAGCTATAGTGGATGATCTTGCTGCCAATGCAAATGGTTCTCAGACTAAAAGGCGCGTAATTTTGGGCGATGTCACAAATATTCATGCTTCCGCTACCGATTGCTTGTCAACAGCGAAAAACCAGGTTTGGTTCTGAAATGTGATCCTCCTAATCTTATTCTAAGTATTTAAGCCTTTATATGGATTTGATGCCGTGAAGTGCAAGACTCAGGCATAGTTAGTTTTACCTGTTTACCAAGACTATGGCTCTCCTCTTACCTCATAAAACGAGTCTGATTCAAATAAATCTATGGCATAGGTTGATGCTCCCAATCCTAGCATGAAAGGGAGGGTGCGTAACAAGAAGAAATATGCAAGAACTTTAACCAAAAAAGTTAAAGATGAAATTCATTCGGGATCGAACCCTCTTGCTAATCATAGTTCGGATCATTCAGAATGTCAAAAGCCTCCTGCTGCAAAATTAACAGAGTAACGATCATTAAAGGTAGAGTATGATCTTTGAAACATAAAATCAAAACTCCTTAAAGCAATGCCTATATGATAAATATTTTTTTTTTCAATCTTTAACTTGGTAGTTCATCAGGCATACCTTCAAAGGCAAAGCAGGAGGAAAGCTCCAATTCACATAGTTGTTTGAAGCACACAGATATATAAAAATACCACACAGATCCTTGAATGTGTACCACTTATGTCGAAGATATATATGAGTATTTGCGAAATACAGAGGTGTGGATAGTATATATCTCACCTGTATCTTTAAAACACAGTAGAATACAAATAATACCTTGCATTGTGATGCATCTTTTATACAGATCATCGTAGTTACATTATGCCTACATCATATAATATCAGTTGACTATATGGATCTAATTGAGAAAAGAAAAGTGGCATTTGTTGACTGATAGTTTTATGGATACTCCTTTTAGTTGAAGAATAGGTCTTCAGCAAATTTCATAGAGACTGTATAGAATGACATCACCCCAAATATGCGAGGAATTGTCGTTGATTGGCTGGTAGAGGTATGTGGTCACAACCATCAAGTTTTCAATTTTAGTACCAAATTGATCCTTATTAGTACTATTTTATGGTTGATGCAATATGTTTATATGTTTGAATACCTTACTCACAATTATTTCTATGCTAGCAGGTTAGCGAGGAGTATAAGCTTGTCCTTGACATGCTATACTTATATATTTTAAAAATAAGGGCTTGCATGATTATATATTTTGTAAGGATTATGCCATTATGTGTTGAACATTTTTTAAAAATCAATGCCTATTATACAATTTCAAGGACTACCATAACTCCTCACATAATTCTTTAAAGGGTGCTAGCTCATTGGAAGAGCACCTGCCATGCAGGAGGTTGGTGGTTCGATTCCATTGTACCCTAACATGAATTATTCAATGATATTGTTGATTTTTTTAATTAACTTATTTATATTGATTTATTTTAATGGTGAGATATTTTTCTGGATTCATTGTTTTATATTGTCTCTACAGAGACAATAGATAAGATTAAAGACATTGTCTCCATAAAGACAATATGTCTTTAATTCCAACTATTGTCTTTGGAGAGACAAATGAAATTGTCTCAAGTTAAGACAATTTACCCAAAAATTGTCTTAAAACCCCCCTTTGTGTTGGAGTGCAACTATTGTCTCTGGAGAGACAAAAGTGAAATTGTCCCTGGAGAGACAAAAATGATTGTGTTATATTGTCTTTATAGAGACAATATTTTAAGATGATTTAATTTTAATATGATTTAATTTGAGACACCCGCTTAAAGACAATATTGAATACAATACACAAGTTTTCTTTTGTCTCAAATTAAGACAATTTACCCAAAAAGTGTCTTAAATATTGTCTTAAAACACCCCTTTATGCTGTAGTGTGATGATGACGATGATGGTTAATGTCCATTGGGACTAATATTTGGTCTATAAGACCTAAATAAAAGAGTTATTTAGTTGGATTTAAGATTTTATTCCTATGATCAAAAAGCTTGGAGAGAAGCCTCTCGAGCTCACTATAATTTTGACATCTTAAAAGGCTAGGAAGGTTAGTATTGAAACAAAGATTATGGAATTGAGTTGTAATGTGGTTGTACGTAAGGCACTCTAAGAGAAAGTGATTCTCATCCTCGATGTTCATATTCTCACAGAGGTGACATATCCTTTCCATCCATAGTGTTTTAAGAATTGTCCAACAACTTGTTTCACGATTTAATATTTATATTATATTAAATAATGAAAATAATAATGTTTATATTATATTCAGTTATCAAATAATTATAATAATATGACTATTAAAATATCGTTAAAAAAATAATAATACAAAATTTTAATTTATATGGATGTTTTACTTTTTTGGTTCAAAATATAATAAAATTATAAAAAAATGTTTAAAAATAAAAAAAATCTCTACAAAATGGTAAGAGAACTTTCTTTTAGAAAATATAACTTGGGTGTAGGACGGATTAAACATGCTAGATCTTTCTTGAGCTATTACCTTTTGATGAGATTAATTTAACTTGAATGAATTGATTAATTTAAAACAATGTAGAAAATATTTATCATTTAATATTGTTTTTTTTTAATATTAGAAATTGTTAGATACAAAATATGCAAATTCCACTCATATATATACCATGCATACCATGTAAGAGGGAATAGAATAAAATGGCACTAGGTGCAATACATACCATAAAAAAAGAGCATAATCAATGAGGCTCAAAATAACTTTTAAAATCTATAAAACATGTTACAAGCTACTATTCTACTACATATTACATAGTACAAATAATTGATCAACACTATGTATCATCACGCTTATCACCACTAGCATAAATGGGATCCCTAGCATGAGTTACAAAATCATAATTTTCCTTATATTTTAAAACTCCTTAGAATCGATAGTGACATCTACAACTACATTAGTATGACTTGAAAAATCATGGGATAGCCAAGTTGCACATGTAGTGTTGGCATGTGCCATGCCTAGTGCTAGGTTGTAGCTTATGCTTACTATTTCTAGTGGATCTACATTGTAACCAATTCACCCAACTACAAGTCAACAATATGAAAATTAGGATGAAACTCTATTGGGTGAGAGTCCTCCTCCCAATTTAAGGTTATACCAATATCATCTGACACAATGAGATTTGTATTAGGTAATCTACGAAGAACTAGACACACCTTAGTTGACGGTTTCATTGCATGAAGATGAGATCGTTTCAATAATTTTTTTCCAATTGCTTTCTTTTCTTTGTGTTAATCCCGTCATAGAAATATACCAATTTCAGTCACACCCAGAAGCACTACAATTCTAGCCCATGATTCAAATTGTAGAGCTTTGTAATTAAAGACATTTCCTACCTAATTAATCCTATCAATGTGCTACAAATTTAAAGTTATTTCGAAAAAAAATATTTTCACATTGGCTAAAACATGAGTATTTAAAGTTTCAAAAAATTCTGAGTGAAAAAAGAAAAAAAGAAAAAAGTTGGGATTGATTACTTTATTGGTCCACATATCTTGCAATCATTGCTAGGTTTTTTCCAAAGGTACACATGGATCTATTGATCTTTCAATGTAATGCTATCTACTTCATATCATTAGGGACCATGCACTCCAAGAAGTCATATAATCCATCTTTCACCTCCTTAGTTTTATGTTATACTAATTGAGCTATGCAATGATACCATGGGTTTAGGAAATTCCTAGTTGCATATATAGAGTGATGTAGTTGATTGTTCCATACATTATCGATATTATCCTACATATGCTTATACTTAGCTATTTTATCCTTATCGGTTGTCCTTCTCTACTCTGTTTCTTGATAAATAGCCTCATATATGTCACTTATAGCCAATTTTTCTCCATCCACCAGCTACAACACCTTAACAATGAGATTGCCAATTTTGACAAGTCTTACTACTTTTTTCCAAAATTTGTGATCAAAATCTCTAATTTTTGTGTATATTCCACATTATTTGCAACCTCCACGATATCCAATTTGGTTCATCACTTGAGAATTTTTTTTCGACGTATTTTTCTGAGGAAGCGAGAAAATTTATTATAAGGAAATCAGTTGTAGATATCATGATGGAACCCTTAACGAAGTACTTTTCCCTATTTTTCTTCTCATTTGGTTAAACATTCATGAAGGTTGTATAATTATTACATGATGCACTTGGGATTATCTATAGTTTTCATGATATAATCATATTTTCCTATGCCTTAAGCATGAGGTCTATGTAGTGTGTAAAATATAGGATATGACATATGGTTTTCTATTTATATTCTAACATTTTACTAGTAAAAATCCTCGATGGGGGTGCTAATGGCATTTATCATATTTCTCTATGGGTTTTCCTCGCAACCCTTAAATGCAATGGTCATTTATGATAAGTGTGTGCAACCATCCCCCATCATGCATGTACATGCAAGTCTCTAAATGGCTCCCAAAATTTTTAAATTACCTTATGCGATGGAGTTCAAGGAACTTGTTAGAGAGTTGAAAAAAGGAGGCGAGGCAGAGTCCTCGATCTCCTTTTTGTTGTTGTCTCTTTTCGTTTATGGCGAATGGTCCCTTCTACTCTAGTTTATGTTTTTTGGTGCGATGGTGAAGCTTGGGCTCTAGAATTTCTCATGAAGTAGGTCGTTGGAGAGTGTAAACCATTGGTCTCGAGGTCTTTTACATGGCGGTGGTGCTCCTATTGTACACTTTGGAGGGGGATTATCCTTCGACCCCTTACATAATGCTTGTGGTTATCTAGCCCCTTTTCTTGTTTAACTATATTTTCTTTAATGCTGAGATCGGGTTTGTGTATTTAAAATTTTTAAGTTTGATATGGGGGTCTTAATACAATCAATTTGTTTTATCTTGCAAGATATTATAGCGAGTTAGAATCTTACAGGTGGTTTTTTGCCTAGAATTGAAATGTCTAGTTTTGCCTAAATTTCCATGTGTGTTATCCTATTAATTTGAAATTCATAGCCTATGTGTTGGTTTAGCCTTGGTTCTCCTAGTGTCTGAGGCTTCATTGCAACTTGGGTTTGTTGGGTTTCATGTGTTCCTTCTCTTAGTTAATGGTACTAGGGTGGGGGTCCATTATTGGGGTTTCAACATATATGGTGCAGTCTCTAAGAGAATCCTCTCGATGTGATGTATGTTTCATTAGCATTGGTGACGATATCATGGGTCGGTTCTCTAACCATGGTGAGTTTGTGCTTCCTTTCATCTTGTGTTTCTTTCTAGGTAGATGTAAATCTATCAACTGCTTCCGGTGCACCCCCTAATTTTTCCTTGTTGCATAGGAAATGTATTCATTATAGGAGGGGGGCCGAGGGAAGCAGTCCACAGGGACAAAAAAAGTGATGTCTCCTAAAACAAGAAGGGAAATATGCAAGTTGCAAACTCAAGCCAAAGTGTTGAGACAAGCCCACTCTAATTCGAATATCATGGAGGATATGTCTACATGGATTCCAATTCCTAGAAACACTAGGGGAAGGAAGAAGAAATACCTGAATTTTATGGCCTTGCATTGGAAAATGAAAACCCTGTTTCTTTTGGTTCTAATGGATAAATAGATAGAGAGGTACACTGTAATTTTCACCTTGGTAAAGATTAAGAGAATGTGAATAAACTAAATCTTTTCTTTGGAAAAAAATTATGCATGAATTTTCTAGGAAGAGGGGTGCATTCACTTTGAATCTGATAATTTTGAACCCCTAAATCCTCTACGATTGAGTGCCAAAGCTCCTGGTACTATCTCGTTCATCAAAATTTGAATGATCCATTATGTTGGTTGGTTTCTCAGTATTTTTGTTCATTTAGCTTTCGGTCAATCCATTCATAAGGGCTTTGTATTCTATGATGTAACTGGTCTTAGTGGTATTTTGAGTTTTGAGAGATTTTTGAGCATGGATATCATAGAAGTGTTGGTTTGTTAAATTCATGGTAGTTGGAATGAGTACTAGTGTAGTTGTTAGTTTGATAGCTTCCAAAACAATGTAATAGTGATATTTTTTGTAATAGAAAGAATTAATTCATAAAAAAATATCATTAAAAGCATAGTTAGAGTCATTGTTCTTATGACCTAAAAAACATTTTCCTTGCCATATTAACAGGAAAATATAATATAAAGTTTAAAATAATGGATTTTCATATTTCATGTTATCAGATGCATCAATAGATTTAAAAAACATGGTACCTAGATAGCAAGTGGAAAGAAATTTACGATTTTATGGTTCTCTCCATTAATATATTGATTTGATGTCATGATACAACCAATTTTGGTCCATGAAACTTTAAAATTCTTGAAGCCTTTTTTTTTAAAAGAGATCCCCTCAAGGCATGCATACTAGGGCCTTTGAAGTGGTTTTTTCTAACAATACCAAAATCCCACATTGGTTGGTAATATGGATCTTAGGATATAGTGGAGGGGATATCAACATCACACCACCATATAGTGACGTATTAAAATTTACTATCTTAGTACTTTTTTCTCTTGTGTTTATATGAGGTAGGCTAAGTTTGACTTCAAGTGGGGCACTAACAAATCTAGGGGAAGGTGTAAAATATATTTGAATTTTATTCTTCATTTTAAGTTGCATATTAGGAGGGAGGGAACATAACGATTGGGGTTCATAAAATTGGTATAAGGGATCAATGACGTTCTTTCAAGTTCAAATTCAATACTAACATTTTCTCTAATCGTAAGAAATTACCTCTTCCCCACTATTTCATAATTTCTCTATTTCCCTATACTTGTCTTCTTCAAATTTCTCAAACAAATTCTGAAATTCTAATCTAATATATCCAATACCTTCTGATGGTGACTTAGATGGGTAAATGTTTCTTATTAAACTATTCAACTGTTTTTTCAACATATTAACTCCCCCTACGCATATTTCCCCTTGACTCATTTCTTGCAAAATTTGAAACAAATCTCATTATTCACAAGATTAACATTAATCCATGTAGGGATTTTAACTTTTAGGAAAATAGTAAAATATAAAGTGAAAGAAATATGAAAATATGTAACACTGCAAACCTTGTCTGAAAATGTAAATTTCGTAGTACGTACTCCAAAATTCAAACTAGTAGAATTTTAGAAGTTTCAAAGTACAAAATTTTAAAGACATATTAAAACCTACAATTTAATGGGAGGAAAAAAATGGGATGTATTATAATTTATTTTTTAACATAGTTTGGAATGGTAATAATATAGAGTGGGCATAATAACATGCCCCGCAAGTGATCCAAGCTTGAACATGGGTTGTATTCCCCTCATTTAGTTGCCAAATTGACCAAAAATGACCTAAGATAGCTTCCAAACATGCTCCAAGATCACTATAAGTCTACTCTTAAATGTTTCTCTAGAACTTCAAATTACCAATGGAAAAGGTGTGAGACAGATTGAGTGTGTGGGAAGGGGTTGCATGGGTTCACTTTTTAGTTTTGGTGATTTTAAAAAGGTTGAATTAGTAATGGTTTCACTTATTACTTCTTTTTTAAGGTTTAAAATTCTTACAAATATGTTCTAGGTGATTTGGAAAATGTTGAATTATTCATGTATAGGTTATAATATTGGGATCCAAGGAGATACTCACTCAGGTAGGTATATACTCACTTGACTTACACTAGTTTGATACTGAATTAGATGATTCAAACTTTTAGCTCATTAGTTTCGTACACAAATAGTTGTCCAAACCAATCCATTAATGGAGTCAATATAAGCATATATCAACATAAATAAGTTGAACATGGTTGATTATTTTACTTTAAGGTTGAAAGAACTAGTTTGTAATACATGAAACATAACTATTTTATGTAAAATTATGTCATGATATCTCTTAAACACCAAAATCAATTAAAAAAAAAAAAAGGAATCTCAAATTTTAGATCCATTTACACCTACTACTTACAATTTCATAGTTAAACATTCAATTGTTAGCGTTGGAGTCCCTTCACATCTACAAACTAAAATCTTTATATATATAAAATTTTCATTTTTTTAATTGAGTTCTGAAAATTTCAATCTTGTACTCTTCTAGTTTTGACTTTCTTTCTAGATGAACTCAAATTGCATTCATAATAAAGGTATCAAGCTGAAGGGAAACTAATCCTCTTCATATATGTTATCATATTTTGTATTTTTGCAATATATATAAACTTATTTACTATCCTTTTAAATTTTCCTACTATGATATCTTCCTATTTGCTTTAACAGAGTTATCCTTCAAAATAAAAAATAAAAAATTGTAACTAAAAAATACAATGAGAAAAATGAAAATGTACATAATAAACTTGTAAGTATGTTATTATTATATGTTCAATGAGTATATTTTTCAACGCTCCAACCAATCATCCAATTAATGAAAATCCTGCAACAACAAGTGTCCACCATGAAAAAAAGTTATGAGCAATACGTTTAAACATTCATGGAGTTTTCTATATTACAAATATATTCATCCACCACCATCACATTCACCTCCTCTAGTGAGAAATTCCACATGTGTGCACAATAGGATAATAATCACTTTCATTGGTGGAAGCACATATTTCTGGTGTGACTATAATTGCAAAAGTCACCTACATAAAATCTTGAAGCACCCAAAATGGTTCTTAGTTCTTTGGAAGAAGATCATAATCACCTTTTAGATATCGATCACTAATTTATTTTACACCTTCAACCTTTTTAATTATTATTCATTTTAAATATATACAAATATTATATTTCTCGATATTATAAAACAGTCTTTTCGAAATTTCTAGAAAATATATTTGTCAATGTTCATATTCTTTTATGCCCATTAGCACTAAATTCATTTCTAAAATCTCTAGGCAAGCGACTTGATTTGTTTCTTCTTAAACTAATAGGTGTTATCAGGATTTTATCATGTGAACATTATTTGAAGAGCTCTCACAACACATGAATGGAGAAATCAAACTTCTATTTTCGTAGCACAATAAGTACAAGCGCCAACCTCCATGAACTATGTTTTATTAATAAATAAATCATTACCAAATTTTACTACTTTCTCCCAATTTTGGAATTCAGTATATGTTAAAGGCTATATATTGTAATTTTGTCGACACAGTACAATAAATATATTTTTTGAAACATATAGTAGAATAGTCTAATAACGTTGCATCACCTATGCTCTAATATTGTTCATCGAACATCGGTTTTTAAAATTATTATAAATTGGATCATCATAGTAATGCAAATGTTATGTGTGAAGGTATTTTCTTTCATTTTTAATCCAATTAAACAATTGTGAATACATGGATCTTGTTGTACCCTTTAGAAAACATTACATGCTAACAGAAACTATGTAGGAATAAAACACAATTTTCAAATATTGTTTGACTAATTATAGGATTTGAAAATTTGATAAATAAATAAAACAATGGATGAAATCACATTGCAAGAAAGCATACATGACATAGCACAATGAACTAGCTACACATTACAATAAAATCATGGTAAATAATGTTAGTAAATAATATAGTACAAAACATAGAACTTAAACAAAGAAATTCATTGAAGTGGGTTTTTACAATATTAATAACTACAAATCACGTAACCAGAAGATGACATTTGATCCAAACTATCCAATGATCCAAAAAAACTATTCGGTAATGACCAAATTATTGAACCAAGAAGTAGAAAGAATTGTTAAGATTGGAATTGCAAAAATTTGAAGTTGTGGAAATGTGGATACCCCCCACCCCTTATCAATAGTCAATGGGAATTCAGTCTTGCTAGTTACTAGTAAAAAGGATATGCACATTTTCTATAGAAAACTTATTTATTTTGAATACTTTACAATAATACTATCTCCATAATACCAACAATAGATTGTTTGACAATGAAATCAAAGAGAACCATACAATCACTCTATTCATTGATATATATATATATATATATATATATATATATATATATATATATATATATAGTTTACCGTGCACACTCCGCTTGCCAAGGAAAGAAGTTTTATGAGACTTTCCACATTCTTTTCCATTTTCAATGAACATATTAATGTGGATTGTGAAATTAATTTTTTATTTTATTTCTTTTTAACTATGTTTCTTAGTAATATGAGGAAAAAAATGTTTTCTTGAAATTTTGTTTGGATTGAGAGATATGTTGAAAGAATTTTTTCACATACTTGAGCCTGTCACATATGCAATATTTGTAAAGTAATACATGTAAACCATATAAGAGTCATACAATAACCTGGTATCATTGAAACATTCAAATAAATCGAAGGTTACTATTTCTCTTCCCTAAACTGTATTCTTTTCTTTGATTTCTAGTACAAATTGCAACCCTGTATGTGTTTCTAAAATTTTAATGGCATTGATTGTGTCAACTAGTAATGCATCTTGACTGCATGCATTAGAGAACTTTTGAGATCTAAAATGGGCCTCCTAAAAAAAATTTACAACTAAAAAAAAATTTATAAGAACCAATAGGATACAAGATGATGATGTCAAATAGGGGGAGATTATTCACCATTTTTGGAGTAAAAAAACAAAAATATTAAAAAATAATAAAATAATAAAACTATTTTTTCAACTTATCTCCCTAAGGTTTTATTCAAATTACGAGCGGGAGTAATTTCTGGATGCAAAATTTATTTCCTCATCCAATGAGTACCCATGTTGCACACTTTCGATGGACCTTTCCACGCGAAAAATGAGAAATACATGAAAAAACACAATTGCAATTATGTTGTTCATGTATTTCTCATTTTTTTTGTAGCAGGGTCCATCGAAAGTATGCAACATGGGTACTCCTTGGATGAGGAATCATATTATCCATCCAATGAGTGTTTCCGCTCGAAATTTGGGTAAACCCATAGGGAGATAAGTTGAAAATATGAGTTGAAACAATATTTTTTTATTTTTTCCCTGTAAACTTTGATGATGCAATATAATCTTATTTTATGATTTCCACTATTATTTTAGAATTTTCTTAGAAGGCCCATTTTATACCTCATAATTACCCTAATTACACACTTGAAATTGTGATATCTGGGAAAAATATGTACTCTCAGGAAGTAGGAAAAATGTTTTCTACAACGTAAAATCTATTTGGCATAATATTTCTCTCACAATCATCGCTACCATATTTGTGCTTTGGAATTATTTCAAAAAATTTAATAGAAAAACGAGAATTTGCAATAATGTTTTCCTCATGTTGTTTGAAAAACTATGTTAGCACAAGCAATGTTATTTTCATTTCAGACTTCTTATTTTTCAAATGTGCATGACCTTTTTGTTTTGTCTTATTTTCTTTCTCCAAAAAAGTTTGACATGTAACTAACACAAGGCCATGCAAAATTCTTCTTATTATGTTGGTAAATCAATAATGGCATAGAATCGATCTGCTTTTTCATATTCGTGAGCATTAAATTCAAATTCATTCAAGAAAAAAAAAATGAATGTATTTCACAGTTACCTACACCTCAAAAAAACTACCTTATATCTCTATTTCTTGTATATTTTATACACCTTTAATGGTTTCTCTTGCGATATATGCTTATGTGATTGTGATAATTTCCATATCTACTTCTTCATCCATGTCTATCATCACATCATTGACTCGATCAAAATCTAATATTATTTTCCTGATTACAAATAATGCACAAAAAGAATTACTTAAAACAACATTATGGTTGATACTTGTAGAGCCCAATTTTCATTTTTAAACATAGAAGCAGCATATCATGTAAATTCTATGAAGTTAAATGGATGGTGTTGTGGTGGATTTGGTGCATGGATGTACGAAATTTCACTAGTTTAAGGGGTGTGGTTCATCCCTTTAAACTATAGGTAACAGGCAGAAAGTGGTGGAGTTTAAAAGCATACAATCTAGAGGAAAAAACATGCAAATGTATACTAAAATTAAAATAAAACTAAAACACAAATATATAGAAGCTATTAAAGAGAGTCAAACGATAATAATGCAAATGGTAGGTCAAGGCCCCTTCTTATTAAGCGTTTGATATGAAGAATAAATTTTACCCACTTGCAAAAGGGCCCCTAGACAATGGTTCTAGGTATCGATGCAAGGATGTTGTTTTCCAAGCTCACTTTGGTGCAAGCTCCCTCTCTCTCTACTGTGATTGACTAATATTTTTAGATGGCCAACAATCGAGTCCCTCCATCTCCAGCTCTAGGTCACACACTGCTGGTATTGCTTGGGCAATTCTGGCTAGCATAATAATGTGATCACCCATTCATCGTCTCATGGTGGATTTATATAGGGGATTTCAAATCTTCCTTACCTCCTTTGGTACATGGTGGATGGTTACCAAAGGGAGAGGTATGATTCCATTGTGTGTTCCAAAATTCCATTTTGTGCTCACATACTGTCTAAGGAGGTGATGGTGGCTATCCTTAGGTGGCTTTATGTAAGGAGTAACTTGTCCTTTGATTTTATGTGGGCCTAGATAGTGAGATTTTAACACTCTCAGGAATGCATGCTTATCGGGCAAAAGGCCACATAGAGGGTGCACTTCTCGAAGGATAATGCACGCAAATAGAATTTTATGACTAGTTCAAACATGATTTCCTTTAAACCTTTAAGATTTTAAATACTTTATCGAGTCCATAATGTCTTCCTGCCTTGTAAATCCTTTGGCTTGACATTAATTAATGTCATATTCTGTTGTACGATTTTCTAGTGTTAACATTTGCCCCCTAATGTGTGAGTTCTAGAAGTGACGGTATAGCCAAAATAAATTATAGTTTCTTTTCTGTATCGTGCGTAGAGAGAGAGGGAGACCTGCGTGAAGCTTTGGAGTTGACAACACTCTGCACCAGTTCCAAGTATGACCATGTCTAAGGGATCCCTGCAATAAAATATAATTTAGAAAAATATATACAAAATTTTAATGAGGCGGGCATGTCCCATGCTCGTGATGTTATGGCTAGTTAAATAAAATTGACAGATACATGTTCTGCCTGTGTCACTACTATGGTAGTGATGCTGGCGGTTGTTGATGACGACTGCTTGATGCCCTCAAGGGAATTTTTTTCTTTGATGATAGGTGGAATGTGGTACCCATATGCATAAACTTGTTATGGCATATATCTACACAATGTATGCCTAGGTCTTGGTTGGGACCTTCCCATGTAAGCATTGTTGATAGAGACGGTTATGGAGGCAGGGGCCTTCAACGGATCTGATCAAAGTGAAATGGTTGTATGGTACGATACCATCTTGATATGAAAGCTTTTGTCATAGTCGAATATCAAGAGGATCGATGACATTTGTGGACAATGATTTCTACCACAGTGCCACCTAAGGATGCCCCCTTTGTATGGAGAGGGGTGATCCAAGGTACTTCTTCCTTTTTGGAATATGGGTGTTGAAGTCGACAAAAAGGAAGCCTCAACTGAACGAGGGGTCGTCGATATGAAGGATCGAGGACCTGGATTTGGTGGGTTTAACATAGGCATGTTGGTGAGAGGTGACTGAAAAATGATGATGGGGATTCAGTGGCCTGAGGTCGGAGCATACTTAAGCAGCTTGGCGGCAGTCATAGTTATTTCTGAAGGAAAAATCCATGGAGTTAGTAGGATTTCCAGGGTGGGTGTAAACCGAATATGAATGTCATGATGGTGCGTGCATGGCGGTGAAATACTTCGATGAAGGGAGATCAGGGACTGCTGCCATGGGAGAAAGGATGAAATACGAGGGAGGAGGGTCGAAGCACACCGTTTGTGGTCTTTGTACACTTACCAAAAGAATAAAATAATGGGGTTTGGTTTGTACAAAACATAGAGACATGTACCCCAAAAAATGAAAATATTCGCTCACTGATGTTGTGAGGAAGGTTTTTTGTTGGGGGTGGGGATCCCATTGGTTGGTCTCATGTGCAGGGTTGATGAAGCAGATGAAAAAGTGTCACAGATGGGATTATGTTGGTGGAGGTATGGTGGGTCAAATGTGATGCATGGTGGTGCACATTTGATCTACTTGTACAACCTAGTCGTCCAGGAAGGGGGCTTCAGTTTGCATGGTAAACTTCACCTTATGCATGATGAATGCATGGGCGCAAGGTGTTTCCCAGGCTGAAGTGGTATGGCCATGGTGTCACTATTGCTGTGATATATGGTCTACTTTGGGTGATGAGCGCCATGGAGGGGAGGCTCTACCAACCAACGCAGATGTTTATCATGTGCAGGGTGAGGTGATGATAAAAATGGTTGGATATGATGACCCCATGGTTTATTTCTAATGGAGAAATGATGTCAGGATATGCAAATTTTTATGAGACTCTATCATGCTGGGGGTAGAATGATACCTGCTCTGGAATGTTCAGTAGATGGTGCTATGAATGGTTTGTAGGCTTTTCCTGCAAAAATAACTACCTCAAGTGAAAGCATCTTATTTTCATCAAATATTATTGAAATGCATGAGCTTTAAAAAGAAATATGAGAGAGGGCACACCTGTCGGCGCTGAATTTTTTTTTTTTTCTGGAAAGAAAATTTGTGGCATCACTTTCATTCATCATGGAGTATTGATGATGGTGCAACTTATGGTCGCAAAATGGACCCTCTGATCTCCTGTTATGGCCCTCTAAATTTTTTGAAAAGGGTGATAAATAGATGAATATGGCCCTAGTTCAATTCATTTGTACTTGTTGAGGTTTGAGAGGTCAGAAGTGTTTGCGTAGCATTCCTTTCCGTTGCAGTCAGCCCCTGTACGAGGGACTAATGATACTATGCCAAGGTAACTTCCATGACATCCTACATTTTAATTCTTACAGTTTGATGATGCCGAGGTCTGTACAAATTGGGTTTTTACGGACTCTGGGTGACTTTTACCCTAGATTGTGCAGGAGATCTGGGTAAAAGTGCACCTTCCTTGCACGTAATTTTGAGGGATAGGCGCGTGAGGGTGCTCCATTCCCTAATTTTAGCATGCCTTAGGTGCACCTGTGAAAAACAAAAGTGCGCGCTAAATGCCCCTATCTGAGGGACATGCACGCAAAGGCCAAGGTGAAATTTTTTTTGGTTTTTTGTCTATTTTTTGGGTTTTTCTCTATACTGATGGGTATTTGTGTTTATGAAAAGCTACTATGGAGGGAGAGGGACTGGAAAAATATCCGAACCAATCTAGCTATTGATGCTGGGGCAGGATGTCAATTAGCAGCATGGGGCCTTCTGAAGTTTACTGAAAATGAGTTTCTTCGGTCGCAGGACCGATTACTGTGCTACATTATATAGCACTGGCGCAGGAGGCATAACATGTTCATGTTGCGGGGGACGAAATTGGTGATCTATCCCAAGACAGATATCTACTTTGTGAACAGGTTACTGCCTTAGGGTGAGGCACTGAGGTACCCACTCCTCTCTGGGATAGTGAACCTGGATAAATTCTGGAGACGTCATTGCGGGGGGGGTGCCTCTTACCGAGGGATGCATCAACATTGCATTAGTTACAAATGTGGTAGAGTGGTGTGCTCTAGCAGTGATCGTACGACTGGTGAGGTCGATTGCTCCGCATCAGGCATCTGGCCCGCAGTTTGGAGTGTTGTGCCGGCTGAGGTCCTGGCATTTCTTAAACTTCGCCCACTTTTGTTTTGATGGTATGGTGTCGCAATTGAACAAGGTCTAATGTGGATCTAAGTCATTTGCGTATGCCAACATCCTATGCACCATCATGTATGAGAAGGTGGTGCTGATGAGGCCGGTGGTAGCGGTGCTTATTGGGGGGCCACGGGAGCTACATATGAAGAGGTGGGCTCCAGTGATGCTGCAGGGCATTAGTGGCATGGTGGGGCGTTATTGGAATGCCACGACAGAGGACTAGTTCGAGGCCAACCTATAGATGTTCTTTCCATAATCGTACACGGGAATGGACTTCTAGGGTGACGCGGACATGGGTCTCCCTTTTGGCTATGTTTGGGGACTTACAGGTGTGTGTTATATTTTTTCTGCATTTGCTTGAGTATATATGTACTTATTTTTTTTTCGAGTGACACTAACATTGTTTTGGTTACTCGGACAGATGTTGGCAAGGTAGGTCGCCCCGTGGCATGACTGGTGGGCCACAATCCTTAGTGACGACCTTGGGGTGGTCAGGGAGGAGGTGATGTAGGTGGACCAGGTGGTGGTGCAGGTGGACCTGGTGGTGGTGCTGGCCCTTTTGGGGAGGGCAAGAGCTCAACTGCTAGAGAGTTTATGGCTGAACGAGCTCGTACTGATGCGGCAGAGGTGCACATCGCAGAACTGACAACTCAAGTGACTACTCTTAAGGACTTAAACCGCTTGACCCAGGGTATGCGTGCTTGAGGTTTTACGGATGACTTCAAGGGGGTTTTGTTAGAGACAGTGATGGCCTACGAGAGTGATTATCGGCCCACTCTGCATCGGGTGGCGATCGCAGTTGTGACAACAACTCCAGTGGTGGTACCGGGAGCAGTGGTGGGTCCAAGTGCCCCTCTTGAGGGGGCACCCCCTTAGAGTAGTTTTGTACATAGGGAAAGCACTTTTTATGAGGATTTTTCCTTTATTTTTGATGAATTTTGTATCTTTGGGCTGGAAATTGGGCCAGCGACACTATTTTTTGTACTCAGATATACATATTTTGATATATATATGAGAGATATTTTTTGCGACTCTTCATGATGTATCACCTATTTCGGTTTATGTGTTTTGTTATGCTGATGGATATCTATATTTTTGGTTTTATGTATGATGGTTTATTCAAGATGCATTCTAGTCTAGGATATTGTTAGCTATGCAATGAGCTGTTTGGTTTTGACTCCTTGGTACATGTGAAAATGTGATATAGTGAAATTGTCTGCTTAGTATTTTGGCACAAAACTATTTTCTAAACATATGTGTATCTCTTGTCTCAAATGTTTGGTTTAGCTATGATACTACTAACTGGGAGTCAAGGTAGATATGCATATGGAAAATGCCCCGATGGAGGGCATCGCATGTAAGTCTGATGACAACATCATATTCTTCTTGATTGCTTGTTGTTGAACCGATACATACACTATTTTAACATAGTGGTGATTGGTCAGGGTGGTAAATGACCCAGGCAGCCACGGCTAAATTTTGAGACCATCTCGATGCTCCATCAGCCAATCCTAAATAGGGTTCGTTTTGGTGATCCATGGTGATACTTTGAGCACTTTTAAATAAGTCTTTGGGTCAAAAAAATTTGAGTGGTGGGGTTTTTGTGTACTCTTACTCTAGGGGAGGGGATGACGGGGCCCTTATGGGTAGAATTTCTTGAGGTAAAAACCGTTGATGTGGTTAGTGAGGCAAGTCCTACCGGTTTTTTCAAGATGTATGCCCCTTGTCGGAGGCTATGTTTAATGAGGTAAGGTTCTTGCCATAAGGTTTCGAACTTTCCTAGCCCTAAGGCCTCTTTTTCAACATCGTAGCAGAGGAATAATTCTCCCTTGGTGAATGATCGAGGGGTGATGTGGTAGTCGACTAATGCTTTAACCTTTTTCTTGTGGGCCTCATTGTGTTGCAACAAATGACGTCGATTTTCGTCGACAAGCTCTAGTTGTACTAGGCGCTGCTCTAGAGGTTGGGTGTCATTGAGGAGTTTGATGGCGGCATGCAAATTTGGGATCTCGCATTCTATGGGAATCACGGCACTGACCCCATACACTAAGTGGAAGGGACTAAAAATAGTGGACATTTTCACCGTTGTGCGGTATGTCGACAGGGCAGAAAAGAGCATATGGTGCCAGTTGGTTTTATGGTTATTCACCATGCATTGTAACACATTTTTGAGTACTTTGTTAATAGCTTCTACCCGTCTGTTGGAGTAGGGGTAATATGGTGAAGAAAATTCGTGGGTGAATCAGAGGTGGTGAGATAGTTCCTGAAAAACTTCATTCTTGAAGTGTTTCCTGTGGTCGGAGACTAACTCTTTGGGTATGTCGAATCGGGAAACCACATGGTTAAACAGAAATTGGGCGGCGGTTTCTGCTTTGTTGTCGTATGTGGGCATGGCCTCAGCCCACTTGGTGAAATAGTTGCCAACAACCATAATGATGTATTTGTGGTTTCCCGATGAGGCGCGGTTACAAGTCATGAAGTTAATCGCCCATTTAAAAAAGGGGTCAGCTACTATGATGGGGTGCAGAGGAGCGGGAGGTGCTCTTTCCTTATGAGAGAAGCGCTGGTATCGTTCACATCTTTTGATTGTTGTGATGCAGTTGTGAGATATGGAGGACCAAAAATATCCTACCCGTAGGACTTTCTGGGTGGTAGCCATTCCTGATAGATGGCTGCCGCAAGTGCCTCCATGGTAGTCATTAAGGGCTTGTTCCACTTGGTCATGAGTAAGGCATCAATGTAAAATGGAATCGATGCCTCGCTGGTATAATACATCTCTTAGAAGTAGATATCAAGGGGCTTGTTGGTGTATGCACCTATGATCGTCTCATGTGAGATGAGGTGTGAAATTTTGGGTTCGCAAGAATAGGAGAATGTCTCCATACCAAGGGTCGTTGGTTGCTACGAAGAAGAGATGTTCATCTGGTAGCGAATTGTCCACTGGTGATCCCTTGGAATTTCTTGGGAGGTCCGTAATGAACTCTACTAATGCAAGTGCCTTTTTTGTTTTGGGGGAGCGAAAATGCAAGTCTTATTCTTGGAGAATGACTAGCCAACGAGAATATTTGTGGTTCATTAGGTGGCGTGTGAGAAATTATCTGATGGGATTGATATCTATGATGACCATAGTGGTTTTTAAGATGATGTAATGGAGAAGTTTCTAGAATGCGTGGATTAACGCTAGGGCAGTATTTTTTCTTCGGGATCATATCTCAACGCTGGTCCTGACAAGGTTTTGCTGACATAATATATTACGTGCTCCTTTCCATCCGGGCCCTCCTGAATCAATACTCCAACTAATGTGGATTCGAAATCTAAGAGATATAGGATATACTCCTTTTCATAGTCTGGGGGACTAACGAGAGGTGTTGAGGATAATGCCTCCTTCAGCACATCAAATGATTTTTGGGTGTAGTCATCCCATTTAAAGGGAATGTAATGGCAAAGGAGGTGTAAGAACCCTTGAGCATAGATGGCATAATCTGGGATGAAGCTTCTCAAAAAATTGGCCTTTCCTTATAGGCTTGAAGTTTTCTGAGGGTTTGAGGTGGAGGTACCTCTTTGATTGCTTGGACCTTGAGAGGGTCCACACGAATGCCTTGCCGGGACATAATAAAACCTAAGATCCTTCCTGAACTGACGCAGAAGACACACTTCAGGGGGTTCAAGCATAGGTTGTATTGATGGCATATTTGGAATAACAGTCACAGATCCTTAAGATGGTCTGAGTGCTCCTTGGAGCGGACTGTAAAGTCTTCTAAGTAAGTGAGGATAAGGTGTGCCAAGTCATGAAATATACAATTCATGGCCCTTTGGAAGCTGGATCCATCATTTTTTAGGCCAAATGGCATTACCTTGTATGCGAATGTGCCCCAAGGGGTGGTGAATGCAGTTTTGTACCCGCCTATATTGTGGATTTGGATTTGATTATATCCAAAGAACCGATCTATAAAGGCTAGGGCTTCATGTCCTGCGCATGGATCGATAACTTGGTTGATGAATGGAGTGGGATAATTGTCTTTAGCACAAGGTTTTTTCAAACCCAGAAAATCAGTGCAAAACCGTATCGTGCCCTATTTTTCATGACACGTATAGGTTTGGAAACCCAAGATGTATAGGAGATGCGGTAGATAAACCCGGTAGAAGCTTGTCCATTTCTCGCCTTTTTTATTCTACCTTAGATGTGTGCAGTTGACATTATTTCTGGCGTACTGGAGGTACATGAGGCCAAGTGTCAATATGGTGTTGTATGATAGTAGGACTAAGCCCAGGCATTTCTAATTAGTCCCACGCAAAGATATCTCTATACTCTTGTAACAGTTTGGTTTAAAAGGTTATTTCTTCTGGAGAACATGCTGCCCTCAGTGAGATTTTTTCGACCTTTGCCGGATTTTGGGATATGTTCACCTTAATGGTAGGAGAAATATTTGACATATTTCCTTCCTTGAATGCATTAGGTGTAGGTATGGGGCTTTTGAACCAATTGACGTTCGCAGGTGGCAAGAAGTCTTTTGATTCGATCACATAGATTTCTTGTTCAATCGTTTTGTTAGGACTGAATGTTTTCTTGGGGAGAAACAATGAACAGTGATGAATTGCATCCCATGGGTAATCTGGCTCCATCATGGCCTCTAGGATATCCTCATCAAAATGGAACAAGGACCTGAAGGGGGATTGCTACTGAATAGGTTTATACTGAATGGGGGTAATCCAAGTGGAGCTAGTTGAGAGACATGAAAAGGACTCCATCATGGATGTGGTGGAACCAGATGCGGTTGATAGAGTGTAGATAGATTGGGTTTACACTGTCGTAGGGACAAATACTCGTGTAGCTCCAGCTGACTCATCACCAATGGAAGATGATTATACTGCTCGAGTCATGGTTCTGATACGTGATGACATGAACCGTATATGGTGTGTCATATCTTCGGCGCTTGGTGGGGGATGAATCTCCCTAATTGGTCGTCTTTTATATGGCCGCAACAGGATGGATCTATCTATCACATCCACCTGAGTTTTCATACTTTTAATGGAATATGATTCTGTGCCATCTTCTTGGGAGAGGGGGACTATGGTTGGTCACATGCAGGCCAAAGATGTGTGAAATCACAGTATATAGTGACAACGATGTACGGGGAGGTTGTCTCCACATATCTGACATGAATACGAGACATCCATTTCACCATGATATACTATATGGACTGGGTACCATCGTTGGAACATTTCCAAAGTGAGACAGTTAATGATGAAATGATCAATTTCATCGCAAAGTACGCATCTTTTGATTGGGGGAGGGGGTCTAGCGGGGAGCCTTTTAGGTGATCTTTGTTCTTCCTATCGGTATTGTATGGTGCAACGCTCATTGCTGACAGATTGGGTTGAGGGATCCTCTTGATAGGATTTCTCGATCGCATGTAAGGCATCTCTATATCATGGTATCTCTAGGAAATGGTGGGTATAGTGTCCATAGTTGCTACAGAGAGTGCATGCATGATTGGTACATAGCGCTTTACCTTTACCTTTGGTGGTAGGTTCCTTTTTACGGGAACGCAGCATCGAGATGTCTTTTTCAGAGCCAAGGAGTGGTTTTAATTCATCCAGCTCCAAACATATATGGGTAGGGTGACCTATTACGTCGCATATGGCGCTGACTAGTGATTCCCGTTGAATGGCGGGGGTCACCATCTTCTTTCCTCTCTTCTCGGTTTTCTTGGCCGTGATATCCAATTTTGTAATGGGAAATTCCTTTACGGTGGTGGTCTCAGTCATTTCTTGGATTGGTGGGGGCTCCTTGGGACTGAGGGGCTTCAACCATGTGGCATTAACGTGGGTGGCTCCTATTTCCGAAGGAGGAACGAGGTACCAAAGTGGGAATGCCAATGATATGTTGGGTAATACCAGTGTTGCCAAAACTTGCCAGAAGACGAAGCCAGCTGGAGGGTAGAGGAAAGGGGTTTGGGAAGCGGCGTAGGCTAGAGAGGCTACCGTGGCCGATGCCTCGGTGTCGTTATAGTTTGAGTCTGTGTCTCGACTAGCCTCAATGCTTGATGTGGACATCATGCACACCCGAACCCCTATGACATCAGGTGGTGCCTCAGGGATAATGGGAGGATATCTTAGGAATGACCCTAGAACGGACGATGATTTGAATTGGCCAGAGCCATATTCTTGGTGCTATGAAAGACCATCCAAGGTTGTATCTACATAGGCTATAATTACATCCGTGTTGGTTAGGGGGCGCTTCTCTCTGTGTGTCAGCTGGTCTACAGTAATGATGAGGTCCTCATGGGGGAACATCATAATATGGAAGACAGAAGAGGCTATGGGGGACATGGTGTACATATAACTCCACCTGAGGAGTATATTGTAATCCAAGTGAGCATCCAAGACTTCAATGTCTATGTGGATTGTCTTTCCAGCTAGACAAATCGAGACATTTTGGTAGAGGCTGACGGGGGTAGACGGACGACCGTCATATGCTCGAAGCGTTCTAACTGAGGTTTTTAGTTCATGAGAGCCTAACTTCTACCAAACATTTTTTGACATGATGCATGTCGATGCACCCTCATCTATGACACAACGGTGAATAGTGATATTCTGGACAGACACTGGTATCTGGAAGGTGACCATGGAATGAAGTCGGAGGGTGGCTTTGTCTAAATCAAAATCCATCAGGCACGTATCAGTAGGGTTGATAGCGCATGACGTGAAAAGTAGGCTTTCTGTTGTTTTGGGAAAAATTGCAAGACTTCCAAAGCTAACATGGCAGTGAGAGATTGTAATAAATCATCCAGGATGCTATAGTTATGGGCCACTTTGGAGTAGTTTCCTACTTGCCTATTATGTCCCTTTTCCATCTTTGGCAATGGTTATATATGCATATTTGAAATGGTAAAAGGTTCAATTGGCACACTATTACTTTCCCCTGACGTATTGGTGTCTAATGGGGTGTCGTAGTTGCGATTCCATGTCTGGAAAAACATCTCTTCTCTAGTCATGTAGATTTCATGGTTGTTTTTCGTGGAATGATCTAATTTTTGTGGGTGAGTGCTTATCGTTCCTTGGTTGGAGAAAGGTTCTTGCATCATGCCAGGCTGCTGGGAAGATCCTCCTTGTCCTCGGTTACTTTGTAGCTTTTTTAGCTCAGGAAGATTGGGATAGTGGTGAGTATAGTTCTCGTACTCTCCACATATCGAACATGAATGGTTTGTTCAAAGAGGTGGCCTTTTGATCTGTCATTGGGCATTACTTGGCTCCTGGTTCTGATTCCGGTTGAAGTTACATCCAGCATGGGATCGCAGTGGGCACTGTTGGTTGCTTCCCCCTGTCCAGGGTTCCCTTTTGGCTTGATTTTTTATTTTTTCTTTACCACGTTAGGAGGATAGTTCTTCTGGTTATACTAGTGTGGTCGGTTTTGGGATGGTTGCAAAAATTTCACCTGTGTGTTGGTTTGCATAGGTGGGTCGTGTGTTGGGGATTGAGCATAACATTGTCCCAAGTTTGCACCTGGCCGTTGGAGGGGAGCTTTTCTGTCAGTGTTTCTTTCTGCGTATTGGGTCCCCTCAGCCAGAGGATAAGGTCCTCCCTCGTGATACGCTTGCACCCTATTAGTCAAATTTTGTTGAGGCATATAATTACTTTGAAATCTGGGTTGAGACATGTTCTGGGTAGAACTACATGCATAACTGGGGCTTTTACTACTGTTGCCTAGGTAACCTTGGATCATTAACCCAATTAGCATGTTTGCAGAGTTTGACACACCTAGCAATTATTTAGAAGTTTGCAGGCACGGGGCATTAGGAAGGATGTTGTAAATGTATCCTGACTGCGTATAAATCAGTTCAAGATTTTGGGCTTTACTAATTGCATCCTCTTCGGATGTGGGGTTTTGCTGCGCCACATCCTTTGAAATCTCTGTTGTCAGACTTTTCAAGAATAAATCTAAGAGGACCCAATCGTCAAGTTTATATTTACATAAACTGTGATGCTGCCTCCATTCATGAAGATGGTCTGAGATATGGACAGTGGGGGTTTGTCTAAAATGAGTCAGTAATTCCATTCCTGAATCATGGTGAATGGGTAACTGAAAAATATGTGAGGAATGCAGTAGAAAGGGCGGTAAAGGTTCCATGTGAAGCTGAGGGTTGCTCCACGTACCATTTCGTGGCTACTCCTATAAGTGTGCATTGAAAAAACCTCAATCGAATAGTGTCATCAATGATACTATTCGATGAGCACCATAAATGAAAGGTCATTACATGATTACATGGGTCTTCTGCTTGCTTGCCTTCAAATTTTGGTATATCTGAAGGGAGCTTCATGGGCATGACAGGCCATGTAGGATTGTGTGTGATGGGGTCATTCATTAGCTTGGTTAAATCAGGTAGATTCAATGAAGCTACGAAAGGTGACTTGGAGGTTGATGCCATTGCAATGTGTGAAGACACGATGTTCTGGTTAGAATGAGGGTTATTCTGCGACATACCTTGCTGTGTATTCATCTAGCTTTGCGAATAGGATGCACTCCTCTACCCCCTAGGGGTCGAGGGAGGAGTGGCATGTGGTGTGGTGGTGGGAGACCGACTAGGGTTCCCAGCTATGGTTGCTCCTATGAAGGATGAAACAATGATGGTGGCAATGTTCCATATTTGACGCCTAAATGGAAAAATACTTGGAACCCCTCCTAGTAATGCAGGGAGGTCCAAAAGATGCCTGGATCGATGAGGTTCCATTGGGACCATTCGGGTGTCGACTAGGTTAGGTTTTGGAAAACTTTGAGAGGATAGAGTCTATGATCAAAGAAAAATTATGGCAACATACATAAAAAAAAGCAAAAATAAAATAATTTTTCCGTTTAAATTAATTTATGTGATCAATCAAGCAAAAAAAATGGTTATTTGTTTATTTCCGTATGATACTCAAAATCCTAGAGGACCTATTGCATCCTCACACACTCAAAAGTAACTGGGCCTTGAGAGGATATCTTTCGAGTGCTAGAACAATGTCTCGTAAGAGCTGGTGATGGCCCCAGTTAGCCGAAGAGAATCCACCAATGTAAGGGTAGAGGGTCGGGCGCTTGCCTTCACCGTCACGTATAGGGTAAAGGATGCCCTAGTTTTTGGCCACTAAGAACCATGATCCCACATGAGTTTTCAAGTATTGAGATTTTTGGTAGTCAGCTAATAGTACTGAGTATCATCTGGGTCAGGTATCCTCAACTGATACCGCACGCACTGTGCCTAAGCCTAACCCCCTCTGAATCGGGTCTCTGCCGTGCTTGGGTTTTATTTTCCGTGGGCTGATAGGTGGATTTGAAGCTCCCTAAATACACAAATTCTATGTTTCAATATGAAGTATGATCAAGGTGGCTTATTTGATACCTACCCCCTTGATCCTAACTTAAGCTATAAATTCTTTTGTGGCCCCTGTGGGGAGAATTTAGTGAGCTTGGTTAAGTTAGTTTTAGGTGTCTTTATTTTCTTAGTGGGTGAGCATGCGTGAGCATAAGGTGAACAAGCACATAGTTTGAACGTGTGGATATTGTTGATCCTTTACAAAATTTCCTATTTAAACTATGTTATATTGTTCCTTTCTCAAATGGAAAACATGTGCAGATAATGGGTCGCTTTCAAATTTTCCTAGTTAATATATGTGACTAACTATAAGGAGATTGTGAATTGTGAATATGGAGCATTCATATTCTTACTTAGGATCACCAAAGGGTGCAAAGGTAGCAGAGATTAATTTCTCTTCTATAGACAATTCAATCCTAGTCCTGCAATTCCTAATGCAAAAATTGAACTAAACTAAAAATTTCTACCCTAGAAAAAAAAAACCTAGCTGTGCATGTGTGGTATTGGGCCACTTACTTGGACTAGTTATATAGGTGTGCATACCAAACTTTGCAAAACATAAATTTTTCGAAATGCAAGTTAATTTCCCCCCTACTTAAACTATGTGGAATTTTTTTCAAAAATCAACTTGAAGAAAAACTGACTCTAAGCCTACTGAAAGCAACTAAAAGTGAGTTCTAACAAGCTGTGGGGTATCACAAAAAGTGTTGGCAGATAAATTAGAGGCTGCCAAGCACCTTACAAGAAAAAAATGACAGAATATGGGGATAAATTTCTCATTCTGTGAATTGCGCGCAAAAGGCCGTAACAGGCGCGCTTTCCTACACGCGGGTCAGCACTGAACGCGTGCCCTGCGCACCTGTGAGTAAAAAACATGTGCAAATTCCTGCATGTGAAAAAAAAAAATAGGAGCTTCTTTTCTTCAGTCTATCATTCAAAGTGAATCAAGGGACTGCAAGATAGATCAAAGGACTATCAGCTCCACTCTCCAGCATAGACAAAGGTCTCTTGCAAAATAAGGCACAACCACATAAACTTGGTAAAATGTTAGTGGAGTCACCAATCCTGTTGTGGTGGATTTGGTGCACGGATGTACGAAATCGCACCAGTTTAAGGGGTGTGGTTCATCCCTTTAAAATATAGGTAACAGGAAGAAAGTGGTGGAGTTCAAAATCATACAATCTAGAGGAAAAATCATACAAATGTATACTCAACTTAAACTAAAACTAAAACACAAATATACAGAAGCTATTGAAGAGAGTCAAAAGATAATAATGCAAATGGTGACTCAACGCCCCTTCTTATTCAGCGTTTGATACAAAGAAGAAATTTTACACACTTCCCAAAGGGCCCCTGGACAATGGTTCTAGGTCCCTATACAAGGATTTTTTTTTCGAAGCTTGCCTCGGTGCAAGCTCCCTCTCTCTCTGCTGTGATATACTAATATTGTTGGATGGCCAACAATTGAGTCCCCTGTATCTCCAACTCCGGGTCACACATTACTGGTATTACTTGGGAAATTATGGCCCGCATAGCAATGTGATCACCCATTCCTCATATCATGGTGGCTTTATATAGGGTATTTCAAAACCTCCTCCCCTCCCTTGGTACATGGTAGATGGTGACCCAAGGGAGAGGTATGATTCCATTGTGTGCTTGAATTATTCCATCGTGTGCTCACATAGTGTCTAAGGAGGCACCAGTGGCTGTCCTTAGGCGGCTTCATGTAAGGAGTAACTTGTATTTTTCTTTTATGTGCTCTTGGATAGTGACATTTCGCCACTCTTAGGAATGCGCGCTTATTGGGAAAAAAGGCGCGCAGAAGGCACACTTGTCGAAGGATAATGCGCTCAAATAACATTTTATGACTAGTTCAAACTTGATTTCCTTTAAACCTTTGAGATTTTAAATACTTTTTTGATTGCATAATGTCTTCTTGCATTGTAAATCCTTTGGCTTGACATTTATTAATTCCATCTTCTGCTGTACAATTTTCCAGTGTTAATAGATGGACATACCTATTTATCTCCTATAATGTTGATCCCCATTTGTCATTTCTTCGAGTCCTCTTCCTTCATTTCCAAACTGACCAATTCCTCCCATCCCATTTGGGATCAAATTCTTTGGTTCCCATATCTAAATGACTTAAATATCAAACTACATTGACCCCCATAACCAAAAATCCAATAAAATCTGTTCAAAATTCTAAATCTCTTCATTATGTCTAGAGCCCAAGGATCGTCCCACATATTCATTCTAGCTATTCTGTTCTTTTTCATGGCTCTTTATTTATTTTGTATTTTGACTTTCCTTCCCTATAAAAACAAAAGAAAAACCATTTTCTTTTACTTACCTCCCATACCTCCTCCTTCCATATCCGTATATCCACTTGGTTCCTTCCTTCTCAAGCCATCTCTTCACCACCCTTTTCATAAAATATTGTAGAAAATTCTTAGGTGGTTGTTGCTTTCGGACAAGGTAGGTTCATATATTTTTGCTAGAGGTCATTGCCTTCATTATAATTGGAAACCATGTATTATTTTTATTCCATATAGTCGCGTGCTTTAATTCCCTCGTAATTTTATTATATTATATTTCCATTTTTTTATTGCATAATACATATATGATAGTTCCTTTTCATTAGAATAATACATATATTAATAATTTTATTTTTATAATTTCCTTCGTATTTTGTATAATACATTGTTCTTATATTTTATTTTATATAATATGCTATATATATTATGATGTTCGTACACACATTAACTACCCCAATCAATATATTCATTATATTTTTATTAGTGAGGTATTCACTTATTTATTTTTTACTTGGACATTTTTATAATTAGATAGTATGCATTAGAGTGCAGTAGATGTGATGCATGCATCTCTACATAACATATACATGCCTCATAAGTGTACTAATATTCCTATGCTACTAATGATTTGAGAAGGGTCGTTACATACACCCCTCCTTCAAACACTTTTTCCTCGATGTTAAGGTTTATATGGTATGTTAGTAATTAATTTAGTATTTAATATAATCATGTAAGGATTTTGTTCCATGATTAAATTATTATATATAATGTGAGAAAAGTTTTAAATTTCTCTTTAAACATTCATGAATTTCCCCAAGAGAGTTCCCAAACTATTTTAGAATCATCCTATCCTTCCTAATATCTTTCACTCCCATCTTTCGCGTCAGCTATATTAACCTAACCATCCATAAATACCCATGGGTGGGACCATCGAATACATCGACCTAACTTCCCAGTAGGCATTTGGTAGTCATTATCACACAATCCTACCATGACTCCAAGTTTTGGAGGATGTATAGTGGGAAATTCATCCACCCCTCCTTGTAAGACCAAGGTCAACACCCTATCATGGAATATTTTTGTGCCTCAATTTTTCTTAGACTTTTTTCATCGTGTGGTCAGTTTGGGTAACAATATAGTTTGGAATATAAACACTTGTCTACATATTATAACATATGAAACAATATATTCAAATAAGTATTTCCAACATTCATATTTGTTGAAATCTATGCTATTTATTTTGAGTTCACTTAACATATTTGTCTATGTCTAGCCAACATACATATAGTTAGCTTTCACATTAAGTAGTCAAGTGTGGCCACTATATTTATATATATCTCATTAATAATATGAAATATATGGTGTTAACATAATCACACATGTTGGTATACATGTATCAACAACACGTACATATTTAATTAAGCATATATGTGATCCATAAATTTCCGCCAATATTCGAATGGCTATTTTGTCATAACAGATCTGATAATAAATATTAAGATGTGGAATTTATACACTATTACAATTTTATTAAACTTCTAGATCTATAAATCTAACTATAATTAGTGCATGCATGGAAATGGAAATTATGCAGAAAAGTAGAGAGCGAAAATATAAGCCCACACAAACACACATAGGACACAATATATGCTCTCGAGGAAACCCTTTCAAGAGGAAACTTAGTGGGAAGGTGAGATCGCTTCGCTCTCTTTCTCTGTCTAGAAATATGGTTGTAAGTACAAAGAAGTAATGTTTGTGGCATGTGATATGTTACAATTCACATATCCTCTCTATATGATAGATGTCCTATGTCTTCTACCTATCTTTTCTTAGCTGTGGAACAAAATTCTCTCGAAAGAATGAAATGTCGCTTCCTCCTAGTGGCATGGTTACAACACAACCTGATAGCTTACTAGTGGTTAATTTTAACTAAATCAACTCTTAACTAGAGTTACAATATAGACTATTCTATATTATTTTACATCAAAAAAAAGTCTTTATATATGTGGGTTGACATGGTATCGTCCCGAACTATAGGTGTGAAAAAAGGAAGGCAATCTTCTAAGAGGCATAACGATTGCATATCGACTTATTGAAGTGCTTCTTGCATCATTGCAAAGGTATTTGTGTTTGGAATAACATGGAAAGGTATTGCACTTAAGAGGAAACGTCTTACCCCCAAAAAACATCATTTTATCCCTCAAAACGCTCTCGGAATGTTTCACAACCCATTTTTAGAAACTAGGTCCTACCAGTAAAAATGGCTTTGTGAGTTGATTTCTTCACTTTTTCCACTCCAAATTCATATAGGTAAATGAAAAAAAATCTAATGATCCAAAAAATATTTTACTAAATGAGGTGAGGAAATTTTTCCTCCACCTTCTCTCTGGTGTCCCATTTAGCTTTTCCTGGAAATTGTGTGTTCAACCCCAACTGCCAAAGGTCATTATGCCCCTATATTGTAGTTCTAGACCTCTTTTTCAAAATATATTTTCTTTCAACTCTTCCTCAGCGTTTGGTGCTAAATCCTCCATAGATGGTAGCACATGTTCCTCTTCATAATCTAGTATGGAAGGATCACAGAGTTTCAAATTCTCTACATTCACAACTAAGTAAATGCACATATATGGTGGTAAACTGAGTCAATAGGAATTATCACCCACCTTTTCATGTATCTCAAAGAGATCACAACTCAGAGCCTTGATTTTATTACCAGGCCTCTACAACTTCTCCTTGTTTAACTGTAGCCATACTATGTATCCCACCTTAAATTCTTTATATGTTTTGTGTTCATCATGCCTGGACTTATACTTAGCCCGTGACTTTTGCAGTGTCTTATGTACCTATAGATGGATCTTCCTGATATTTTATATAAAATTTTCAACCGTCAAAGCATCTCGTGTAAGATCTTCCCTCACTCCTCCTTGATACCCATATGCAATATTAAAAGGTGAAGTAGAAAATATCCAAAACAAATCTCAAATGGCGACTTTCCTGAAGAAATGTGGACTTATCTATTGTAGGATGTTGTATGTATACCATATTTTCATCCCAAGTCTTCAAATGATTTTAGTTGTATCCCCTCAGAATGTGCATCAAAGTCTTATTGAATACTTCTCTCGTCTTATTGAATACTTCTCTCTTCCCATTTTCCTGTGGATGGAATGTTGTGTCTCTTTTCAACTTTTTATCCATATTCTCCCATAATTTAGTCTGGAATGCACTGAGAAATATTGTATCCCTGTCTCAAATTATGCTCCTTGGTATCCCAAAGTGCACCCAGACCTGTCCAAACAACAAGTTTTTTTGCTTCTTGTCTACTGATGGCCTTTTTATAGGGCAACATAACACACATCTTTCTAAACCTATGAACTACCAGGAACAGGTAGTCATCTTGCTTCTTGGTTGTCGGTAAAACTCCCACAAATTCCATGGAAATTATTTCCCAAAGACGAGTAGGTACAAGTAAGGGATTATATAGACCCTGTTTCTTTTTGCTAGGATTTCTGGTATAGCACAACAAGCATCCTCTTATGAACCTAGTACCTAGTCTTTCATATTGGCCTAATACACATATCTTTGTAAGGTAACCATGATATTCCCTAGACCAAAGTTCTCTCCAAACCTTTGAGGTGTGAGCTTCTCTAATCAATTGCAATCTATCACCTTTAGGAACACATATATTATCCAACATGTAAAGTAACCTCCTAGATATGGTAGTCAACGATGTTTTCTTCATCGTACACATGACTTTGACTCTGGAACTACTGATACACCTATTTGAATTCCTCATCCTCTGAATATAAATCTATGTCTACATCATGGGTTAATGGATCCATGTTCATAAGAGTCCCGAAAGTTGTAAATATTTGATGTGGGTGGTTTTGATAGCATGTCGACCAACTTGTTTTTGTTGCCCTTCTTACACTTGATCATAAAATTATTTTTTTGTAAAACCCCATCCACTTTCAATGAATATTATATTGTAGCTTCCTTTGGGCCTGCAAGTACTATAACAACTGGTGATATGTGTGGATTGCTTTCTCATTTCCCATAAGATAGTGCTTCCACTTCTTCACGTCTTTCACCATGGCATAAAGCTCCTTATCATAGGTAGGGTAGTTAATAACTACCCCATGAAAAAATTCAAAATGGTAACATACAGACTTTCCTTCCTACATCAAGACATCTCCCATAGCATATGCACTCACATTTGTCTCCACTTCAAAATGTCGTTGCATGTTAGGTCATGCTATAACTAGTGCTTCACTAATCTTCTTCTTTAACTCCTCGAAAGCCCTCTCTTGACATTTTCCCCACTGGAAACTCTTCCCACATGCTGTTACGGCATGGAGTTGTGCTGATACTACTGAAAATGAGACTATGAATTTCCTCAAGTACTTTGCTACCCCAGTGAAACTCCTCGCCTCAGAAACATTAGTAGGCACTGACCTTTTCATGATGGCCTCCATCTTGGAAGTATATATATTCAATTCTCCTCCGCCGATCACATAACCCAAACAGAACAAGTATTGTTGCACAAAATCACACTTCTCGATATTTTTTAGTAGCTAGTGCTTCTCCAATGCTTCTAGCACCTGCGTCAAATGTGAAATATGGTCCTCCCAAGTAACACTATGTACTAATATATCATCCAAATAAAAAATAAAAAATCAATCTATAAAAGGGAACAATACATCATTCATTAATATCATAAATGTAGCTGGTGCATTATATAGGCCAGATGCAATAACTAACCACTTATAAAAACATTTCCTGGTTTTGAAGCCGATGTTCCATTTATCTTGTTCTTTGACTCAAACCTGTTGATATCTAGACTTCAAGTCCAGCTTGGGGAACTACTTTTCTTGCTACAATTGCTGTAGCGGATCGTCTATCCTGGGCATGGTGTATCTATTCTTGAGTGTGATTTTATTCAACTCCCTGTAATCTATACAAATCTGCCAAGTCTTGTCCTTGTTTGGTACAATTATCATGGGTGACCCACATGGAAATGCACTCGTTTGAATGACACCATATTCTATCAGCTGGTCCAAATATTTATTCACCTCACCTTATTCTATAACACATTGCCTATACAACCTAATATTTGGAAATGGGGAGTCTAGCAATAGTTGGGTCTCATGCTCCACTTCTCTCTTGGGTGGTAACCCTTTATGCTCTCAGAACACATCCGTGTATGCCTATAATGACTCCTCCAATTGTTGTTTCTGTTTCTTATTACACCCCTCTAGGTATTCCTTGCCTCTTATTAACTCCTCTTAAAAATATATTTCTCTTAAAAATATTAAAACATACTTCCTTTTGGAACTCATCAATTTCTTGTCTTTTTTGGCACTTACCAGCGAACGTTTCGACCTTCCTTTGTGTGCATTGATGATAAAGTATTTTTCTTCCTTGCTGAGATGATACTCATTAGATATCCTCATGAATATTTCATCTCACATGTAAATGTATGGAATCTCAAACATGACTCCAAATACATCAAGGGGAACCACATCTAGATCTACTTCATCAATAAAATCAGCACTCATAGAAAATCTAATTTTATATTTTTTTGTTACCTTCAACTCTGCATCATTATTTACCCAGCCCAATGGATAGAGGTTTAGATGATCATGATCTTCTAGCCCCAAATTCTTAACCATCTCTGTTGCAATGAGATTTTCTTGTGATCATGATTCAAAGAGAGCATCAATCTTCATCTTCTTGACCTATATCTTTATATGGAAGAGCTTTGTCATTTCTTTCTCATCCTGTTGTTGAAGGCTATTGAGGTTTACCTCCTACTTTACTTCTCTACAGACGATATTCTCATCCACATCCGAGTTTCTTTCAACTTTCTTGCTCAAAATAGTAGCCCTGAGATTCTTCTTCGTGTTACTTTTCTTCTTGTTCCTCAGGTTTAGCTCTAGATGCAACTTCCAACACTTCACCTTTTTATGGCCATCAATGTTGCACTATTTCCAATGGTTGCTAGGATCTTTGTACTTGTTTATTCTAGCTATAATATTCTTATATTTTCCCCCTTTTTTCTTTTGCTTCCCCTCTTTAGAAGCTTCTTGTTGTTCCTTCTGCTTCGATCCACTTGATTTTGCTATCTTCAGGCCTACTTTCTCTAGGTATTGTGCTTATACAAAAGCCTCATCTATCAATTTGGGCTTGAAAAATACCACTTCCTCACGAAGATGTTGGTCCAGAGCCCTAAAATACTTGAGTAGTGCATGTGGGTTCTTTGGAGAGATACCCAATATTACAGTGATCTTCCTGAATTTTGTGGTGTATTCATGTACACTTTTGTCTGGCTTCTGCTTCAAGTAATACCACTGGATCTAGAATTCCTCCATGTACACAATGTGATAAAATTGTGACTTAATGAGGGTTTTTAAATCTTCCAACTTAGTCATTGAAGCTTTTCACTCCAACCTCATGGCTTTTGTGTGCTTCTCCCAGCAAGACAGTACATGACCCTCTAATTTCAGTGGCGCAAGTGAGATATTTTTCCCTTCCTCAATATGATGGACGTTGAAATAAACTTCTAGTTACTGCAACCAATGGTTCAAATTCAAAGAATATGTCTCGTCGTGGTAAGAATTGATATCAAATTTTTCCTCCATTTTAAAAAGGGATTGATTCACGACACTTGAGCTGGGTTGATATTTTCTAGGCTCTTTCTTCGGCTAGTTCTTCATGTCTTCCCTACCTCCTGATTCCCCTTTTTATTTTTTCTCTACATTTAAACCCCCATATTCTCCAAATATCCTCATATTATTGCTTACGGCCGCCATGAGGAGGTTGACATTGTAGATTATGTCCATGAATTTTTGTCCAAGCCGAGAAAACCTCACCTCTCTAGGATCACAAGGTTCATTTAAAAAATTTTCATCCATGATTAGGGTTTTACGATTTTCGGCCCTGCCGATATAGATCCCTACAATATCGAAAAAAAATACCCAAAGACACCTATTATTATACTAAATGATCCGTAAAATTTCATGGATATTCCACTCAACAGTTCGCCACAACATATCTGATAATAATATATTAAAACACTTAAATTCTACACTATTATAGTTTTATTAAACTGCTAGATCTGTAAATTTAACTGTAATTAGTGCATGCATGCAAATGGAAATTATGTAGAAAAGTATAGAACAATAAAATAAACCCACAAGTACATAAGACAGAAGATGTGTTCTCTGGGAAACCCTTTCAGGAGAAAACCCAACTGGAAGGTGAGGTCACTTCACTCTCTTTCTCTTTCTGGAAATATGGTTGTAGGTATAAAGAAGTGATGCTTGTGGCCCGTAGACTTCTATAGTGCACAGATCCTTTCTGTGTTCTCTACCTCCTACCTCTAATGGCTATATTTTCAGATTTATGGAACATAATTCTCTCGGAAGAATCGAATGTGTCTTCCTCCTAGTGGCCCTGTTATAACACAATACGATGACATACTAGTGGTAAATTTTCACTACAAAAAATCTTAAATAGAGTTATAATATAGACTCTTCTAGAGTCTTTTACATAAAAAAATTATGGCTAGCCCATTTTTCCATGAATAATGGGGGCTGACGTGGCATCCTCCTGAACTATAGATGTGAAAACTGGAAGGTCAACTTTTGAGTAGCGTAAATTTTTCATACGGACTCTGGTAGACACACTTCTTGTGCCATTGGAAATGTCATTGTATGTAAAAAACCATAAAATAGTGTGACAATGGAGAAAAATATGTTTACCCCAAAAACAATCGTTCGATGCCTCGAAATGCTCCTGGAAAGTTCCATACGATGTTTTTCCAAATTGGGTCTCGCCGACAAAAATTGTCCCGTGAGCTTATTCCCCCACCTTTCTACTCCAAATGCATCGAGACGAACGACAAAAAATATACTGATCCAATTCAGATAAAAATGATAAAACATAATCATTTGAAATAAATTCTCACGTGTACCTCTTCATTGCTATAAATAAGTTCAAAATGATAGTCTCATGTATCCAGATAAAATAACGTAAATATATAGAAAATAGAGGTTTTGAGTGTTTCAAAATTCAAAAAAAATTGGGATAGTTCTCACATATGGTCTTTTTGTCTTCCTAAGTAGCCGGCCCAAGACTATTCTTGTCCCATTGGACCCTAGTGAAACTAGAAACACAAAAATATCTTCCATTGGATCCCTTACTCATACACCCCTTGGAATAAATCAACCACCATAAGGAGGTGACCTCAAACTACCACACTGAAAGAAGTTTTGGGGAGTCTTCCCTATAAATATTACCTCTGCGGGCCTTGCTTGAGTGTGTTTGGTGCATGTATGTATGAAATCAAACCAACTTAAGGGGTGTGGTCTACCCACTTAAGTTATTGGTAACATGCAGAAAAATAAGTGGAGTCAAGCAAGTTAGTGGAACAAGATAGAATGATAAACATACTAGATACAAAAATAGCATGCATATATAAACTACAAATCAACTAAAACTAAAAATAAATAAACACAAGCTCTGAATAGATTTAAACATCTACAATAATACGAACGGTGGCTCTTCAGCCCCTCTTATTGAGTGCTGGTAGGAAATAAGGATGAAAATTTTACCCTCTTGCCAAAGAGTCCCTAGAACATGGGTTCTAAGTCACGATGCAAGGGTGTTTTTACTCAAACCTTGCCTCAGTGCAAAGTTTCCCTCTCTCTACTGTGGTAGACTGAACTTTTTGGATGGCCAACAATTGAGTCCCCTCTATATTCAGCTGGGGATCACACACTACTGGCATTGCTTAGGCAATTCTGGCCAGCATAACAATGTGTTCACCAATTCTTCATGTCATGGTGGCCTTATATAGGAGAATTCAAATCCTCCTTCCCTCTCTTGGTAAATTGTGGATGGTGACCTAAGATAGCGGTATGATTCCTTTGTGTGCTCACTTGATGTTTAAGGAGGCTTTGGTGACTGTCCTTAGGCGGCTTAAAGTGAGGAATCATTGTCTCGGAGTGTGCTTTCTGTGATCCTGGAAAGTGACATTTCACCACTCCCAGGATTGCGTGCATTTAAGGTCATATGACGCAAAGGCACTCTTCACGAAGGATAATGTACACAAGAGCATTTATGGTTTGCTGAAATTTGATTTTTCCTTAGAACTTAGAGACTTTTAAATACCTTCTAGATTCTGTAATGTCTTCCGGCCCTGTAAATCCTTCTTCTTGACATTAAATAATGTCATCTTCTACTTGTATGATTTTCCTGTGTTAACAGTTGCCCCCTCATTTGTGAGGTCTAGGAAGAACTATATAGCCAAAATACATTATAATTTCTTTTCTGTATATTGTGCATAGAGAGAGAGAGAGAGACCTACGTGAATCTTGGAATTTGAAACACCCTGCACCAGTTCCAAGAATGACCATTTCCTAAGGGACCCCTGTAAGCAAATATAATACAATACATATAAAAATTTTCTACAAGGCGAGCATGTCCCATGCTCGTGATGCTGTGGCTAGTTAAAAAAATATATTTGATAGATATATGTTTTGTCTGTATCACTGATATGGTAGTGATATGGTGGTTGCTGACGATGATTGCTCACGCCCTTCGGGGTGTTTTTTCTTTGACAATAGGTTGAATATGGTACCCATATGCATAAAATTGGTATGGAATATAGCTGGGAATTGTATGCATAGGATCTGGTTGGGACCTTCCCATGTCAGAATTACTAAAAGAGATGCTTATGGAGGCATGGGTCTTTGACGAATTTTATCAAAGTGCAATGGTTGTAAGGTACGATACCATCTTGACATGAAATATTTTTTTGTAGTCGAATGTCTGGAGGATCAATGGCATCTGTGGGCAATGATGTCTCCCATAGTTCCATGAGAGGATGCCCCTTTTATGGAGAGGGGTAATCCAAGGTACCTCTTCCTTTTTGGAAAATAGGTGTCGAAGTCGAAAAAAGAAAGCCTCAACCGAACGAGGGGTTGCCGACGTGAGGGGTCGACGACCTGTAGGTAATGGGTTTAACATGTAGAAATTTGCTGAATAATGATTAATTATCCACCGAGACTATCCTGATCACATACAATTCGAATTAATATGCAACACATAATCTCTTCCACTCAGATCATCAAACATGCGGAAATAAAATCAAGCGATAACACATCAAATCATAATACACATTAACACATTATGTATGGGGAAAACTTATAGATGAAAAAAACCGCAGCTATTGTGTATATTATAATGGATAAATCATGTAACAAACTCATTACAATACTCCTCACAAGTACTCAGTACTTTCTCATAAAGTTACACACCAACTAGCTTAGTTTTGAACAGGTTACTGGTTCAAAACTCACCGCCAATTTCCTTGCCTCTATTGCGCAATCATGGCCTGTCTATATAGAGATCCAAGGTTCGAATCTCCTTGTATTGACAGTGCAATCATCATGGGAAATTCCTCCAAGTGTGGTGCAAATCTCATGCACAACTGATGTCGCCATTGATAGCTAACTCCACCCTTTCATCTACCTCTTTCACTGGTCTCCACTGAACTGATCATGCACTGTAGTGAACTGATGTGTTCTTGAGTTGAATAATGAGTTACTAATTAATGAATTAAATAATATTTAATTCACTCCACTCATAACTAATTGATTAGCTAGTTAAACTAATCTCAACCAGTTCAACTAAAATAAACAGAACACAACTCCACTAGGTGTCTCATTAACTCCACCAAACTTCTGCCACTGAAGTCCTAACTGAAGTCAACCATGCATGATGCCATCAAACCCTTGGGAATAGCGTAATTCCTCTGTCAGATGCATGAGCCACTTCCAAGGCTCGAACTGAAGTGCTCCAAGAGAGTAAATTGAAGTTTATAGTCTAAATATTATTAAGGGTAAATAATATTTGACTTCCCTATTTTTAGGAGAGGCAGTCTAAAAATAGACTTCGACCTCTTCGACCTATAGGTCACAAAAATAGAGTCCCATCTATGTTTACCAACATGACCAATGCTCCAAGAATCTCATACTGGAATCCCCGAACCATGCTCCATATGTCTAAAAATAGACATAGTCTAAATATAGACTTTGCGCCAGAATTCGCCTGCGGGCCGACTTAGTGAAGGCGACTTCATTTCACTAAGCTCCATCATCTTGCTGCATTTTCAACACTCCCTCTCAGCAAGATATGGATTATCTGCAACCCCTATCCTGCCTCTGTGGAATTCGAATTTGCTCCTGGTGAGCGCCTTCGTCAGGATGTCGGCATCCTGATCCTCCGTGGAAACATATGAAAGCATCATGATTCTCCGCTGAACACAATCTCTGATATGATGGTACTTGATGTCGATGTGTTTGGACCTATCATGAAATACTGGATTAGCCGAGAGTTTAATGCAACTCTGGTTATCACAGTAGATCACTGTAGGCTCCAAATGCAACCTGAACAATCCTGCGAGGATCTTCCTCATCCAAATAGCCTCGCATGCAACCAAGCTAGCTGCCATGTATTCGGCCTCTGCTGAACTGACTGCCACAGATCTCTGCTTCCTGCTGTACCAGGAAACTGCTGTTGACCCAATGCTGAAAACTCCTCCAGAAGTGCGCTTTCGGTCCGTTGGGCTCCCTGCCCAATCTGCATCAGTGAAGCCAGAAAGCTTCGCTCCATCCTCCTGTCTGTATCATAGACCATATCCCGATGTGCCTCTGATATAGTGCAATACATGCTTGCCTGCCTTCCAAAATATCTTGGTAGGCTTAACCATAGCTTGCGAAAGCTGGTTAACTGCATAGCATATATCGGGTCGTGTATTGACCAGATACATAAGCGACCCCACCAACTGTCAATAGACAGTGGCATCCACTACCTCCGCTGAAGTAGCATCCTCCTTCCTCCAACCAATAGGAAGAGGAGTGTCAACAAGCTTGCAACCTTGCATGTTGAACCTCTCCAGAATCTCTCGGGCATACTTGCCTTGAGAAACAAACAGTCCTCCGCTGCGCTGCCAAATCTCCAATCCCAGGAAATAATGAAGGATGCCCAAGTGCAAGATCCTCCTTGCATGAAAGTATCAACTGCTCATCGCCAGTCAAAATCAGATCATCTACATACAGTACAATGATCAAAAGCTTCCCCTCCACCACAATCTGGTACAGGTTAGGATCTGCCTCATTCCTGGAGAATCCAAGCCCGGTGAAGTAGCTGTCTATCCGAGTGTACCAAGCACGAGGTGCTTGCTTCAGCCCGTATAGTGCTCTCTTGAGTTGGCACACATACGACTCACTGTTGAAGATCTCGAAACCTTCAGGCTGCTCTATGTACACCTCCTCCTCAATAACTCCATTGAGTAACGCAGTCTTCAAATCCATCTGATGAATGTGCCACCCCATCTGCGCTGAGAGAGAAAGGATCGTCCGTATGGAAGAGTACCTTGCGACAGGTGCAAAGGTCTCCTCATAGTCAATCCCCTCGATCTGTGAAAAGCCACGGGCGAAAAATCTCGCCTTGTACTTCTCCACACTCCCGTCAGCCGCCTGCTTCACTTTGTAGATCCATTGCGAACCCACCACTGATTTCCCCACCGGTCTTGGGACAATCTCCCATGCACTGTTCCTGACGATCAAATCATATTCTTCGATCATGGCATCAACCCATGCGGGTTCCTCCATAGCTTCCTCAAAAGAGGATGGATCCGTCACGACACATTGACTCAGAAGAGCCATGTATCGAGTGTACCGATCCGGTGACTACCTCTGTCTACGCTATGTTGTAGGTGGTCCTACAACCTTCTCTGCATCCCAAGCCAGTCACTCAGCTTCTGTAGTGCGCATGCGCCCTCTGATGGTTAGCGCTGCATGGGTGGTTTCTTCCACCTCCTGAACTTCCTCTTGTGGCTGATCCACATCCGGAAGCTCCTCCTTAGGAACTAACAGCTCCTCATCTGCATGCAAGTGTAGCTCCCTCTCAAGCGAACACTGCATGGCTTTCTCCTCCTGTAATTCTATATCCCATCGCACAACAGTCTTGCGACTTTCTGAAAAATACACCTGATAGTTGTGAGGTGTATCAGTGTACCCCACAAATATTCCAACCTCAGCAGTTGGATCCAGCTTCCTTCTCGCATCCTTTGTCACATGCATGTAGACAGGAGAACCAAATATCCGCAAATGGGAAATATCAGGCCTCTTGCCAGAATAAGCCTCCTCTGGTGTACTCATGCCAAGAACCTTGTGAGGACAACGGTTCTGCACATACACTGCTGTATTGCATGCCTCAGCCCACAAGTGAAGGGGTCGGCCCTGATCATGCAACATCGCCCGTGCAGCACCCACGATCGTTCTGTTCTTCCGCTCAGCCACCCCGTTCTGCTGTGGGTTATGGGGTGCGATGAGCTCTCTACGAATCCCTTCTGCGCTGCAGAACTCCTTGAATTCAGCCGAGATGAATTCACCACCGTTATCACTCCTTAGAGCAATCACCTTCTTCCCCGACTCCTTCTCGACCAGTGCTTTAAACTCACAGAACTTCGCGAATGTATCGCTCTTCTTATGCATGAAGAAGATCCAGCACTTTCGAGAGAAATCATCAACAAAGATCACATAATACCTGTGCTTTGCTGTCGAAGCAACTGAGAAAGGACCACACACGTCTGTGTGAACTCTCTCAAGGATCGTCGTGGCGCGACTCTCCTTCTCGTGAAAGGTGGCTTTCACATACTTCCCTAAAGTACACCCCTTGCACTGATCTGACTGCGCAAGGGTGCCCTTAGGAAGTCCAGTAGAAATCTGCTGCAGAATATTCAAAGCTCCATGGTGAAGATGGCCCAATCTCCTGTGCCATAGTTCACCCTCATCATCCCAGCTCACCACATCTCCAGCCTTGCATGCCATAGCTGCGCAGTCATCTACCTGCAACTGATAAAGGTTCTGAGTTCGAACCCCTATCTTCCGGGTCTCTCCAGTAGTCTTACTGCGCAGGAAGGCTTTTCCTTCGCTGAAGACCACATCATACCCATTATCCTCCAACATCGCCACAGAGATCAAGTTCTTCTTCAATCCAGGTACATGCATGACATCCCTCAATACAAAGGTTTTACCAGACTCCCTCTGAAAGGATATGGTACCGATACCAGTCGCACTGTATCTACCATCATCGCCCATCTCGATGTGCACACCCAAATCTTTTTCCTCCAGATCTGAGAACAACTCCCGATCTCCCATCATATGAAATGACGCACCGTTGTCCAAGAACCATACCGATCCCAACACACTTGAAACCAAGCATGCGATCAGTGAAAAGTCAAGCTCGAACTGTGAAGCCAAAGCTTCTCCATCTGCAGATCTTCCCGCTTGCTTATTCTTCTTCTTCTTTGGACAATTGGTAGCATAATGTCCGTGATCATGGCGGTGAAAACACTTCACTTTCGCCATATCCTGCTTCTTTCCCTTTGCACCAGAATGAGAGGTTTTCTTACCCTTCCCCTTCTTTGCTTTGGCAACCAAAGCGCAGTTTTCTTCATCAACTCCCTTTGATGAAGATCCATCTCGAGTAGTCCTCCTTATCTCCTCCTGCATGAGATCCGCCCAAAGGCGCTCCCATCCCGGCAGCTTCTCCCGACCATTGACACTATCTTGATATGAGTGCCAAGCCTTTGAAAGACCAAGGAGAGCCAGGTCGACCATGTCCTCATCTTCGACAGTCACCCCCACACTTCCCAGCTCATCTCTGCATTGAGTGAACTTCATGAGGTATTTGGCGATACTGTCGCCTTTCTCCATCTTGATGTTCCTGAGCTTATCTTTGAGCGCCAGCTTCCTTTGGTCGCTCTTACTCTGGAATAGATCCGTCAAAGCTTTCCACATTAAATATGGAGTAGCCTTTCCATGCAGGCTGGATACAATATCATCCTTGACGCCCTCCAACAGGATCCTTCGACACTTCGCCATCTTCTTTTGCCATGCTTCGACTTCAGCAGGATCAATGGGCTTTTGGACATCCGTATCTACGAACTCCTTCAGACCATTATCTTCTAATACTACCTCCATGCGATCCTTCCATGAAACATAATTCGAACTGCCTTCAAGAGCATATTCGAGTCGCAAACCATTGAAATACATTTTCAACACTGGCACCAAGAAAACAAAATTGCTGCAAAATTTCGAATTCCACCTCAAAGCTCAACCGCTCTAGATCTGTGAGAACAAATTATTTCTAGCACAGAGATTTACTGCAAGGGGCATTTACCAGACCTTTCACTTTTCGAAGAAAGATGAATCCGGAGGCTACCTGGCCCGCATGCAGACTCTGTCTACCGAAATAAGTTTGTAATCACTGTGATGATCAATCTCTGCTTCAATACCTCTGATACCATGTAGAAATTTGTAGAATAATGATTACTTATCCACTGAGACTATGCTGATCACATACAATTCGAATTTATATGCAACACATAATCTCTTCCACTCAGATCATCAAACATGCGGAAATAAAATCAAGCGATAACACATCAAATCATCATACACATTAACACAGTATGTATGGGGAAAGCTTATAGCTGAAAAACCCCATAGATATTGTGTATATTATAATGGAGAAATCATGTAACAAACTCAGTACAATACTCCTCACAAGTACTCAGTACTTTCTCATAAAGTTACACACCAACTAGCCCAGTTTTGAATAGGTTACTGGTTCAAAAATCACCGCCAATTGCCTTGCCTCTATTGCGCAATCATGGCCTTTATATATAGATATCCAAGGTTAAAATCTCCTTGGCTTGATAGTGCAATCATCATGGGAAATTCCTCCAAGTGTGGTGCAAATCGCATGCACAACTGATGTCGCCACTGATAGCTAACTCCACCCTTTCATCTACCTATTTCAATGGTCTCCACTGAACTGATCATGCACTGTAGTGAACTGATGTGTTCTTGAGTTTAATAATGAGTTACTAATTAATGAATTAAATAATATTTAATTCAATCCACTCATAAATAATTGATTAGCTAGTTAAACTAATCTCAACTAGTTCAACTAAAATAAACAGAACACAACTCCACTAGCTGTCTCATTAACTCCACCAAAATTCTGCCACTGAAGTCCTAACTGAAGTCAACCATGCATGATGCCATCAAAACCTTGGGAATAGCGTAATTCCTCTGTCAGATGCATGAGCCACTTCTGTAGCTCGAACTGAAGTGCTCCAAGAGAGTAAACTGAAGTTTATAGTCCAAATATTATTAAGGGTAAATAATATTTGACTTCCCTATTTTTAGGATAGGCAGTCTAAATATAGACTTCGACCTATAGGTCAAAAAATAGAAGTCCATCTATTTTTACCAACATGACCAATACTCCAAGAATAACATACTGCAACCCCTGGACCATGCTCCATATGTCTAAAAATAGACATAGTCTAAAAATAGACTTTGCGCCAGAATTCGCCTGCGGGCCCACTTAGTGAAGGCGACTTCATTTCACTAAGATCCATCATCTTGCTGCATTTTCAACATAAAATAGGCATCTTGGAGAGGGGTGACTGAAAACTGATGATGGGAATTCAGTGGCCAAAGGTCACAGTATACAAAGCAGCTTGGCGATAGTCATAGTAATTTCTAATGGGGAAATCCCTTCAGTCGGTAGGACTTCCAGGGTGGGTAAAAACTGGTTATGAATTTCATGGTGGCTTGTGCGTGGGGGTGTAATACTCTAACCAAGGGTGTTGAGGGACTGCTGCCATGGGATAAAAATATGGATGAGAGGGTGGGGGGACGTATTTCACCATTTGTGGTCTTTGTACACTTACCAAAAGAAAAAAATAATGGGGTTTGGTTTGTACAAAACATAGATACTGGCACCCCAAAACATGAAAGTGTTCTCTTACTGATGTTATGAGGAAGGTATTTTGTTGAGGGTGGGGGTCCCATTGGTTGGTCTCATGTGTGGGGCTGATGAAGCGGATGAAAAAATATCACAGATGGGATTATGCTGGTGGACGTATGGTAGGAAAAATGTGAGGCACAATAGCGTGCTTTTGACCTTCATGTACAACCTAGTCGTCCAGGAAGGGGGTCTTATTATGTATGGTAAAACTTGACCTTATGCATGGTGAATGGATGGGCATGAGGTGCTTCTCGGACTAAAGTGGTATGGCCATGGTGTCACTTTTGCTCTGATATATGGTCTAGTATGGGTGACAACTGCCATGGAGGGGAGGCTCTACTGACTAATGAGGATATTTATCATGTGAAAATTGAGGTGATGATAAACACGGTCGGATATGAGGACCCTATGGTTTATTTATGATGGAGAAATGACGTTAGTATATGCAAAGTTTACTGGGACTCTATCATGTTGGGGGTAGAATGATACCTGCTCTGGAACTTACAGTAGATGGAGTTGTGGGTGGTTTGTGAGATTTTCCTACAAAAACAACTACCTCAAGTGAAAGAATCTTCTTTATCAAAAAATATTAAAATTCATGAGCTTTAAAAAAGAAGATGAGAGATGACATACCTGCCGATGCTAAAAAATTATTTTTTCAGAAGTGCGATTATGTGGCATCGCCTCTGTTCGTTATGGAGTATTGATCATGGTGCAACTTATGGTTCGGAGAACAGACATTATGATCTCTCGTTATGGTCATCCCAAGTTTTTGAAAAGGGAAATATATGGGTGAATATGGCTCTAATTCAATTCATTTGTACTTATTGAGTTCTTGAGAGGTCAGAAGCTTCTGCATAGCAGTTCTTGCCATTGTGGTCATCCTGAGCACTAGGTATTAGCAATAGCATGCCCAAGTAACCTCCATGATGTCCTAAACTTTAATGTTTTCATTTTGATAGTGCAAGGGCCCATACATACTTGGTTTGTAGGGATTCTGAGTGTTTTTTTGCCCTAGATTGCATGAGTGATCAGGGAAAAAGCGCGCCCTCTATGCGTATTTTCTAGGGATAAGGGCCCTTAAAGCGCTCTATTCCCCTTTTCTGGCGTGTCCTAAGTGCACCTGTGGAAAATACAGGTGCACCGTAAGTGTGCCTGTCTGAGGGACATGTGTGTAAAAGGCCGAGACAAGAAATTTTTTAGGTTTTGCCTATTTTTTATGGTTTTTTTGTTGCTAATGGGTACCTCTTTGGATGAAAATTTGTTTTGGAGGGAGCGGGATTGGCCCAAGCTCCATACTGCATTGGCTTCTGATGCTGGTGCACACCGTCAGTTGACACAATGGGGGATCCTAAATTTTGGGAAGAACGAGATTCTTTGGCTGCAGGACCGATTGCTACGCTACTTGATCCAACATTGGCATAGGAAGCGCAACATGTTGGTACTGCGTGTGACAAACCTGGTCATCCATCCTAAGCTGGATGTATATTTTGTGACCGGGTTACTGCCTTATGGTGAGGCACTGAGGTATCCACTCCCTTCGAGGAGAGTGCACTTGGAGAGGTTTCAAAGATGCCACCGTGTTCAGGCGCCTCTTATAGAGGGGTGCATCAGTGACAAATTTAGTAGAGCGATGTGCTCTGGCGGTGATTGTGCGACTTGCAGGGTCATCGGCTCTGCATCGAGCATTAGGCCCGCAGGTTGGAGTATTGCACCGGTTGCGGTCTGGGCAATTTTATAATTTTTCCCATTTTTTCTATGACAGGATGGTGGCACAACTCAACAAGGTCCACAGTGGATCGAAGTTGTCTACGTATGCCAGCATTTTGTGTAGCATTATGTACGAGAGGGTAGTGGTACTAAGACTATTGGTGGTAGTGCCTCCTCGGGGGCCACGGGTGACTCATATGAGGAGGTAGGCTCCGGTGATGCCATGAGGCAGTGGGGGCATGGTGGGGTGTTACTGGAATTCCTTGATGGAGGCCTGGTTCGAGGTGAACCCACATATGTTCTTTCCATTCCCATATGCAGGGATGGACATTCGAGGGAAACTAGATATCGGTCTCCCTCTTAGCTATGCTTAGAGGCCAACAAGTACATTTTGTCTGTGTTCTACATTTATTTGAGTATGTATGTGCTTATGTGTTTTGTTAGTGACATTGACATAGTTTTGGTTACTCTTGCAGATGTTGGCGAGGTGGGTTGCCCCGTGGCTCGATTGGTTGGAAATGGTCCTCTACGATGACCTAGGGGTGGGCAGGGAGGAGATGTTATTAGAGGAAATAGTGGTGGTGTATGATGTTCATAAGAGGGTAGCAGCTCGGCTGCTGCTGAGATTGTGGCCGAGCGAGCTCATGCCAACACAGCGATGGCACGTGCAGATATGGCAGAGGCTCGTATTGCGGAACTAACTGCTCGGGTGTCAGTTCTAGAGGATGCCTGGACCGCTTGACCTAGGGGATGCCTGCTTAAGGTTTTATGGATGATCTGGAGGAGGTATGGCTGGAGACTATCATGGCCTAGGAGAGGTACTATCAACCTATTCTACGTAGGGTAGAAGTCTTGGTTGTGTCGGCAACTCCAGTGGTGGTACCAAGAGCGGTTGTGGGTCTGGGTGCCCCGCCTGAGGGGGCACTACCCTAGAGTATACTTGTACATGAGGAAATCACCTATTATGAGGATGATTCCCCTATTTTTGATGACTCTTTGTATATTTGGGCTGGTCGTTGGGTCAGCGACACTATCTTTGTACTCAGACATATATATTGTGATATATATATATATATATATATATATATATATATATATATATATATATGAGAGATATTTTTTGTGGATGTACATGTTGTGTCACCTGTTTCGGTTTATCGATGATGTTATCGTGATGGATACCTATATTGTTTGTTTTTTATGTGTGATGATCTATTCAAGATGATTTCCAATTTAGGATATTGTTGGCTATGCGATCAGCTACTTGGTTTTGACTCCTTGGTACATGTGTGAATGTAATATAGTCAAATTGTCTGCTTAATCTTTTTACACGCAAATATTTTCTAAATAGATGTGCATCTCTTGTCTCAAATGTTTTTTCTAACTGCAACACTACTAACTAGGAATCAAGGTACACATGCATATGGCGTACGCCCCTATGGAGGGCATCGCAGATAAGTCTGATTACGATGTCATATTCTACCTAATTAATTTTTTTTGAATCGATGCACACACTGTTTGAGCAGAGTGGCAATCGATTAGGGTGGTAGATGACCTAGGAAGCCGCAGATAATATTTGAGAGCATCTTCATGCTCCATCAAAAAATCCAAAATAAGGTTCAGGTTGGTGATCCATGCTGGCACTTTGAGCATGTTTAATAAGTCTTTTGGTCAAAAAATTTCAGTGGTTGGGTTTGTGTATGTTCACTCTAGGGTAGGACCATATTGGCCCTCATGGGTAAAATTTCTTGAGGTAAAGGTTGTTGATGGGGTTGCTGAGGCATGTCCCATTCTATTGCATAAAGATGTATGCCCCCTCTTGGAGACAATTTTTGATGATGTAGGGTCCTTTCCACAAGGTTTCGTACGTTCCTGGCCATAGGGCTTCTTTTGCGATACAATAGCAGAGGAATAGTTCTCCCTCGGTGAATGAGAGGAGGGTTGATGTGGTGGTTGAATGATGCTTTTACCCTTTTCTTGTGGTCCTCGTTGTGTTGTAGTGAATATCACAGTATTTCGTTGACGAGCTCTAGTTGTACTAGGCACTGTTTTAGAGGATGGGTATCATCAAGTAGTTCGATGGCGGTGTGAAAATTTGAGATCTTGCGGAAATCAATGCAAAGGCACAAAGTACCTTGATCTTTTGCGACAAGAATAAGGTGGAAATCCTGGGATGGGGAGGCTGCAATCCTATTTCTATTATGCGATGAGATGAATCGTATATGCTGAATCATGTTGTCGGCATTCGGTGGGGGAAGAATTTCTATGATGGGATTTTGCGTGAGCGCAAGGTTGGGTTCCCCGGTAGGATGGTCAATTTCTTGTGGGTGAAAATTTTTCCTGTTGCAGAGGTGGCTGAATGTTTCCATGAGCGAGCATAACTTTGGTGTGTGATTTTTGCCAGTGCATATAGTGCATGGTATCACTGTGCCAACATAGTATATTTTATGGGAATTAATGCTACTCGACATCCTAGATGTGGATGCTAGGAAGGGATATGTTGTAGACGAGGTGGTCTTCTACTTCCACTTCCATGTTGTTGGCTTAGGTGTGTCTGACTCTTTGGGGGAGTGTTGACTCAACACTGCTCTTTCCGATCTTAGCTTGGGGAGGTGCACACATTTAGTTGTGTGGTCAAAGTATGAACAAATCTGAAAATAGGTATGTGTGATTCTCTCTTGGTTAGAGAGAAGCTTCTAAGGGAGAGAAGAGACTATGCGAAAACTATTTACAAGAGGCTTCAGGTCTCTACACTGATTGAATCGGTGGTCATTCAGATCACATAGTCTGCATGTTATCCTAGGATTGGCCTATGTCATGCTCGGTTGGTGTGTTGTCATAGTTCACCCATCATGCCCATGGAGGGGCGGGGTCATTGACCTGGAGCTGGTGTACCATTTATACCACTTACGAAGGTCATCCTCTCTCTTCTCTATGCTATGAATCATATCGATGGTAGGACAAAGTTGCGAGGCATAAGTGCAGTGTGGCTCATAATTATTGCCTTGACATATTAGGCATAAAAGCCTAGATATGGGGGTCCCTTCATGCTCAGTTTGTGGCCTGGCGGGAAACCAATGTCGTAACACTGCTAAATCAGGGCAAGTGGTGACTGCGTGATTGGGCGTCTTGCATAACATGCATGTTGGTCTTCTCTATAGAGAGCGGTTGGGGGTAACGAGGGGTTCCTTGATTGGTCCCTTTATAGTTGACAAGAGTAGGATGGATCTTCTCATCACATCTTATTGTGTTGTGGAGCTGTTTGTGGACTCCGCATCCATGTCATCTTCTTGGGAGAGGCGAAATATGGTTGAGCGTAAACTAGCTAGGGCTAGACGAAATCGAGGAATATAGTGACAATTCTCCAGAAGGTGGTTGTTGGTGCATAACGGACATGTGAATTTCGTTTCTCACAATCTAATGTAGTAAACCCATTCTATAGGATACCGTTTGTGGATGAGTTCCAGGGTTGTGCATTCTTCGAGAAAGTGACCACGTTCATCGTACAATGTACAACATATAACAGGTGCGGGCATGATTGGGGGTCTTTCTAGTGCACTTCGTTCTTCCTGTAGGTACAAGATGGTACAAGGTTCATTTCTGGATGCCTAGGTGGAGCATCCTTATATCGTGGGATCTTTGGGAAATGATGGGTATAGTTCCCGTAGTTGTTGTAGAGAATGAATGTGTGATTTGTACGCTATTCTTTTCCTTTACCTTTGGTGGTCGATTCCTTTTTACCAGAATGCGACATCGTGATGTCTATCCCAGAACCGAGGAGTGGTTTAATTCATCCAACTCTGAAAAGATATGGGTAGGTGACCTATTACGGCGCATATGGCGCACACAGGTGATTCCAGTTGTATGGTAAGGATCACCATCTTCTTTCCTCTTTTTTTCTTTTTTCTTACTCGTGATCACTAGTTTTTCAATGGAAATTTTCTTTGCACAGATGGTTTTGACCATTTATTGGGTGGGGCCTCCTTGGGGCTGAGGGGCTTCAACTCTATGGCAGTAATGTGGGTGGCTCATGTTCCCTCAGGGGGAATGAGGTACCAAACTGGTATTTCCAATGATATGTTTGGTAATACCAGTGTTTCCAAAACATGCTGGGAGACAAAACCAGCTGGGGGGGTAGAGGAAAGGGGTTTGAGAGGCGACGTAGGCTAGAGAGGTTGTCGTGGCTGATGACTCAGTGGCATTACTACTTTTGTCCATGTCCTCACTAGCTTCGGCACTTGATGTGTACATCATGCACACAAGAGCCCCTGTGACATCGGGTGATGGCTCAGGGATAATGGGCGGATCTCCTAGGAATGACCATAGAACGAACGACAATTTGAACTGGCAGGGGCCATATTCTTGGTATCGTGAGAGAGCATCCGAGCACATATCTACATATGGTATAATTACATCAGTGCTTGTTAGGGGTATCTTCTTACTATGCATCAATTGGTCTATAGTAATGATGTGGTCCTCGTGGGGGAACGTCATGATGGGGAAGACAGAGGATGCTATGGCTGACATGGTGTACATATAACTCTGCCAAAGGAGTATATTGTAGTCCAAGTGAGTGTCCAAGACTTCAATGTCTACGTGGATTTTATTTTCGGCTAAGCAGACCGAGAATTTTTGGTAGAGGTCGACGAGGGTTGATGGACTACCATCGTATTCTATAAGTGTAATGACTAAGGGTTTTAGTTCAGGAGACCCTAACTTCTGCCAAATTTTTTTGGACATGATGCACATGGATGCACCCTCGTCTATGAGAAATCGGTGAACTGTGATATTCTAGACCATCACTAGTATCTAGAAGGCGAGCATGGAAGGAATCCTAGGGGTGGCTTTGTCTAAGTCAAAAGCCATTAGGTATCTATCGGCAGGGTCGATAGTGCCTAACGTGGAAAGTAGGGCTTTCTGTTGTTTTGTACATGACTGCAATACTTACAAAGCTGACATAGCACCGGAGGATTGCGCTAAATCGTCGATGATGCTATAGTTATGGGCCACTTTGGAGTATTTTCCTACTTGCTTATTAGGTCCCTTCGCCATTTTTGGAAATGGTTCGATAGGCATCTTTGAAATGGTCAAAGGTGCAGTTGGTGCACTGGTACTTGCCCCAGATGTATTGGTTTCTGATGGGGTGTCGTAATTGTGATTCCGTGTTTGGAAAAACATCTCTTCACCAGTCATGTAGATCTCATGGCTGCTTTTCCCAGAGTCTCTTGTATTTTCCTAATGAGTGCTTACCGTCCCTTGATGGGGGAAAGGTTCCTACATCACAGCTATTTGTTGGGAAGATCCTCCTTGTCCTCAGTTACTCTGTAGCTTATTCATCTGAGGGAGATCGGGACAATGGTGAGTATAATGGCTATACTCACCACATGTTGAACAAGAATAGTTTGTTTGAAGAGGTGGCCTTTTGCTCTATCATTGGGCATTGATTGGCTCCTGGCTCTAATTCAAGTTGGAGTTTCCTCTAGTCTGGGATCGCGGAGGGCATTTCCAGTTGTTGCCTCCCTATCAAGGGTTCCCTTTTCGATTGTTTTTTTCTTTTTTCTTCACCACGTTAGAATGGTAGTTCTCCTGGTTGCATTGGTGAGGTCTTGTGCTGGGGACTGAGCATAACGAGGTCCTTGGTTTGCACCTGGCTGTTGGAGGGGATCTCTTCCGTCGGTGTTTCTTTCTATGTACTGGGTCCCCTAAGCCGGAGGATAAGGTCCTCCCTGGTGATATGTTGGCACCCTATTGGTCAAATTTTTCTAAGGCATATAATGACTTTGAAAACCGGGTTGAGGTATGTTCTGGGTAGAAATGTACGCGTAACAGGGGTTTTGAATACTGCTACCTAGGTAAGCTTGGGTGAATGATACAATTAGTCTGTCTACAAATTTTGATGCGCCTAGAAATTCTTGAGAAGTTTTCAGGTGTGGGGCGTTAGGCAGGATGTTGTAAATGTATCCTGACTGCTTATAAATTAGTTTAAGTTGTTGGGCTTTGCTGATGACGTCATCTTCGAATGTGGGCCTTTCTTGCGCCACATCCTTTGAAATATCTACCATGAGAGTTTTCAGGAACAAATATAAAATAACCCGGTCATCAAGTTTTTCTTTACATAAAATACGACGCTGCCTCCATTCGTGGACATGGCCCGAGATATGGATGGCGGGGGTTTGTCAGAAATTTGTCAGTAATTCCATTCCAGAATCATGGCGAATGGGTAACTGAAAATAAGTTAGTAACATGGTGGCGATGGCACCAAAGGTTCCATGTGAAGCAGAGAGTTGCTCCGCGTACCATTTCGTGACTACTCCTGTCAGAGTGAATTGAAATAACCTCAATCAAATAATGTCGTCAATGATATTGTTTGATGAGAACCAAGCTGGAAGGTCATGACATGATTACCTGGGTCTTTCGCTTGATTTCCCTCGAACATTGGAATATCCGAAGGAATATTTGTGGGAATGGGAGGGCATGTAGGGTTTTGTGCGATGGGGTCATTCGTTAGCTTGGTTAAATTGTGTAGATTCAACGAACCTAAGAAAGGTGACTAGGAGGTTGACGCCATTGCAATGTGCAAGAACAAAAAATTCTTGTTAGGAAGAGGGTTGGTCTACGATGTACATTGTTGCTTATTCGGTTGGCTTCTCGAATGTGACGCACTCCTCTGCCCTCCAGGGGTCATGGGGGGAGTGGTGTGCAGTGTTGTGTTGGGAGGTGGACTAGGGTCCCCCACTACGGATGCCTAAAGAAAGGATGAACCAATAATGGTGGTAGTGTTTTGTCTTTTAAGCTTAAATGACGAAAGTCCTGGAATCCCTCCCGGTAAAGGGGGGAGGTCCAAAAGATGCCTAGATTGACGAGGTCCCATTGGGTCCATTCTGGTGTCAATTAGATTTGGTTTTGGAAAAATTTTAGAGGATAGAGTTTACGATCAAAGAAAAATTATGATCACATACATAAAAAAAAATCAAAAATAAAAATAAATTTTCCCTTTAAATTAATTCTATGTGATCAAGCAGTCAGAAAAGAGGTTTTTCTTTGTTTGCGTATGGTACTAAAAATCCTAGAAGACCTATTCTTCCTCACACACTCAAATGTAACTTGTCCTTGAGAAGATATCTTGTGAGCGCTAGCACAACATCCTGTAATAGCTAGCGATGCCCCCAATCAGCCGAAAAAAATCCACCAAGGTAAGGGTAGAGGGTGTGGCACTTGCCTGCACAGTCACCTATACGGAAATGATGACCTATATATTGTCAATAAGTACCACCATCCCACGTGACCGTTCAAGCCTTGGGCTTCTTGGTAATTCAGCTAGCAGTATCGAGTATCAGCCGGGTCAAGTGTCCCCAACTGATACCGCACACACTGCACCTAAGCCTAACCCCCTCTGAAACAGGTCTCTTCCCCACACGGGTTTTCTTTTCTGTGGGTTGATAGTTGGATTTGAAGCTCCCTAAAGAGTCAAATTCTATGTTTCAATATGAAGAATGATCAAGGAAGCTTATTGGATGCCTACCCCTTTGATCCTAACTTAAAATATAAATTCTTTTGTGGCCACTGTGGGAAGAATTTAGTGAGTTCGGCTAAGTTAGTTTTAGGTGTATTTACTTTGCTCAATGGGTGGATGTGTGTGAGGAAAAAGTGGACAAGCACATAGTTTGAAGATGTGGATATTCGATGATCCTTTTCAAAATCCCTCATTTAAACTATGTTGTATTGTTCCTTGCTCAAAGGAAAAACATGTGTGGATATGGGCCGCTTTCTATTTTTCTTAGTTAATCTATGTGATCAACTATAGGGAGATGGCGAGTTCTGAATAGGGAGCATTCATATGCTTACCTAGGATCATTGGAGGGTGCAAAGGTAGTAGAGATTGCTTTCTCTTCTATCAACAATTCAATCCTAGTCCTGAAAATCCTAGTGCAAAAATTGGACTAAACTAATAACTTTTATAGTAGAAAAAAGAAGCTAGCTATGCATGCGTGGTCTTGGGCCACTTAGTTAGGCTAGTTATCTAGGTGTGTTGGTACCAAAATTTGCAATTTTTTTTTCTTTGGGAATGTAAGTGGTAAGTTATTTGCCCCCCCTAATTAAACCATGTGTGAACTTTGCAAAAATAAACTTGAAATAAAACTGATACTAACCCTACAAAAAGAATCTAAGATTGAGCTTTAGTAAGCTACAGGGTACCACAACCAGTCTTGGCAGGTGTATTAGGGGCTGCCAACAACTTTGCAAGCAGGAAAAGATAGAAAGAAGGGAGAACTTTCTCTTTCTGTCTTTTGCACACAAAAGGCTGAAACATGCATGATGTCTACACTTAGGTCAGCTCTGAACATGCGGCTTGGGCATGTCTGTGAGAGGGAAAAACGTGCAAATTCCTGCAAAAGTAATTTTTGGAGCTGTTCTTCTTTAGTCTGTCACTTGGGATGAGTTAGGGACTGCAAGAGAAATCAGGGGAAATTCAGCTCCACTCCATAGCACAAACAGAGGTCTCTACAAAAAATTCAGAACCACATAAACTTGGTGATAAACATTAGTGGAGTCGCCAATCCTGTTTGAGTGTGTTTGGTGCACGTATTTACGAAATCACACCAACTTAAGGGGTGTGGTTTATCCACTTAAGTTATTGGTAATAGGTAGAAATAAGTGGAGCCAAGCAATTTAGTGGAACAAGCTAGAATCATAAATATACTAGATAGAGAAATAACATGCATACATAAACTAAAACTAAAGTAAAACTAAAAAAAATAAACACAAGCTTTGTATATAGTCAAACATCTACAATAATATGAATGGTGGCTCTTCGACCCCTCTTATTCAATGCTAGTAGGAAATAAGGATGAAACTTTTACCCTCTTGCCAAAAGGCCCCTAGAACATGGGTTCTAAGTCCCAATGCAAGGATTTTTTTACTCCAATCTTGCCTTGGTGAAAAGCCTCCATCTCTCTATTGTGGTGGACTGAATTTTTTGGATGGCCAACAACTGAGTCCTCTCTATCTTTAGCTGGGGATCACACACTGCTGGTATTGCTTGGGAAATTCTGGCTAGCACAACATTGTGTTCACCCATTCTTCAGGTCATGGTGGCCTTATATAGGAGAATCCAAATCCTCCTTCCCTCTCTTGGTACATTGTGGATGGTGACCCAAGAGAGGGGTATGATTCCTTTGTGTGCTACAAATATTCTATTGTGTGCCCACTTGATGTTTAAGGAGGATTTGGTGGTTGTCCTTAGGTAGCTTCAAGTGAGGAATCACTGTCTTGGAGTGTGCTTTGTGTGGTCCCGAAAAGTGACATTTCGCCACTCCAGGATTGCGTGCATTTCGGGTCATAAGGTGTGCAAAGGTGCTCTTCACGAAGGATAATGTGGGCAAAAGAATTTATGGCTTGCTCAAATTTGATTTTTCCTCAGACCTTAGAGATTTTTAAATACTTTCCATATTATGTAATGTCTTCAAGCCCTGTAAATCCTTCTGCTTGACATTAAATAATGTTGTCTTCTGCTTGTATGATTTTCCAGTGTTAACAGGTCTTTTCAGCCTAATGTCCATTTCAGTGTCTCGAATATTGCTTCCAACCAGCGCATTATAATGTTTACCTAAGGTGTCGAAGCAATACGTGTTGACGATGGTGCTGGTGCTGGCGACATTGGCAGCATGGTTGTTGTTGGTTAGCCTTGTCTTCGATGTGTCTCTACCATCATAGCTTCATTTTGGTTGCATCAAATAATAATAATTATTTGACGTGAAAACTTCGTTAAGAGAATATTAAATGATAAATGAAAGTTCATAGACAGTTATAGGGTTTTATTGTTAGTACCTATAGGCAAGTCTTAGTGATTTTGAGGTGAAGGAGGGTGGTATCATTACCTTCATGTCCTAATTTGGAGGGTTGTCTACTTGTTCCTAGGGATGTCGTATTTTCCCTAAATGGTAGTACTCTCAATAACATTATTATTTTCCCAATAAAGATAACAAATATCATGATTCTTTAATTATGTTTCCAATTTTGATTCAAATATATCAGCTTGTAAAGCGCTTATTTCAAAGAGTCGTGCAATGCATCAAAATGGAATGTTATGAATCACTATTAATGAAATTATTTTTTGTGTTATTGGACGTATGACATTGGATGTAAGGAGTTTATTATGTTGTAGAATATTGTATCAATAAACCCAAAAGATAAAATAAGTTGCACTTATAGGCGTTTTTAAGGATCTAGTAGGTTGAATCCCTTAAAATTTGTAATGTAATAATATGTTTTATTTTTATTTTTCATTTTTACTAATAAAAAATTATTATTTACTTAATAGCTATCAAATTTTCATAGATTAAAATGAAATAAATATTATATTATGATAATCTTATTTAAATATATATTTTTCTCTAAAATGAAATCATATATTTCAAACAAGTTTTATTTCCTATAAGAAACTTAGATAATAAATTCATAATTATGAATGGCCTCCATCAACCATATATACATACTCCAATGGACCATATATATAACCAAACTCTATATAAAAAAAACTCAAAATGTAAACCATTATATATATATATATATATACCCTCACCATACACCTCTATATATATATTAAAAATAAGCCTTTTGGAACTTTTATATAAAGTATCATTCATATAATCACTATAAATAACAATTACATGAATCTATAAAAAAAGGGTAATATATATAATCAAATTTTGTTTTTAACCATCTTAAATCATACCTACTAGTTTACATAGGAAAAAGCACCCTACATGTAAAGTCACATATAGGATGTTTACACCGCTAATTATATATTAAATATATAAATATATCCTCATTGTTTAAGATACCGTTCAAATATTGAACAATATGGTCTTCATGCTCCTATATATAATAGGAAATACATCTATGTTTCAAAGTACGATACACGTGCTTCTCATCACATAAAATCATGGAAAAGGTTAACTCAAGTATTTCTTCCTTCGTTTGTTTGGTGAAGGTACGATAATTTGTAATATATATATAAATATTGGGTTTAATGGTTAAGAGTATGTGTTTTTTTAGAAGTCAAGGTTTAAAATGAGAGAGATAGAGTATGTATGTTTTTATGGACTTAGCAGTCAAATTACTATAAAGAAATAGATACTTTATCCCACAAACAAAAAAACCCCATACACCAATTTAATCTTAGCCATAACAATAATATTAATATATTATTTTGTTTCACTTCTCAATATCAATATTAATTAAATATAATTAAATACACTCTAAGGGATTATATATATAATACAACATGGACACATGAATTATTAAGTAAGGTGAAGTGTATGGGAAATTACTATATATATATATCCCACTATACTTATATAAATATAATGGAACATAACACAGTACCCCACCTATTGAGATATTGCCAATAATATGTCGAGTTGTTTTAAATGGTAATTGAGAAATTAAAGCTCATCCAACAATTATTCACTTATTATGAATCCACTATATTCTGAATACAAATAAAATAAAAGTTGCCCAATGTCCCATTATTTCTTAGTATAACTGGAATTAACCCAACATTTTGGGCATTTTGTGTAAAGATTTTTAAACCACCTTTATCAATTCCATACTATTTTTGTTTCGTCAGAATATTGTGAGGCTCCAGGCTAGCCACCAACGGCTCGAGCATGGGCGTGGTGGAGAGTATTTATGGTGGCACGAATAATAGTACATCAACGCGGCTCGACCATGGGCCTGGTGGAGATATTTATGGTGGCACGAATTATGGTAAATGGACGCACGTGGCGAGGTTTCATGAAACACCACATTTCAAGTTGATTTAAACCTAGAAAAATGACTGTATCGTACCAATCTTTTGATTTGAATCGCTCCGCCAGGGAAATGGACTACCCTTTTTCTCCTTCACTGCTATATCTCATTCACGTTTTGACGAGCTGGGAGCTGAGCTCTCGAATCCCATGGTTGTATCAATAAGAGCATGGAATTTCTTTTGTTACTGAGAGGGTCGCCGTCGATTTCTGATTGTCTCGTTTAAATTCACCGTCCAAAGTTTATGTGTATATGCGCAGAGACAATTATATATTTATATATTTTGAAGTTGTTTTACAATGATTTCCATGAATTTCACTTTCTTGGCTCCTTATTTTGTAGGGCGAACACTAACTTTTCTTTGAGGGTGTTTTCTTGTCCCCTTCTCAAGGGATTTCAATCAAATCCCACCTTCTCTATGGGTTTGTTGACGTGATTGCTCTAGGTAACTTTAATTCATGAAAACCCAACTCTGATATTTTCAAAAGTGTTCTATGGCTAAAAGTTATAATTTGATGTTGAACATTGGCAGGTTATTGTGGCCTTATTTGGCTACGCGATTAAAGCAATCGAAGGCCATATATTTTAGACTATCGTTCATTCTAGAACCGTCAAAGATCCTCTCGTGTTTGGATTTATGAAAATTATCTTCTTCTTGGCATAGACTCATAGACTCATGACTTAATTTTGAGCTCTTTCACACCTGTTAATAGGAGGCACTCTTTCACGAGTCTTAATAGGAGGCAGTCGCTCTCATCTCCTTTAACCACACACATCCCTTTCGTAAATTGCATTCTTATTAGCTCCTAGATTTGTAAACAATGAAGAATGTGACATTCCTTTACATCGACTTCCAACCATCAAAGAAAGGAGTATTTAATCTAGTAGAGTAAAAACAACATCCAGTTGAGCTGCTTGAAGGAAAACCCATTCACAGATATTTATTGATTGGAAAATTATTCTTCGGGTAGTTGGGATTCTCACTAGTAATCCACATCTCTCCTCCCTTACTCATCTATCCCCCGAATTTATTATTATTTTATTTAATTTGATTTTTCCTTTTCAAAATGTTTAATCTATTGACATTCTTAGTTTGCTAAGATTTCTGATTTTAACACCCATATTACTTTAACAAAACAGACTACGAAGTGCTACTTATTACATTTGTCACATGCATTCTCTAGATTGAGTGGTCTTGTCCTCACAACAATAAGTCATAAAAGTGATTTCATACTCTACATATTCCTTAGCAACTACAATACCCATTTCATTGCTACTGCAACACTCCTAGTCTCACTCGCTATGACTCTGACCATTAACCCTAAACCTTACCACATATTTGTTTATTGAAAAGTATGTGTTTATGGCTTGTTGCTTCACTTATGTATTGCAGTCTATTTGATAAAAATAAGCTCACAGGAAGCATTCCAATGGAATCCGACTATATGAAGAATCTTAATTACTTGGATTTTGGTTACAACCACTTGGAAATTTGAAGTATCTTATGACCCTGTATGAATTTTTTTTACTAATTATTTAAAATACAATTATATGATTTAGAATTCTCTCTCTCACGTATATATACATATATATATATATATATATATATATATATATATATATATCACTGCAATATCTTTCTCATTACTGCCAGTTTTGTTATGAATTCTTATGGAAATTACACAATGAATTACACGAGAGAGAACATTTCTTCCAAACCTTAAAACCTTGTAACTGACCACTTATTTGTTCATTTTTGGTTTTTTTTATATGAATTTCAAGTAACCACACTCCAAGTTTTTATGATTCTTTCTCTTTCATTCATCTTATTTATGCAAATATTACTCTATAAATAAGCTCACACCGACTTGACTTCTGGTGGATTTTAGTGCTTTCCTTTGAAGAAGTAATAATAATTTTATGAATTAGGTTAAATTAGGAGTGCCTTTCTTTGATTCCCTATATGTTTATCTATAATTACACATATCTATTTTTACATCAAGTTAATTTGATTGCACATTGTCTAAAGTTGGTAACTCTCCCTCTCGGTGCTTCTATTAATTTATCTTAGTCTTTAATGTAATTAGAATGAGGTTTGGTGAAGAATGATACAAATGCAAGTCTATAGTACATGTATTTTGCAGAGACTTCACTCATTTGGTTGAAGGTGAATTAAATTCTAGTAGTCTCATCTACTCTTTAGCAGGTTAGTTTTCATAGCAATTGGGTTTGTTCTAGGATTTTTCCTAGAGTAAATATTTCAGTTGCGCTTCTTTTCACCACGACTTCACTAATTACACATGCTCGCTTGCCTTTATATAATATAATTTTATTTTTTTAATTACAGGTTCCAATGCCTATAATAGTCTTCCACCTTATGGCTTGCATGGAAATGTCTACTGTTAGTGTTTCACTAGGAGACTATGTTGGAAATATTGTCATTGATGGCAAAAGAGAAAAGGAGGAACAACAAAGGTATAAACCAACAACAAGGAAAAGAAGACAAAAGGGCAATGAATCTACTACATTGAAAAAATTGTAATAATGTGAAATTGTTGATTGAGCTAAATTGTTTTGATGCAAAGGAACTTCTCTAAGGCAAAGGCAAGACTCCAAGAAAAATACAAAGATGCATTAAGTTGAATTTTTGTGATACATTAATGATGTACATTGTTATTTGATGTTGGAATTAAGATGACCCATTCAATCATTACATGTGGGTGAAATTATTATTGGATTATTTATGTATTTTGTAGACTAATATTCAAGATATGAACTATGTGCAAATGAATGAGTGGAATGCACAGAGTCAAACATATTCTCTTCCTATTCCCATGTGGAATACAAAAAACCATCAAATTATCTCTATAAAAGATGTAATTTTGGAGTGCATAAGGAGATTAGAGAGGTGGAAAATGTGAGAGAGTTGATTGAGATATTATGCACATATGGAGGTGAAGTGAAGCACATTTGAAGGGAGAAGGGTCAGAAGTAAATATGGAGATATGTCGAGTTGATAAGGAGGTAAATCAACATATTGTTTTCATGTTGTGTGAGGGGATTGTGGTCTCCTTTCAAGTTTTGTCTTGATAAAATGTTAAGTTGAAGTTGGTTGAGGTAGGAGTGTAATATCCCTATTTTTCAGCTTTTTATAGACAGTTAATAACCCTAAAGGCCAAGTGGACCTAAAGGAAAACTATATTGTAGACATAGTAATTTAGAGTAAATTGGAGACTAGCATTTCAAATCTATGAGGATGAAATAGAATCCGAAGATTTTCTGAAAAATCTCCAGAAATCATTGGAGGAAAATAGAATAAAATTTAAAATTATTGGATGGAAGATAAGAATCTAATAAAAGCCTCTGTAAAGTCAAAATTTACTTATAAGAGGTGAGAATAAAACTAGAAGGAGGAAAAGCTAGTTTTAAAATGAGCTTTTACAGAAAAAAAAACAAAAGAAAAGCCTAGGATAAGGGAAAAAACATCCCTAAATAACTGCACACAGTTATAGAAACAGGCTGAGGGAAAGCAAGATTAAATAAGTTATTCCTAGTAACACAAGGGGATTGTATACACTAAGGAAAATTTGGTTTCTGCTCGGGGGAGAGTTGTGGAATAAGCTCAAGGTTGGGAGGTAAGTTGTATTTATATAAGTGGTATGCACATTTTGTGAAGTTTTACTTTTTATACTTCTATTAATATTTATCTAACTCACATGGGGAATTTAGAAAAATTGGTAATTCATAACTTTTGACTTAAATTTATGTAGAGTAAGTTATAGAAATTATGTGTATTGTAGAGTGTTTATTTCAGAAAAATTTAGTGTCATATGTATTTGACAGATATTAGTAATATATTAATAAAATTAATCTTTCTTTTTGTTACATAGACTTATCTTAAGTGAGGGACAAATAGACATAATCTCTAAACACTTGGTAAGGGTCTAAATGTGTTGTTTACTCCAACAAACTATCTGAAAATTCATTGAAATAGTTACACTTTATATACTATGAAACTAAACACAATTTAGCTATTGTATTAGCATAAAATATGAATGAGAAATGAAATTATAAATAGAAGATACTTTAGATATACAACATGAGAAGAAAAATATATATCTGAATGATGAATATATAGTTCAGATTTAAATTAGAAATAGAAAAATAGATATTCTATCATATATAAATTATTTTACAATTCTACCCATACAAAGATTTAGTTACACATTTAAAAACATGTAATATAGAAAAATGTATTAAATAATTTCCAAAAATATTTTAAATTTAAATGGATATAAAACTTAACTCCATTTAAACATTCTCCTTCTAGGATCATATGATCTATTAGTAGGAATGGATTGGCTGGAAAAACAGAAAGAAATAGTAAATTTCTTATATAAAATAGTAAATTGCACAGATGATGTAGGAAAATATGTAATAGTTAAAGGAAAGCCAAAACCAATATCTCTCACACAGATTTCTTCATTACAATTAAAAATAACAACAAGAAAAGGTTGTCAAGTATATGTTGTACAAGTTGAGGATTTGGGACAACAAACAGAAAAAGACACTATAGAATATTTACCATTAATCAGAGAATAGCCTATGTGTTCCTAGAAGAAACCCCTCATCTACGCCCAAAAAGATACATTGATTTCTCAATTGAGCTAGTACCAGGAGCTACCCCAGTTTTTAGGGCACCATATCAAATGAGTATTCCTGAGCTACTAGAGGTGAAACTTCAATTGCAAGAATTATTAGATAGATGGTACATTAGAGAAAGTGTGTCTCTGTGGGGAGCACTAGTGTTGTTTTCCAAAAAGAAATATGACACTTTAAGGATGTGTATAGATTACAGACAACTAAATAAGTTAACTATCAAGAACATGTATCCTCTTCCAAGAATAGACGATCTATTTTATCAAGTAAGAGGGGCCACCATATTCTCAAAAGTTGATTTGAGAACTGGATATCAAAAACTCTAGATTAAGGATGAAGACATCAACAAAACAACATTTAGAACTACACATGGACACTATGAGTTTGTATTCCTACCTTTTGGACTCACAAATTCCCCTACTACATTTATGTGTTTAATGAATAGTGTTCTCCATAAATATCTAGATAAGTTTGTATTAGTGTTCATAGATGAGATTTTGGTATACTCCAAAAATGAAGAAGAACACCAAGAACATCTGAGAATAGTATTGAAAATCCTTAAAGAACATCAGTTATATGAAAAACTTAGAAAATGAGAATTTTATAAAAATAAGATCTAATATCTTGGTCATGTTATTTATAAGGACAGATTAGTGGTAGATCCCAAAAAGGTAGAAGCCATATTGAATTGGCTTGTAGCCACAGATGTACCAGCAATACGATCATTCATGGGTATTTCCAGATACTATTGTAGATTTGTGGAAGGATTTTCTGCATTAGCCTACTCCATTACTTCATTGCAGAAAAAAGAAGTAAAGTTTAAGTGGATAACAAAGTGTCTAAGTAGTTTTGAGCAACTAAAACTGAAATTAACAAATGCACCTATACTGAAAATTGTTGATCCAAAAAAGGAATTTGTCGTATGTAAATATGCTTGTATAGAGGGACTTGGAGGAGTTTTGTGGCAAGACAATGTTGTATAGCTTATGGATCAAGAAAACTAAAGAAACATGAACAAAATTATGCAGTATATGATTTAGTACTAGTTCTTGTTATACATGCATTAAAAATTTGGAGACATTATCTATTGGGAAATAAGTTCATATTAATGACATATCACATCAGTTTGAAATATTTCTTTACCCAACTAGATTTATATGCCAGAAAAGTAAGGTGGCTAGCTTCTCTTAATGATTTTGATATGGAAATCAAACACATAAAAGGAAAAGAAAACATAATTGATGATGCTTTGAGTACAAATCGTCATCAAATTTTTACATATACAAGAATTAGCGTAAATTTTGATGTAGAAGCACATATTCATGGAGTAGTGTTGCAAGATCCACAATATGTAAAATTTCAAGAAAAATTATAGCAAACTGAAGTTGCAGGATATACCATAAACCAACAAGGACTAATCAACTACAAACAAAGACTTTATATTCATAATGTAACATCTTTAAAACATGAAATCTTAGATGAATACCGTAAGAGACCTTATCCAGGTCATCCTAGTTATCAAAAATTGATAAAAACATTGAGAAAAAACATATTTGGCTTGGCATGAAGAAATATGTAGCTGATTATTTGGTAAGGTGTTTGGAATGTTAACAAGTAAAATTGTAACTTCAGCATCATGTAGGACTACTGAATCATTTCCATATTCTAGAATGGAAGTGGGAATTTGTAGCAACTGCACTTACCAAAAAAAAAAAAAAACTACTTTGTCGTCATTCACTTTAATACCTTTCATCATATTACAATGTTTCCATTGAAGTGTACTTTCTCTTATTAAATTTTCCCTAACAAATTATAATTTCATGAACAGAATCAATTTCTATAACTTATGATCCTTTGACCATGTTAACGCTTTCCCATTTCACTTTCATCATTGGTTGTCCTTGATGATAGTTCCTCAAGTACATACTATTGTTATAATAGAATAGTATTCTACTATTAATTTCTTCCTTTATGATCTTATCCTTATTCTAGAATTGTTTGTTAAAATAAAAAGTTTCATTTTTATCTTAGAATATTTAATTATATTCTAATATTATAGTTATCATAACCACCATTACCACTCTATATATTTTCTTCATCCCTTATTCCACTTATATCCTAATTTTCAACCCCTAATAATCCACAAAAGTTATCATTGAAATTACTTATCCATATATGAACCTATAGCATCAGATTCAAATTTGAATTTTATCACATAATATATATAAAATAATTTACATAGTGTTATTAATGAATATCGTAGAAAATTCTATGATACATCTAATATACCTTAGAGTATCATTATAATTCTATTTTTTTTGTCCACTTGGCCTACTTTTTGAATATCTACCGTGCCATTTATGTCTTCGACTAACTTCGAATTTCATAATTGGAAGTCATTGTATACATATGTTTATAGAGTTCTCTTCATACATTTTCATCGTTGTCACATATACCTACCTAGGATATGAATCAAACTCCTACATTAAACTTGTCATGTTGTATATGTTTCTTGGATGATTTATTACTTTGGTCTAAATATTAAAATGTTAGTCTTTAATATATTAAGTCATGGTTAACATATTGAATTTTTCAATAGTTATTGGGATTCGATTTGATCTTAGCCATATCTTAAGGACGAGTGATATATTACATTTCTCAGTTTGAGAATTTCCCTTATTAATGAAGATACTTCGAAATTTAATTCAGTCACATGGTTAAGGTGATATTAAGATTTAACTGCACTATGCATTAGTTCCACATTTATGATCAAGATGATATCATAGATCTCCTTCCATATTCTGTGTTAGTCATTTCGATGACTTACCCTTTTTCAAGAATTTCATTTTCGTTTGTGCATATTTGCAACCCTCGGCTCTGGTTCTCTACACAGGTCCGTCGATTTGGTTGCAGTCTATGCGTTGGAATTAGTATTATGCCTCTTCCCTCAAGTAATGTTGCATCATTTTTTCAATTATACCATCGTTTAGTTTTTCTAACTCTAGATATTCTTTCATTATTATTTATGTGCAGTTTTGTTTTCCTCTGTAATTAACTTCTTCTTGCTTTAACAATTGCAAGGTTACGTTTCTCTAGGGGTTTTTGGCATTCTCATACTTCATGGCTTCCTGATGAAGTGAGGTAACTTCTCTTTTTACAACATCTAGGTAAGGATTTCCTGAACCCTCAATTATTTTTAATGATATTTCTCTCATATTAATACGAGGTCGTGATTGTAATTACTAACAACATAACCATAATTTTCTTCCCTACCTTTCCTATTGTATTTTCTAGAAGAGCTTATTGTAAATTCAATCTCTATTTATCTCTGTAAAATCATTATGGTATTGAGTACTGGTTCATCAAATTTTGTTAATGTGTATAAAGAGCCGATAATTTTGACTCTCTCATGACTTTCTTTGTATTTCATTACCATTTCCCAAGTAATTGATTTTCATTTTTCTTCTTCAATTTTTAAATTGTACAAAGATTTGAATATTGGCATTTTACATTCAATTTACTCCTCTTCCTTGGGTTATTGCAGAGATAAAATTTCTTTTAAATTCTAGGAAATAAATAGATTTATTTTCCCTTCTATTTGGCTTAACCTCTTTCTGAATTATTCTACCATCGAATTCATATTTATAATTGAATCTTCTTGAAGTATTTTATGTATTGAAATTTGATTATTTTTTCAGAATGAAATTTCCTTCTTGGCATATATCATTCCATTTTGTTTTTCCTCTGCTATGAATATATTATTTGATTTACTACCTTCGTTGCAAATTATTACTACTACAATTGTTTTTCGTTCATGAACGCTGACTCTCGAATTTACCTAGTAACCCTCTTTCAAGGAGAATGAATTTTGTTTTTATTATATAATTAATTCTCTCCCTCTATACCAATTCTTATTATTCTCAATAAATTGAATTGATGTTCTTCATATAGAAATGTCTTCATACTTGTTTATATACAAATGTATCATTGCAATATTGTAGAATCCCATTCTCTGTTGAACCTGTCGAAATTTTGTTTGTAAATTTAATTACTAAGATAATTTGAAATTTTTCTTACTATAATCTCTTATTTTATTTCTTTCCTCAAATTAATAAAATAAGGGTTTGTACAGGGAGCTCCTGTTAATCTGTTAAGATCACTTCAAATTTTTAGTATTTACCCTATCGACGAGAAAAAAAAAAATTTCCTTTTTCTCTTTTCATATTTTTTCCAGTTTAGTCTTCTGTAAAATTAAATGTATGAGCTTATACATTTTTTCATTGTGTATGTATAGGGCTGGTTCCACTTCTTAAAATTGAATAGTCAAGGAAATTTTCTTAATTCAATTACACTTGTCAACCATTTATATGTTATTAAACTCTTTCAGTTAATATATATATATATATATATATATATATATATATATATATATATATATATATATATATATATATATATATATATATATATATATATATGTACTAAGTCTTGTATATATTGTTTTATGTATGTATTCCACTACTCTCAATTTAGTATTCCTTAGTTTGAATGACCACTTTGTCAATCTTTGAAAGTGTTTTTCTTCTGATTACAGGTTGGTCCATATCATCTATAGAATTCACTCTCTTGAATTTAAAGCTATGCTCAAATTTATAAGTTTGTTGTAGTTATTTACGTAGGACCATGGACTTTGTCTAGAATTTATGACAAATTTTAAAGTAATTTCTATCATGGATAATGTCATGGTCATGTTATAACTGTAATGATACACAATCATTTTCTATCATTCTTTTGAAATGAAATTATTTACATCATTGCACTAGATTGTTCTTGTACTATCCTCTAGTACTTTATGATGTATATCATTGTTAATTTTCAGAATCAGTGAAAGAACGAATGACTATATATAAATATTTGGTTACTACTTAGCATAATGTTTAAATTAATTTTGTGTAATCATGCTTTCTAAGAGAGGGATAATTATCTCTTTATGTACATATTTTTCTGTTCAATATTTTCATTTCACCATCATTAAATAAAATATTTTTCCTTCTTTCCACATGTATCTATATATAATTTATATGTATAAGGTTTAGATGTTTACAACCTAACCTCATATTTAAACCCTATTAATGAGGTTTGGACATTCTGAGTGTTGGTTTATAAATTTTAATTGTCTATTTAACTATAAAGATCAACTATAACCACTATAGTTGTTTTCTATTAAATAGATCAGACTGTCTAAATCAAAATTCTGCAAAATTTAATAATTTAGAAAAGCTAACATTCCACTTCTTTTAATTGCATCATAATTTAGTACAGAAGGATAAATTATAACATCCTTACAAGAATAATAATTTCTCTAACTTTCATTACAACCATAAATTCATAATATAGAATTAAATTACTTATGCATACCAATTTTGGTAAGACTAGTTGCCACCCAACCTTGAGCTTTCACTCCACAACTCCCCCCGAGTAGAGACCAATTCCTCCCAAGTGTAGAAAACCTATTCTCTACTCAGGAATGGCTTATTTAAGCTTTCTTTCCCTTATCCATGTTTCCATAATTGCGTCCAGTTAATCAGGATGTTGTTTTCTTTTTTTTCTAGGATTTACTATTGTTTTTTTCCAAAAAATATTTTAAAACTAGATTTTTCCTCTTTCTAGTTTTATTTCACCTCTTCTTAGTAACTTTCAATTTTACTGAGATATCTTTTAGATTTTGATCTCCAATATTATATTTTTAATTTATTTTATTTTCTCCAAGGATTTTTGGAGAATCTAGGAAAATCTTTACATTTAATTCCATCCTCATGGAATTGAAATCCTGGTCTCCAATAGATTCTAGTCTTTGCACAATAATTAAAATTCCACATTTATTAAAATTAAAAATATAATATGTCCACAATGATTGTTTTCCTTTAGGTTCACTCAACCTTTAGGATTTTTCAACTATCAAATAAAAGGAATAAAAATAGGGATATTACATATTCTCCCTATGAAACAAAACATCGTCCTTGGTGTTGCAAAATATTTGTTCACTTTTGAAACAATGATGGATATCTTTCCTTCATTTCCTCTACTCGCTCCCAAGTAGCTTCTTCGGGTGTAAAATGCCTCCACTGCACTTTTACCCTGGCTACTGTCATATTTCAGAGCTCAATTTCTTCCTGTGTCATTATATGAAGGGGCTCTAGAAGAAATTCTGCTTCTTTTTCTGCTTGTATCACAGTCCAATCAATTACATGAGTAGGATCATGTACATACTTTTTAAACCAGGAAAAATGAAAAATATTGTGAACCTTATTGTGACTAGGTAGAGCCAATTTATAAGCTACTGATCCCACTCTTTCTAGAACTTCATATGGTCCACAGTAACGTGGTGCTAACTTACAACAACTACCCGTATATAAGGTACTCTTTTTAGGCTTAATCCTCAAGTAGACATGGTCTCCCACTTTGAACTCTCTATGAACACTCTTTTTGTCTTCATAACTCTTTTGTGAGTCTTGAGCTATTTTAATACTTTGCTGAATTTACTTCATAGTTCTTTCCATCTCTTGCAATGCATCCGGTCAAATAATTAGCTTATCTTCTGGCTAACTCCAACTAAGAGGTGTGTGGAACTTTCGGCCATACAATTCTTCAAATGGACTTATATTTATTGAAGCTTGATAACTATTATTATATGAAAATTCTGCTAGATGCAAAAAATATTCCCATCTTGTAGGTCTATCCATAACATACATGCGTAGCACGCCTTCTAAAATATAATTTGTCCTTTCAGATTGTCCATCTGCTTGAGGATGGTATGTGGTACTAAAGTTAAATTTGGTACCCATTCCTCCAAAAAAAGTCTTCAAAAATGATGAAGTAAACTTTTCATCTTGATATGATGTAATCATTTTAGGAATTCCATGTAACTTCAAAATTTGTTTCATGAATACATTAGCTACATGAGTTGTACCAAAAGTAGATTGCACTGGTAAAAATTCTACAGCTTTATTCAATGTCTCTACAACCACCATTATAGAGTCATGTTGATATTTCGTTATAGGAAATCCAGTGATGAATCCTATGGAAACAAATTCCCACTTCCATTTTGGAATAGGTAAAGGATTCAACAATCTTGTTGGATGCTAATGTTCCACTTTTATCCATTGACATTCTAGACATCTAGTGAGATACTTAGCCACATTTTTATCCATATATGGCCAAAACATATTCTTTATCAATGCTGAAATTAGTTTTGGATAACCAGGATGTCTTGCATAAGGTCATTCATGATACTCATCTAAAATTTCCTATTTTAATGAGGCCACATTTGGAATATGAAATCTATTTTTATAGTAAATCAACCCCTTCTGATTTTGAGTATATCACAATATTTCAGTATTCTGTAATTTTTGTTGTAGTTTTTGATAGTTTGGATCTTGACTCACTACCTTCTCTATCAATCCATCTATGTCAAATTTCACACTACTTCCAACAATATTAAAAATTTGATGAGCATTCCTACTCAAAGCATCTTAAATATTATTTTCTTTTCCCTTAATATGTTTGATTTCCATATCAAACTCACTAAGAAAAGAAAACTATCTAGCTTGTCTAGCATTTAAATCAGGGTGTGTGAAAATGTATTTCAAACTTATATGATCTGCCATCAGTATGAACTTATTTCCTAATAGATAATGTCTCCACATCTTCAAAGAATGTATCAGAGAAGCTAATTCTAAATAAGATACAGTGCATATTTTTTCATGTTTCTTTAATTTTCTTGACTCATATGATATCACTGGGTTTTATTGTAACAATAACCCTCCTAATCCTTCTTCACATGCATATGTAAATACCACAAATTCTTTGTTTAGATCAACAATCTTCAAAATAGGAGTAGTTTTTAGTTTAATTTTTAGCTGTTCAAAACTATGTTGACACTTTTTTTTCCACTCAAACTTTACTCCCTTTTTCTGTAAAGAAGTTCTAGGATATGCTAAGGCTGAAAATCCTTCTAAAAATATCTGGTAGTATCAAGAGATACCCACGAATGGGACATCAATAGGTATAGGGAAATCCACGATTGCTTGTATTTTCTCTAGGTCTACTGTCAATCCATCATCTGAAATTACATAACAAACTACTGAATTTTATCCTTGAAAAGTTCGCACTTGCTGAGTTTGGCATATAAATTATGCTCTCGATGTGTTTGTAATATAATTATGATATGTTCTTTGTGTTCTGCTTTGTTTTTGGAATGTACTAGAATTTCATCAATGAACACTAAAACAAATTTGTCTAGATACTTGTGTAACACACTATTCATTAAACACATGAATGTAGCATGTGGATTATTCAATCCAAAAGGTAGAATTACAAATTCATAGTGTTCATATCCAGTCCTAAATGTTGTTTTGTTGATGTCCTCGTCTTTGATTGTTATTTGATTATATCATGTTATTAAATCTATCTTTGAGAAGATAGTAGCTCCTCTCACTTGATCACGTAAGTCATCTATTTTGGGTAGAGGATATATGTTCTTTATGGTGAATTTATTCATTTGTATGTAGTATATACACATCTTGAATGTGCCATCTTTCTTTCTAACAAACAATACAAGTGCTCCCCAAGGAGACACACTTAGTCTGATGTAACTGATGTCTAATAAATCTTTTAGTTGCAGCTTTAGTTCTAACAACTCAGGAGTACTCATTATGTATGTTGCTCTAAAAACATGTGTAGCTCCCGGTACCAATTCTATTTTGAGGTCAATTTATCTATTAGGGGGTAGATGGGGGATTTCCTCTAGGAATACATATTTAAAATCTCTAATTACTGGTAATTTTTCTACATATTCTTTTTCAGTTTGTTGTCCCAATTCCTCCACTTGTACATCATACAGTTGATAGCCCTTTTTTCCTGTCCTTTTTAACCATAGTGCAGAGATCTGCCTGATTGATATGGGTCTTGGTTTTCCTTTCACTATCACAGGTTTTCACTCACCATCTATCCAGTGAACTATTTTATCTGAGAAATTAACTATTGCTTTCTGTTTCTCTAACCATTCCATCACCACTAACACATCATATTAGCCTAGAGGAAAAATATTTAAATTCAGTTCAGTTTTATACTGATTTAAATTTACAACAATTTTTGGAAGTTTATGGGTCACTTTCCTTTTTTTTCTAGTAGCTAACTAAACTAACCATGCTTGCTGAAACTTTTCTAATTTTAATTTTCATTTTTCCACCATCTGAGGACTTATATAGTGTAAATTTTCTCCTTTATATATCAAAATAGAAACAGGTTGATTGGTGTTCATCTTGGTGATCCTGAAGTGCAGCACTAATCCTTGGAATGTTTCTATCATTTTCATTTACAATAGTTGTATCCCTTAACACTCGAATGTTTTGAATTCTTCGATGACGACAGTCACATAATAGGTGAGTTTCTCCACAACCCCAACACTTTAATGGTTCATTAATTTTTACAACCCCTTCTTTTTTGTTGTTTGCATCCATATGCTTAGATCCAATCTGTGATTGTGCTAGTTGGTTTTCTCTATTTTTTTTAAACTTATTCCTTTGATGGTTTTTCCCAAAGTTTTTCAACTATGTTGGTTTTAATCTTTTTTCCACTAGAGTCACCTTTCCCTTTTTATTTCTTTTGCCATTTTTTCAGCTTATCATTTCTACCTTTGAATTGCTGATAAAAAATTCTTGCTTTGCAAACGGTTTCATCCATTGTCTTGGTATTGTCAAATTCTAATTTATCCTTATAGATAGTAGGTAAGAAATTTAAAAATCATTGTACTTTGGACTTTTCTTCTCTGATATAAGGCACATAGCGAAGAAATTTAGTGAATTTTGTAACAAACTAATCAATAGTGAGTTGTCCTAATCTCAGCTCATGAAATTATTTGGCTTTTTCATCATAATATCTCTCATTCATATATCTAGATTTGAATTTGCTTTGAAAGTCTTCCCAAGTAACAATTTTCTCATCCAGTACATGTACCATTTTGGTTTCTTCCCACCATAGGGTAGCTTTACCCTGTAGTTGGTAAAAGACCAATTTGGATTTTAGGTTACTTCCATATTCATAAACTTGAAATTATTTTACCATGTTCAGAAGCGAATCTTTTGCATCTTCCTCCTTTTGACCATCACAAGTGGGAGGTTTTATTTTTTGGAATTCTCCTTGGAATTCCTTTTTCTTTCTGGACTGTTGCCCAGCTGCTTTACCATATTCAGATCCTTCTGAGTTGGTTTCATCATCTTTTCTCTTTCTTTCAGGGTCTTCAATTTCGTTACTAGACCTTGAGGTTAATTCCTTAATCAATCTCTCTTTCTCTTCACTGGCTTGAAATAATCGTTCATTGCTGGTCCTCACCTGAATCAATTCTCATTGCATATCCCTGACCATATCCAATAACCGAGCATTTTGATATGCTGGATTTCCCTCACCACACAAATCCACATACAACCCTCCTCTGCCACTCATAATAAAAACTATACCTTTCTTCACTAAATCATTGTATACAAAAAATAAATTAGTGCAACAATTTTTTTTTTCAAATTTGAAATTAAGAAAAATTTTGGGTTTTTATTTCCCTATGTAGGGACACATATAGGCCCAGTGTTTTCAACATGGGATCTAATACCATTTGTAACAACTCCACTTACCCAAGAAAAAAAAAAATCTACTTTGTCGTTAGTGACTTTAATACCTTTCGTTATATTATGATGTTTCCATCGAAATGTACTTTATGTTGTTAAATTTTCTCTAACAACTTATAATTTCATGAATAGAATCAATTTCTATAACTTATGATCCTTTGACCATGTTAAAAATTTCCCATTTCACTTTCAGCATTGACTATCCTTAATGATAACTCCTCAAGTACTTACTATTGTTATAATAGAATACTATTTTACCATTAATTTCTTCCTTTATCATCTTATGATTATTCTATCATTGTTTGTTAAAATAATGACTTTTGTTTTTATCTTAGAATATTTAATTATATTCTAAGATTATACTTATCCTAACCACTGTTACCATTCTATATATTTTCTTCATCCCATATTCCACCTATATCCTATGTTTCAACCCTTAATAATCCACAAAAGTTATTATTGAAATTACTTATCGATATATGAACCTATAGCATAAAATTCAACTTTCAATTTTATTACCTAATCTATATAAAAGAATCTACATGGTGTTGTTAATGAATATCCTAGAACATTCTATAGTACATTTAATATACCTTAGAGTATCATTATAATTCTATTTTTCATTGTCCACTTGGCCTACTTTTCAAATATCTATCGTACGATTAATGACTTAGAATAAATTCGAATTTTGTAATTGCAAGTCATTATATAGATACGTTTATGAAGTCCTCTTCACACATTTTCATCGTTGTCACATATACCTACTTAGGATATGAATCAAACTCCTACATTAAACTTGTCATGTTGTATATATTTCTTGGATGATTTATTACTTTGGTCTACACATTAAAATATCAGTCTTTATTATATTAACTCACAATTAACGTATTGAATTTGTCAATCATTATTGGTATTCGATTTTATCTTAGCCATATCTTAAGGAGAAATGATTTATTGCATTTCTCGGTTCGATAATTCCCCTTATTAACGAAGGTATTTGGAAATTTAATTTGTTCACATGGCTTCAATGATATTTTGATTTAGTTGCACTATGGATTACTTCCATGTTTACGATCAATATGATATTGTATATCTCCTTCCATATTGTGTATTATTCATTTCGATGACTTACCCTTTTTCTATAATTTCATTTTCATTTGTGCATTCATACAACCCTCGGCTCTGGTTCTCCACACAGGTATGTCGATTTGGTTGTATTTTATGCGTTGACATCAATGTTATACCTCTTCCGTCGGGTAAGGCTGCATCATTTGAACAATTATGCCATCGTTTAGTTGTTCTACATCTAGATATTTTTTCATTGTTATTTGTGTGCAGTTTATTTTTCCTCTGCAATTGACTTCTTCTTGCTTTAATTGTTTTAGGGTTATGTTTTTCTTGGTGTTTTTTGCATTCTCATACTTCACGGCTTTGTGGTGAACTCAGGGAACGTCCATTTTTAAAAAGTCCACGTAAGGACTTCTTGAACCCTCAGTTAGTTTTAATTTTATTTCTCTCGTATTCATACGAGGCCATGACTGTAATTACTAACAACATAACCATAATTTTCTTCCCTACCTTTCGTGTCATATTTTCTAGAAGATATTATTGTAAATTGAATCTCTATTCAGTTATTTTCTTTATCTTTGTAAAATCACTATGGTATTATGTGCTAGTTCCTTAAATTTCATTAATGTGTATACAGAGCTGAGAATTTTGACTGCGTCATGGCTTTCTCTGTATTTCGTTACTGTTCCCCAAGTAATTTATTTTTATTTTTCTTCTTCACTTACGATTTTATATAGAGATCTGAATATTTGGGTTTTACATTCAATTTACTCCTCTTCCTTGGGTTATTGCAGAGATTAATTTTCGTTTAAATTCTAGGAAATAAATATATTTATTTTCCCTTGTATTGGGCTTAACTTTCATATGTCTTATTCTACCATCGAATTCACATTTATAATTGAAACTTTTGGAAGTCTTTGATGCATCAAAATTTAATTATGTTTTCAGAATGAAATTTCATTCTCAACATATATCATTCCATTTTGTTTTTCCTCTACTATGAATGCATTATTTTATTTACTTCCTTAATTGAAAATTAGTACTACTAAAGTCAATTTTCCTTCATGAAAGTCGACTATCGAATTTACCCTATAACCCTCTTTCAAGGAAAATGAATTTCATTTTTATTATATCATTAATTATATCCCTTGATACTGATTCTTATTATTCTCAGTAAACTTAATTGACGTTCTTATATTGAAATTTCATAATCATTGTTTATATACATACATATCATTGCAATGTTGCAGAATCCCCTTCTCTATTGAACTTGTCGATTTTTTTTTTGTAAATGTAATTACTAAGATAATTTGAATTTTTTCTTACTATAATCTTTTATTTTATTTATTTCCTAAACTAATAAAAAAGGGTTTATACAGGGACATCCTGTTCATATTTTAAGATCACTTCATATTTTTAGTATTTACCTTGTCAACGAGAACAAAGGTAATTTCCTTTTTCTCTTTTCATATTGTTTCAATTTTAGTCTTCTATACAATTAAATGTATGATCTTATACATTTTTCTCTTGTCTATGTATAGGGCTGGTTCCACATCTTAAAATTGAATATTCAAGGTAATTTTCTTAATTCAATTACCCTTGTCAGCCATTTATATGTTGTTAAATTCTCTCAAGTGTATACAACATGTTGCCTACTCAAGAATGGCTTATTTAAGCTTGATTTTCCTTCAGCATGTTTCCATAACTCTGTACAGTTAATCAGGATGTTGTTTTCCTTTTTTCCCAAGATTTACTTTTTTTTTTCCCACAAAAGTACTTTAAAACTAGCTTTTTCCTATTTCTAGTTTTATTTCACCTCTTCTTAGTAAATTTCCACTTTACTAAGGTATCTTTTATATTTTGATCTCCAACCTAATATTTTTAATTTATTTTATTTTCTCCAAGTATTTTTGGAGAATCTCGGAAAGTCTTTGGATTTAATGTGATCTTCATAGACTTGAAATCCCGGTCTCCAATTTACTCTAGTCTTTGCACAATAATTAAAATTCCACATTTATTAAAGTTAAAAAATTAAAAAATACAATATGTCCACAATGATTGTTTTCCTTTAGGTTCAATAAACCTTTAGGATTGTTCAATTGTCTAATAAAAGAAGTAGAAATAGGGATATTACATATTCCCCCTCTAAAACCAAACACCATCCTTGGTGTTGCAGAATATTTGTTCACTTTTGAAACAATGATGGATATATTTCCTTCATTTCTTCTTCTCGCTCCCAAGTAGCTTCTTTAGGTGTAAAGTGCCTCCACTGCACTTTCACCCTGGCTACCATCCTATTCTGGAGCTTCATTTCTTCCAGTACTAGTATACAAAGGGGCTTTGGAAGGAATTACCCTTTTGTTTCCACCTATATCAGAGTCCAATCAATTACATGAGTAGGATAATGTACATGCTCTTTTAATAAGGAAACACGAAAGCAATTGTGAACCTTAGTTTGACTAGGTCGACCATATTTAATTCTTTAATTCTTAGTTGATGATATCTGGTTTTTAAATCAAAATTTGAGAAGATAGTATCTCCTCTCACCTGATCAAATAAGTCATTTATTCTGGGTAGAGGATATATGTTCATTATGGTCAATTTATTCATTTGTCTGTAGCCTATATACATCCTTAATGCGCCATCTTTATTTTTAACAAGCGGTACAAGTGCTCCCTAAGGAGACACACTTGGTTTGATTTAACCTCTATATAATAACTCTTTTAGTTGCAGTTTTAGTTCTAACAACTCAGAAGTACTCATTATGTATGGTGCTCTAGAAACAGGTGTAGTTCCTGGTACCAATTATATTGGGAAGTTAATTTTTTTTTTACGGGGTATATGGGGTATTTTCTCTGTGAATACATATTTGAACTCTTTAATTACTGGTAAGTTTTTTGCAACTTGTTTTTCAGTTTGTTGTCTGAATTCCTCCACTTGTATAGCATTCACTTGACAACCTTTTCTTGCTGCCATTTTTAACTGTAGTGCAGAAATATTCCTGATTGATATTGGTCTTGGTTTTCCTTTCACTATCACAGGTTTTCCCTCATCATATATACAGTGAATTGTTTTTTCTAAGAAATTAACTATTTCTTTTTGTTTCTCTAACCAATCCATTCCCAATAACACATCATATGAGCCTAGAGGAAAAATATTTAAATTTAGTTCAGTTTCATACCCATTTAAATTTACAAAAATTTTGGAAGTTTATGGGTCACTTTCCTTTTTTTTCCAGTAGTTGACTGAACTAACCATGCTTGGTGAAATTTTTCTGATTTTAATTTTCACTTTTCCACCATGTGAGCACTTATATAGCTTAAATTTTCTCTTGGATCTATTAAAATGGAAACAGGTTGTTAAAAAATCATACCTTTGATTCCTATCATGGTTTATTGGTGTCCTGGTTGGTGATCCTCAAGTGCAACATTGATCCTTGGAATATTTCTAGAAATGTCATTTACAATAGTTGCCTCCCTTAACACTTGAATATTTTGAATTGTTCTATGAGGACAGTCACGTGACAAGTGAGGTTCTCCATAATGCCAACACCTTAATGGTTCCTTCATTTTTATAGCCCCTTCCTTTTTGATGTTTGCATCCATATGCTTAGATCTAGTCTGTGATTGTGCTGGTTCGTTTTCTCTAGTTTTCCTAAACTTATTACTTTGATGGTTTTTCCCAAAGTTTTTGAATTATGCTGGTTTTACATTTTTTCCACTGGAGTCACCTTTCCCCTTTTCATTGTTTTGCAATTTTTTTAGCCGATATTTTCTTCCTTTGAACTGTTGATAGCATAGTCTTTCTTTGTGAACAACTTCATCCAGTGTTTTGGAATTGTAAAATTCTATTCTATCCTTATAGATAGTAGATAGGAAATTTAAAAATCTTTGTACTTTGGCATTTTCTTCTCTGATATAAGGCACATAGCGAAGCAAGTTAGTGAATTTGATAAAAAAATCATCAATAGTGAGTTGTCCTAAAATCATCTCATGAAATTATTTGGCTTTGTCATCATAATATCTCTCAGTCATATATTTGGATTTGAATTTGGTTTGAAAGTCTTCCCAAGTAATGATTTTCTGATCGAGTACATGTACCATTTTGGTTTCTTCCCACCACAGGGTAGATTTACCTTGTAGTTGGTAAATGGATAATCTGGCTTTCACGTTACTTCCATATTCATAAAATTGAAATTATTTTACCATGTTCAGAAGCCAAGATTCTAAAAAGCCCTCCTTTTCACTATTATAAGTGGGAGGTTTTATTTTTTTGAATTATCCTTGCAATTATTTTTTCTTTCTCAACTACTTCCCAACTGCTTAACATCCTTAGATCCTTCTGTGTTAGTTTCATCTTATTTTATCTTTCTTTTAGGGTCTTCACTTTCGTGACTAGACCTTGAGGTTAATTCCTTAATCAACATCTCTTTCTCTTCACTATATTGTAGTAATCATTCATTGTTGGTTCCCAGCTGAATCAATTCTTGTTGCATATCCCTAACCATATCTAGCAACTGAGCATTTTGATCTGGTGGATTTCCCTCACTAACCAGATCCATGTACAACCCTCCTCAGTCACTCAACAACTTAGACTAACTTCAAATTTCATAATTGGAAGTCATTATATACATATGTTTATGAAGACCTATTCGTAATTTTCATCATTGTCACATATACCTACATAGAAGATGAATCGAAGTCCTACATTAAACTTGTCATGATGTATATATTTCTTGGATGATTTATTACATTGGTCTACATATGATTTATTACATTCGTCCTTATTAATGAAGGTACTTCAAAATTTAATTCATTCACATGGCTTCGGTGATATTTCGATTTAGTTTCACTGTGGATTAGTGCCACTTTTACGATCAAGAGGATATCATATATCTCCTTCCATATTCTGTGTTAGTCATTTTGATGAATTACCCTTTTTCCAGAATTTCATTCTCATTTATGCATTCCTGCAACAGTCGGCTCTGGTTCTCCACACTGGTCCGTCGATTTGGCTGTAGTCTATGCATTAGAATTAGTATTATACATCTTTCCTCATGTATTATACCTCTTCATTTCTATTTTTGTGCAGTTATGTTTTCCTCTGAAATTTGCTTCTTCTTGCGCTAACGATTGCAGGGTTATGTTTTTCTTCGGGGTTTCGGCATTCTCATACTTCACGGCTTCCTGATGAAGTGAGGTAATTTCCATTTTTACAGCGTCCAGGTAAGGATTTCCTAAACCCTTGGTTAGTTTTAATGCTATTTCTCTCGTATTCATATGAGGTTGTGACTGTAATTACTAACAACATAACCATAATTTTCTTCCCTACATTTGGTTTTGTATTTTCCAGAAGAGCTTATTGTAAATTGAATCTCTATTCAATTATTTTATTTATCTCTATAAAATCATATTGAGTAATGATTCCTCAAATTTCATTAATGTGTATATAGAGGCGGTATTTCATTACCTTTCCCTAAGTAATTTATTTTCACTTTTCTTCTTCACTTACTATTTAGTACAAAGATCTGAATATTGGGGTATTACATTCAATTTACTCCTCTTCCTTGGGTTATTGCAGAGTTTAATTTTCGTTTAAATTCTAGGAAATAAATAGATCTATTTTCCCTTGTATTGGGCTTAACTTCTTTGTGAATTATTCTACCATCGAATTCATATTTATAATTGAAACTTCTGGAAGTATTTGATGTATCGAAATTTAATTATTTTTTCATAATGAAATTTCATTCTCGGCATATATCATTCAATTTTTTTTCCTCTAATATGAATACATTATTTTATTTACTTTCTTCATTGTGAATTAGTACTACTAAGGTCATTTTTCCTTCGTGAAATTTGAATCTTGAATTTACCCAATAACCCTCTTTCAAGGAGAACAAATTTTGATTTTATTATATAATTAATTCTCTCCCTTTATACTGATTATTATTATTCTTAGTAAACTAAATTGACATTCTTCATATTGAAATATATTCCTCATTGTTAATATATAGACATATCATTGCAATGTTGCGGAATTCCCTTCTCTGTTGAACCAGTCAAAATTTTGTTTATAAATTTAATTACTAAGATAATTTGAAATTTTTGTTACTAGAATCTCTTATTTTATTTATTTCCTAAAATTAATAAAATAATGGTTTGTGCAGGGACCTCGTGTTCGTCTGTTAAGATCAATTTAGATTTTTTTTATTTACCCTATCGACAAGAACACAAGTAATTTCCTTTTTCTCTTTTCATATTGTTTCCAGTTTATTCTTCTGTACAATTAAATGTATGAGTTTATACGTTTTACTCTTGTCTATGTATAGGGCTGGTTCCACTTCTTAAAATTGAATAGTCAAGGTAATTTTCATAACTCAATTACCCTTGTCAACCATTTATGTGTTATTAAATTATTTCAGTTAATATATATATATATATATATATATATATACACACACTAAGTCTTGTGTATATATATTTTGTGTGGGTATTCCACTACTCTCAATTTACTATTCCTCAGTTTGAATGATCATTCTATCAATCTTTGATTATGTATTTTTCTTCTGATTACAGATTGGTCCATATCATCTATATAATTCACTCTCCTAATTCAGAGCTATAGTCAAATTTATAAAAAATTTGTAATTATTTCTGTAGGACCATGGACTTTGTCCAAAATTTATGACATATTGTATTGTAATTTCTATCATGGATAATATCATGGTTATGTTATACCTATAATGACACATATTCATTTTCTATCATTCTTTTGAACTAAAATGTTTTACTTCATTACACTATATTGTTCATGTACTATCCTCTAGTACTTTATTATGTATATCATTGTTAATTTTCTAAGTCAATGAAATAATGAATGACTATTGGTAACTCTCTGGTTACTACTTAGAAGAATTTTAAATTAATTTTGTATAATCATGCTTTCTAAGAGAGGGGTAATTATCTCTTTATGTATATCTTTTTCTCTTCAATGTTTTAATTTCACCATTGTTAAATAAAATATTTTTCCTTCTTTCCACATGTATTTATATATCGTTTCTTTGTATAACGTTTAGATGTTTACAACCTAACCTCATCTTTAAACACTATTACTGGGGCTTAGACATTTGAAGTGTTGTTTTATTAATTGTGATTGTCTATGTAACTATACAGATCATCTATAACCACTATAGTTGTTTTCTATTAAATACATGAGACTCTCTACATCAAAATTCTACAGAATTTAATAATTCAGAAATGCTAAGTTTCCACTTATGCTAAATACATCATAATTCAGTACATAAGGATAAATTCTAACTTCCTTAGATGAATAATCATTTCTCTAATTTTCATTACCACCATAAATTCATAATACACAATTAAATTACTTGTGCATGGTAATTTTGGTAAGATTTTTTGCCACCCAACCTTGAGCTTTCTCTCCACAGCTCCCCTCGAGTAGAGACCAATTCCTCCCAAGTATATATAACCTCTTCTCTACTTAGGAATGGCTTATTTAAGCTTTCTTTCCCTTCAACATGTTTCCATAACTGTGTCTAGTTAATCAGGATGTTGTTTCACTTTTTGCATAGGCTTTACTTTTTTTTTTCACAAAAGTACTTTAAAACAAGATTTTTCCTCTTCCTAGCTTTATTTCAACTCTCCTTAGTAAATTTCCACTTTACTGAGGTATATTTTAATTTTTTTTCTCCAATCTAATATTTTCAATTTTTTTTTTCTCCAAATATTTTTGGAGAATCAGGGAAATTCTTTGGATTTAATTCCGTCCTCATGGCCTTGAAATATTAGTCTTTGATATAATATAGTCTTTGCACAATAATTAAAATTCCACATTTATTATAATTAAAAATATATAAGATGTCCACAATGATTGTTTTCCTTTAGGTTCACTCAACCTTTAGGATTGTTCAACTGTCTAATAAAATCAATAAAAATAGGGATATTACAGAAGTGGTTTCAATATAATTTATTACCATATTGCCCCATACTAAGTACCAAGATGATTCTATAACCATGGTAGTGGACACTCTAACTAAAGAAGCGCACTTTCTGCCTGTGAAATATACTTTTGGCACGTAAAAAAGGGGCCAATGTATTTATGAAAGAAATTGTTAAACTCTATGGAATTTCAAAAATGGTTACCTCTGATAGACATGCCAAATTTACATCATCATTTTGCAAAACTTTGTTTGGAGGAATGGGTACAAAGTTGAATTTCAGTACAGCTTACCATCCTAAAACATATGAAAAGAATGAAATAACCAATCAAATATTGGAAGACATGTTGCACATGTATGTGATGGAAAAACCCACAAAGTGGGAAGATTTTCTGCATTTGGTAGACTTTTCTTATAAAAAGAGTTATCGTGATTTAGTTAAGATGAGTCCTTTTGAAGCTCTGTATGGCAGAAAATGCCACACTCTACTCAACTAGAGTCAATGAGAGGACAAATTAATCCTTGTGCTAGATGCACTACATGAAATGGAGAAAACTATTAAAAGAATTGAGCAGAATATTAAAGTAGCTTAATATCGACAGAAAAGTTATGCAGACAAGAAAATAATTCATGGATAATTTAAAGTGGGAGATCATATTTATTTAAGGATTAAGCCTCAAAAAATTACATTTTATGTCAGTAGTTGTTCTAAGTTAGTACCATGCTACTATGGACCATTTGAGGTTTTGGAAAGAGTGGGGCCAATAGCTTACCGATTAGCTCTACCTAGTCATATTAATGTTAATAATGTTTTTTTATGTTTCCTTATTGAATAAATATGTACATGACCCTACTCATGTGATTTATTGGACTGTGATATAGGTGGAAATAGAAGGGGAATTTCTTCCAGATCCACTTCGTATACTGGAGCAAGAAGAAATCGTGATTCGAAAGAGATAAGTAGCCTAGGATAAAGTGCAGTGGAGGCACTTTACACTTAAGGAAGCTACTTGGGAGCAAGAAAATGAGATGAAAGAAAAATATCCATCACTTTTTAAGGAATAAACATAAATAATTGCAACAATGAGGACATTATTTTGTTTTAGAGGGGGGGGATTTTTAATAACCCTATTTTCAGATTTTTATAGAAATTTAATTACCCTAAAGGTCAAGTGGACCTAAGGTAAAACTATATTGTGGAAATATTATTTTGTAAATAAATAAATGGATGTGAAATTTTATTATTGCATAAATACTAGAGTAAATTGCAGACCATGATTTCAAATCCATGAGGATGGAATATAATCCTAAGGCTTTCCCAAAATTCTCCATAAATCCTTGGAGGAAAATAAAATAAAATTTAAATTTACTATAAGGGAGATAAGAATCTAATAAAAGCCTTAGTAAAGTAGAAAGTTACTGAGAATATGTGAGAATAAGACCAGAAAGAGGAAAAGTTAGTTTTAAAAGGATATTTTGTGAAAAAACAAAATAAAAGCCTAGGCTAAGGGAAAACAACATCCCTAAATAACTCGATGCAGTTATGTAAACAGAGTGAGGGAAACCAAGCTTAAATAAGTTGTTCCTATTAAGAGAAGATGGCTGTCTACACTAAGGAAAAATTGGTCTCTGCTGAGTGGAGAGGTGTGGAATAAGATAAAGGTTTAGAGGAAAGTAGTGTTTATATCAGTGGTATGCACATTATATGAAGTTTTACGTTTTATACTATTGTTAATATTTATCTAATTCTGATGGAGAAATTAGAAAATTTGGTAATTCATAAATTCTGACTTAAATTTCTATAGAGCAAGTTATAGAAATTATGTGTATTGTAGAATGTTTATTTCAGAAAAATTTAGTTTCATATGTATTTGAGAGAGATTAACCATAGATTAATGTAATTAATATTTCTGTGTTGTTACATAGACTTACGTTAAGTTATGGAAAAACATTCAAAATCCCTAAACCCTTGGAAAGGGTCTAAATCTGTTATTTTAGTCCAACAAACTATCTAAAATTCCATTGAAACAGTTACAACTTATATACTATGAAACTAAACATAATTCAGATGTAGTAATAGAATGAAATATGAACCATAAATTAAATGTTAAACAAAGATAATTTAGATATATAGCATGAGTAGAAAAGTATATATCTAAATGATCAATATACAGTTTAGATTTAAATTAGAAACAGAAAACTACATGTTGTCGTATAGAATTATTTTATAATTCTATCCATATGACGATTCAGTTACACATTTAAAAACATGTAATGTAGAAAAAGGTATTAAAATAATTAATTACATGTATCTGTCCTTGTCGATAAAATCCTCTAGCGGAGATGAGGACAAAATAATGTTTTCAAACTTCCAAAGATAAATCTATTATATAAAAATCTAACTACAATTTAATATGGGTTATCAATCATAATTCAAAATACAACATATGAAGATGGATTGTGTAGAATGGATGAAATATTGGAAGAGTGTGCCTCTATTTCTCGGATGTGCAACTTGAAAGAGTTGAAAGTGTGTGTGAGGTATTTTGAAAAATTATCCCAAATAATTGTATGAGAGAATGAAATAAATGGGAAAACCCAGAAATAAAACATTGAGATCAAAGTTAGAAAAATGAACTCATGAAAATGAGAAGGAAAAACATATAATTTTTACAGGTAATAACAATACCTGTAAAATTATCTTCAGGATGGAAGTTCTTCCTATGCATATCATAAACATAATTGTAATTTCAAGAAGATAAAAAGAAAAAAACAAATCATGTTACTATAAATTAATGCAAAAGTGATAAAATTTGTTAAGGACCTGAGGGAAGAGGTGAACTAAAATAGATCAATATTATATATAGTTGCGGATGACTATGAGAATCTAGAAAAGATAATTCTAGACTAGTTCCCGAAAAGGAAAGTATTATAAATTAAATTCTAGAATTCAATTACTATAAATGAGTAGAGTAATATGATTTAAAAATAGAAATCTAATATGTAAGTTGAGATAACTTAAACTCAGAAATTGTACCATATTAAAATAGTTAAAATGCTATTATAGAGAGTTAAATTGTACATAGGTAAAACAATTTAAAATTATGTATAGTTATATAGAAAACTATTAAATTTCATTAACTCTCTTTTATATAGAGTAAATATATAATACAATATCACATGGAAAACCAAATGGAAAGTGTAATCCTAAGAATGGATATTAAATTAACAAATATCTAAAGCAAGGAGTTAAGTGGAAAATCGAATAGAATTTAATATGATTACGTAATTACAATATAGGAAAGATCCCAAATAATGGAAAAATAATTCTATTACAGAGAATACAAAATTGGTACCTCTGTCAAAACATAAATACTTCAAAAATTGGAGAACTAAATCCCAAAATCACACTAATACCAATTCACAGATATAATATATATTCTGAAATAATAAATTCGAATGCAAAGGATAAGTTCAGGAATACTAAAATATCATTTAGGAGTGTAGAGGAAAAATTATTCTCTGTTGGAGTACATAGAAGAAGATTATTCTTGTGTGACATGAATCTCACTGTCACAAAAAATTAAAAAAAAAAAAAAAATCGAATATATATGTATAAAGAAAAAGGATACAAGTTTGAGATAAAAATTTATACGACAGAGGGATATAATTTTAATTACAGTGAACGCCATGTATATATATATATATATATATATATATATATATATATATATATATATATATATATTTGACAGTGTAATAGAAAATTTTGGGGTTTCGTAGAATAGGAATTTCACTTGCAAAGTCATAATAGAAATGGTATGCAAAAACCCAAAATCGCAAAATTGGGGAAAAGTCAAATTTCCAGAAGAACAAGGAATTATGTGAAATAGAGGAATGAAATGCACATGGTTCGAATAGAACCATTTGTGAAGTTCATTGCTATCCATACAAACATGAAATTCATAGAAAAACTAAAATGTAAAGTAAGAAAATTAAGAAACCGTAAGTCTACACTTCGGAAATGAATTATACGAATTTGGTAAATTCATATATCATGAAATTCATCTAATACAAATGAAAACCAGAAATAAAAGTATAGGGTTGAATTTTTTCCATAAGCATAACGTGAAAACTCTGAAGAAGGTCAGAAAGAGAAAACGAAATACCTCATCACTCTGGCTGTCAGAAATAATATGAAAACGAAGGGTATTTTGACATGAGTCCAAAAAAAACGTAATTGATGTAACAAATAATTATAACTCAATATTAAAAAGCGAGAAAGGGATTGAAATTTTCTTCATAGATAAAATAACTTAAGAGAAACAGAGAATGATAAACGCAATGCAATAATAAACTGAGATGTCTTACCTGAATGACAAGTTTAGCACGCTAACTTGAGAACATAATTGTAAACTCGGACTTCCAATGAGATTATACAGAAGAGAATAGGAATAGAGACGGCACAAGAGTAACATTGTTGTCATTTTCATAGAAATCCATGGTAAGAAATCTGTAGATTGTTTCTCTATGCTTTGTTCGCTCCAGTGGAAATTCAGCCAAATGCAAACACAAATGAAACTATGAAAACCAAACCCTAGGCATTTAACGCATGGAGAAAGTAAGATAAATTACAATAGTTGTTGCAAGGTTAGATCGACCCTACAAGTGTCTGTCGACCCCAATGAACCCATGTGATAATTAGGTGACAAAGTCTTGAGAATAAATGGTTTATAAAATCTAAACGATAAGATATAAATGTTGTATGGGGACAATCCCATCACTCATAAATCCATCTATCAATAGTCGGTAAATGTATCAAATGCCAGCATTAAAATATGCAATTTTGAATGGAAAGATGTGATGCAAATTCCATAGTATAACATAGGTTAAATGAATGTCGTGGAAACCATATGAATCATGTTGAGATATATATCTTAAACCTTTGTTGAGTGGTATATATTTTTGATTAGTATATATGTGCAGTGAAAAACTCTTAGGTAATCTATATAAGAGACAAATTCTTATGCCACCAACGAATTAAATAAGAAGGTAGAAACTTATACCTAAGGTGATATGTAATCACTAGTTCGTTGAATTTTAATTGAAGGTATAGAAACATATTTGTATAGTTAATATGATAATATAAATAAGGATTTTATCATAGTTAAAGTTATAATTGATAAATTATATCTTGAGGACAAAATATTTAAGTATGTAGTGAAGTTATAATAGGATAAACTTATACGTGACTGAGTATAACAAAAACATTATAAATATAAAATTATTCCAACATTGTAACTAAGGGCAAGTTATAATATTGTAAGGAATAATGATAAGGAAAAAGGAATGGAAAATAAATTTCAATAGATAGGACAATATGTATGTTAAAGCTACTTAAGAGGATCCTTTGGTGAATAAAATAAATAAGGTTGTTAAGAAATTAGATTTAAATGAATGTGTGGTATAAACCAACCTTTATAAGATCATATTTTGAGGAGATAAAAATAAAATATAGGGAGTCTTTAAGGTGCATTGTTAGAGTAAAAATATCAATGACACTGATCATGACCATAATTAATATAAAAAGAAAAAAAATTGGTTAGTTGGAGTTGTTACAAGGTGCCTCCTATGGGTGATAGCTTGCAATAAACACATTGGAGTTGAATCTTCCTTGCATGTTGTAGCTTGCAGGAATTGGAGGTAGAATCCTCCTGTAGGTTGGAGCCTAGATAAAATCAGATGTGGTAAGGAGTAGGAGCTTGCCTTTGCATCACAACAATAATCAAATCATGGTTTTCTCCCTTATGGGTTTCCACTTATATCCGGTGTCTATGTTGTTGCAATAGGGTCTCCTGCAAGCTCTGAAACTCGTCCATTTTGTATATTTTTTATTATATTTAGTCTAATCAGTAAATATAGGCTCTGTGATATAAGATCTGGTCACTATAAGGTTGAACGCAACTCTACTTGACTTACCTACCCTCTTCTAGGGTGCGATAACCTGGTTCCATCACCCACCCATACTACTTCAGGTGAGACTTTGGCCTGCGCAATCTGGTCACTGCCGAAAGGGCCAGTAGTATAGGGGTTTGTTGGCAAACCTTGAACCTCCTAACCTGGGTCAAGACCCCTCAAGCCAAAAAATGATTTCGTTGTCAGGACGAGGAGCATTTTGAGAGAGGGATCGAGTAATGCCAAGGCCATATTGGAAACCTGAAAGCAAATAAATTGATGAAAGGTTCGAATATCAAGTTTAGGAATTCGCAGTGAAAGAGAACCGCATTAAGAGGTTGACCATCGAAGAGTGGAAAAATAAGTATATTTTCATAGATATACGAGATCTTCTTTGTAACAATTGTGATCGAGATCCAGTAGTGGCTCTCGAGGTTGGTTGAATTTCAGAAGTGTTGGAAGGATGAACGGGTCATGCAGTGGACCCCTGAATTGATCCAGTAGTTAGAGAAGACTAATAACACCATCACTCGCACGGTGGAGCACTGGGTGGACAGTGTGCTAGGAGGGTTGATGACAAAATTTTCCATCGATCAATTTGTATCCTACTCTGAAGTAGAGCGAATATTGTTCAAGGGTTTATGGGGTAAGTTTCTGAAGACCTTACCATTACTGATTAAGATATTTTTATGCGAAAAGAGTATCTTCTGTAGCCACACTGAATGAATGACCCCTAATCTCGATGGAAGTATAAAAAAAAGTGGCAAGTACTATCGAACCAACCAAGAGGGAGATAAGTCTATCTACAGTCTTGTAAGGGAAGCAACTGCGTAGAGTCGTCTTGTCACACCACTTTCAAACCAGCATAGGAGTAAGAATTCACCTACAGCTTCGCCACCGCCAGAAGATGACATGGTTGCACACATGAAGTTATCGACCTTTAAGGGTGTGGGTGATGATTACATGGATAAGTTTTGGTTTGTCGCAGGATCGATATGGGCTACGCAGAACATAGCTAGTGATGCGGTGAAGCAGGCACAACTATCCCGTGCATTTGAAGGGAGAGCCTTGGACTGGTACATGGGATACATTTCCTGTTTCGGGGAAAATCACCCTAGAGGTTTGTTGGCTTTAAACCTCCACAGAGCAGGGGCATGCTACTTACGAAGGACTCACACAACCATACATGTTCATGAAAAACTAAATAGAGTAGATCGAGGAAGTTACCCGTAGGTCCTACGGTTGAAGCAGATCCAGCGGGGTCCAAACCCCCAACAACCCTTCTTCCTTCTTAACCTGAAAGACAAGAAGAAAAAAGCACGAAGAACTGGTTGTACAGCATATATATACTCTAAATGTTAGTGAAATCCATATGAAACATTAGATAAACCATAATGAATGCTTAAATAACAATATTCTCATATATGCAAGCAGACACTAACACGTATATTTCGGGAACAAGAGGGTACTTCTGTATTATAAATAGCATGTATAGAAATAACGAGTGGAGAGATCACCTGAATCCTTCCATAATCTTCGAGAAGACCGTCGTCCGGATCCGTCCCACCCTTGTCTCGCTAAGATTCCTTCCGAATTGGTGCATACGAGATGACATATAAAGAGATGAGCATCTCCAGGAAACAAAGGTTTCCTATAATGAACTGGGAAGTGTAAGAGGCACGGGAATTCAGACTTGGATAGGGAATACCAATAGAGTATAATATCAATAAATTCTCTCTCTCCCTTAGGCCATGCATATGAGGGGATTTTATACTCCCTCAAAGTAGTTTCAACAGTTGGAAACAGTTGGCCACGTGCTGGGGTGGTTGAACTACCAGAGTAACCATCAACCCAGCCCGAAAATAGGGAATTTTTATATATTTTTTAATGATTTTAATGGCATACGCGGGAAAGTACATGTGGAATCGCGTATACACATGGAAAAGACTGGGCATAACCGCGTATGGGGAATTTAACAGTGTTTTTTAGTGAATTTTGTCCAAGTCTGTAGGAATGGGTGCCCAAAGCCATAAAAACAATCATGAATCATATGAAGGTGAGAAATTATGCTATAACATTGCCCAGCATGCGAAGGCAACCATTGAGGAGATTAAGAACTCTTTTAAGCAACAATTAGAGAAGCCTAAGTCCTACTCTCAAATAGTGGTTGATCTAAAAGATTTCAAGCAAGGGCCTTCTAAGTCTGTGTGGGAGGCCGATCAACGACTGAAGAAGTTGATCAAAGAAGGAGGATTTCAATATGATGACAGACAACATACAGAATGGTTCATTTCTATGCTAATGCCTCACCTACTTATACCTATGGGTCATCAAACATTCAAATCATAGGAGAAATACTTGTAGGGTGCCATGAAGTTAGAAACTGTTCCTCGAGACGAGACCCAGTTGGGAATCCAACACATCAGAGGGCAGCTAGAAGAAATGCACATGGACATCCATAACCTACAAAAAGAATGAGGATCAGAGGCTAGCCCTAAAAGGTGATGCATACAATGTAGGGTGAATGGTCACACCAAGGATAGTTGTCCTATATTAGTAGACTATATGTAGGTTGGGGGACCTAGCCCATTGTGCCCAAGAGAAATTGCAAGGCCAAGTGCGCCAGCATTGTGGTGTGATGATTTCTGCATTACATGGCTGCATGACACAAACCACTGCCCCCGCCTTGCTGCGTAAATCCTAGAGGTAAAAAAACAATGGTGCAGGTTCTGTAGATTGGTAGGACATGATGAACAGAACTGCCAAAAATATGATTTGATGATCAATCACGGAAACTTATATAGGGTAAAATCATACCGTGTGTTGCCAAGGTCCCCCGTAGGCATAGGTGGCTCCCTAGCTAGGTTTAGGGGGGGAGGCCGAGGCAGAACCGCAGCTCAGGGACGAGGGAAAATAATCTGTTATAACTGTGGAGAGGTCGTGCACTTTATGAGAGACTGCTCGAATCCTATGAGGCAGTCTTGCCGGTACTGTAGACAGTTGGATCATGCAATTGAAGACTTTCTAATTTTGATAGAAAAAATGTAGGAGCAATAGCCAACACCTACGCATAATGTGAAGAGGGTTAAGGCTAAGTTGCGAGACAAAGATCCGAGCATAGATGTCGTAAAGGCAGTGGAATGGCCACTGGAGGACCAGGGGAGAAGGCTGCGACTGAATCTCTGATCCACAAGCTTTTATCAAACAATAGGATTTGGACCTAAGCAAGGAAAAAAGAAACATTTATTGCAGCTCGCAAAGAATTTGTTAAGGCAGAGGCATCTACTCTTGAGACACCTGTGAAACTTAAGGTGGACGAGGATGTCAAGAACTTTTTATAGGCATGTATGAAGTTGTTGCACAAAACAACAGCTGTACAGAATCTTTAGGAATTGATAGATAGCTGTGTAGCACGACCTAGCCGACCTCTGGAAATCAAGGATGTGCACAAACTATGGAGATATAAGAAATGCACTGGTAGGGAGATGCGGTTGACTGTGCAGATCGATAATTATGAGATGGATCAATTTATTTTAGACCTAGGGACAAATGCGAATGTATTACCTAAATAGACTTAGCAATGAATGGGAGAACCTAAGTTGGAATGGTACACTATCTAGTTGTGCATGGCTAATCAACAAAAGATTATACACTTGGGGAGGTTGTTGAAAATCATGGTGGATATAGTGGCAGTAAAGGCCCTGGCAGACTTTGAGGTAATTGAGATTGTAGAAGATGCAGACCCCTATCCTACGCTCCTGGGCTTGGATTGGACCATTGATATGGGAGGAATTAGTAACTTTAAAAAGAGAAGCATGGTGTTTGAGAATAACGGTACAAGGGTGATAGTTCCATTAGATCCCGCGGAAGGCGAACGATACACTGAGCCAGTGCACGACGAAGAGGGTGTGGACCATATTTATAAGCTAACTGCATAGGACAAGGATTGGATCAACCCCACGGCTGACAGTTTACTCTGGTGGGAAAAGGACAGAGAATGTTTCTCCGACTTCAATGGGGTGATGGAGAACTGGAAAAATCGGTTGCATGATGTCTTTGCACTGCAACGCCTTTGGGTATAAAGGACTTCCACTACATTTCCTTAGAGGTAAGAGACCTACCCTATTTTGATGGCTCTGGTAATATCAGGGACTTTTTGCGAGCATTCGAAGCTGAGGTTCCAAGAGGACGAAGGCTAGGGGCCCTTAATCTCGCCATGCGTAAGACACCTACGTAGTCGTGGGACACATAGAAGGAAGCATTCCAGGACCTGGAAAAGTGCCGGGATATGATGGTCCTGTGATTCGAATAGCCTGATCACATGCACTTCCAAACATACATCGGCCCCAAAGACCCACATAAGTATGTGTTAACATGGATGGAGAAATTGTGTGAAAATACTATGGAAGAATGGGTTCATCTATTTATTCATGCATTGGGACCACTTCCTACCGCATGGTATTTAGATGCGCAGCTACACCAGCGTATCCACCACTAGGAGACATTGAAGGATGAATTTCTGGGGACATTTGGGTTAGTAGGTGGCACAAAGGTGCTCCACATAGCTCTGCAAGGCATTGACACTATAGCATGGGGTGAATTGCACCTGTATGTTGCACCTGAAGGGCCCACATGGGAAACGCAGGTAGCAAGCATGGTAAAATACCACCGTCTAGTACCTAAAGCAGTTAAGGATGATCCACAATATTCTTCTGACTCAAAGTTGGACGAGGTGCACATAGGTGGCATTACGACACACCTTACGATGACTAAGAGTGGGGATGCAATACAGGAGACGAAGTTATCCTGACTCCTAAAACGAGTGAACGTATGTGGTAAGACCTTGGTCACGCAGGTCACTACAAGGGGTTCATTAAAAAATATGCACTGATCACAGCACCTAGGAGGAACTTGCTTATAAAATATGTCTACTTCTGTTGGGATGACGCATGTCAGGCGACCATGTCTCAGGTTTTGAAGCACTAGGGAACAAGTTTGTGTTGTGGGAGGTGTTGGGCAGTGAAAGAGGTATGAAATTATTGTGTATTTACTCATTCTTTACCATAAATATACTCCTGTTTGCCTTGGAAAGGTAATTTATCATAGGAATTACAATAGAATTTGAAAGGTTCATGATTAATACGAAAATATGACTAAAGGCTACTTTTTGATAGACAAACAGGAATTTGGAGAGGTGAACAACTGTACCAAATGTGAGGTTGAGAACAATATAACTGCTGCTCCATTAGCGTTGAATCATATCCAACCAAAGGCAAGGAGATCTAAATGAATAGCCCAGAAAGGACAGGGAACAACTCGGCCTTAGTCAGCACAAACATAATGATGACTAAACACAGAGGAGTGAATCCCTCAGGATCTTTCGATCCTGAGGGATCGTTATTCAAACTCATCTTGTTCCTTGATTGATCCATTGAGATTTGATATATAAAGCCACATCCTTTAGTGACAAGGGGACGGATTTTTGTTGAAGTTAGGAATTGGTCGAAATACTTTACATTTTTCTCTATTCTATTAACCCTCTATTTTGAGAGAAACCTTTCTGTAAAACTTTATGTTGGTTTAATATAAGGAACGCGTTTTATCTACCTTCTACAATTCTGAGTTAGCCCAGCAGTATTTCACTGGCGCTAAGGGCCCGACTCTAGTGGAATAACTTCACTGTTTGTATTTTAATATTTGCTCATTTTCATGTGGAGTGCGCTTAATGTTTGTTTTGATTACAGAATTGGTTTATTGTTGATAAGATCAAATACAGAGTCATTGTTGTTTCATTTCTTTACAAGAAGCATAATTCGTGGTTCGATTATCTTGCTGTTACTATAAAGCTTCGCTGACTTGTATCTGATTTGAGTTGATGTTCATTTAGTTTATAATCTGTTATAATTGATTGTTGCGTGGTGAGAAGCTGTCGACAGAATTGAAGCATAGAAATCTAGTGCCTTGAATATGTTAGAATTGTAATTGTTGTTCATTTCATGTTGTTGTTCCATTTCTGTTCATTACTTATTCATAGTCTTTGATTAGAAAACAGATGAGTTGTAGTTACATGTTGTTGTTCCTTTTCAGATTGTATTTCTTTTAAGTTGCTTTCATTGAATCTGCTTTCGTTTCAATTGCTTTAGGATCTCCAACTGTAGAGAATAGAGGCTTTTGCTTCTAAGTCCCCAGATTGGTCATCTTGCATCAATTTCTAAGGGAAAGAGTTACTGCTACTGCATCCCTGATCGATGTTCTGCAAGATTGAAGTAGTTTAATATTTCCATTCATGTCACGATAATTAGGTTTCTTTCCAAGCATTTGTTACTTGTGTTTTTGTTACTTCATACTAAATCTTCACAGCATTGCTCTTAGACAATTGCAGCCTCAAACATAGTACACTCTTGAAATAAAAATATGCTCTTCGATTGATGATTAATGTAGGCTAATTAGGTGTTCAAAAGATACCTTTTTATGACTCAACATTTTGGCATCGTTGCTGGGGAGAGTGTATGCCATTTTAAAGTAGTAATGCACAGCTGATTTTCTTCTGCTTGTGGAGAACTGGGTATTAAAGACGGAAGGTAAGAACCTGCGCACTGGGCAAGAAACACACTTACTCGTAGCCCGCTTCATAGCAGAAGTAGGTAAGCTTCTTTCTTTAGGTAGGAATGAAGGTTTGTTTCTTTGAATGAATAAATCAACTAAGCGAAACAAAATTCCTCCTAAAATTGAAAAACCTAAGGGACCAGTGACCCTTGGCCGCACAACCTTTATTAACGAAATCCTTAAAAGAATTGAATATTAGCCATCAATAGGATTTAAAAGAACTATTTCTAGACAGCCTACTAGTTCCCTTCAGGCTACAAAGTCACCATTTGAAGCCTTTGCTGAGATACACAGTCAAACAGAGGGAATCGAGCAAGATTCCCAAGAAATTGAGAATCCTTGCATAAGTTTCCTTCAAGAAGGGAATGCTAGCAATCTCCGAGAAAGTGAAGGGGAAACAGAAGAAATCACAAACTTGAAATCTCCTATTGAAACTGCCCAAACAATAAGCAGCCCAGATAAGGGAAGTGTTGTTCAAATTATTCAGAACGAAGGTCCTGAATCACCTCAAACAGTAGGTCGACAGGAAATAATTATGATCCCAGACAAAGGGAGCGTTGTCAAAGCCATTCCTGCCCCTACTCGTCAACCTAAAAATTCCTTGGAAATCCTAGAGGGATATTGGCATATCTTTGATCAAATGGCCCAGAACCAAAATCAGAATCAGCAGCAGACCTCTACGCTGCAATATCCTATAGTAGATACTACAGTCAATGCCCATGAAATTTATTCCTCTTCAACATATTCCCACATTTCACGGCTTAACATCAGAGGACCCAGATGTGTTTTTATTTGAGTTTGATGTGTTGTGCAGAGGATACGATTACACCACCGATGCCCAAAAACTAAAACTATTCCCTTCTACATTAAAAGGGGTAGCTCTACGATGGTTTATGGGATTAGGTGGGGGTGTCATAACTGATTGGGATCATATGAAGGCTGCATTTTTAAAGAAATATCAAGATTATTGCAGGTCTTGGGAATTAAAAGATGAGATATTCTAAATGACAGCAAAACCAAATGAGACTTTGGAAGAGTATGTGGAACGGTTTCAATATAATCTTCAGAGATCCTCTTATGCATCTTTAACCTTACCTGATAATGTTTTGAAAACCACATCAATTAGGGGAATGAAATATCAATGGGTTGAAACATTGAATATTATGGGAAAAGGTGATATATATCAGGAAAGTTATCCTAACATCATTGATTTGTGTATCAGGAGTTCGAGGGGCAATACAAGGTTGAAATCAGCAGAACGTGATATAATCACAAGGGAAAATAAGACCTGTAATGAACGTGTGACTTGTGCAGAGATTGGAAATCTACTAGAAGACTTTAAGACAGACATACTTGGGACTCTAACAATACAGTTTGATATTATGCAAGCCAAATAGAAATAGGCAGAATCAGAGCAGAACTTGGAAATATTATGTCCCAGATGTAGAAAGAAGCACAACCAAAAAGAATGTCCATTGGATGTGATTAAAGTCTGCGCCATTTGCACGAAAGATCACCCTACAGAAGGATGTCCTTCGCTTCCTGGCCTAAAAGCAGTTTATAAGGAGGAAAAAGAGGAATCAGAAGTGGTATGTCTGCTTAATCAGCGCCGAAAATGGCAGCCACGACCATCAGGTATGCCAAATGATCCATTTTCTTTTCAACCTCCTCAATATAATGCTAAAACATATAGTGGGATGTGGCAGAATCAACCATCTTTCCCTAATTGGTCACAATAACCATTTCCTCCCACATCTTGGCCAAATCAAACAAATCAAAATAATTGGCCTAGATTTCCTTTCTACCCACCTTTCTGGCCTACAAAATGGCCCCCTTCTACTTCCCAGAGTCAGGCCTGGCAGTCAAACTGCCAAAAACCAAAAAATCAACCAGCTAGATCAATTCCTCTCTCTCAACCTACACTGCCAGCTCCTTATACCAACCCCCAGACCAATTTAAGACCACAACTCCCAGCCCAACCCAACCCAAACCCAAACAATAGGCCAGTTCAGTGTGTTCAAATAATGGAACCCCCAAAAGTAGAAACTGAACTAAGGGAGTGTAATGATCTTCAATTAAGGTCTGGGCGCATAGTCGAAATAGAGAGAAACAATGATGCCCACACTGAAGATCCGTTACTTGTAGAACAAACAGTACAGAGTGAGAAGGAAGTTCAACAACGAAATCAACAACAAGTAATAACTTCCTCTCCAGCATTCCCAGAACTATTAATTATACCTCGTCCATTAGAACAACCTAATTTTGATCTTTTGGGAGAATTAAAAAATTTGTGTATAAAAATCCCTCTCCTCCAAGCTATTCAAGATATTCCTAGATATATGAAAAAACTATTAAGGAATTATGCATAAAGAAGCCAAAGAGGAGAACAACAACCAATCCTACTGTCCAAATATTTGGTACCTTATCTGACTTATTATCAGGAATGGAAACACTCATCAAATATGAAGACCCAGGAAATCCTATAGTGACAGTGCAGATCAATGGCCAATCATTTCCAAATGCCTTAGTTGACTTGGGGGCAGCAATCAACATTTTAACAACCACCACCTATCAAAAACTTGGCATTACATCACTGGAACCAACAAAAACCTTGTTGGAATTGGTTGGCCGATCAGTAGTCAAACCAAAAGGTATACTACAAGATGTAATGGTATCTATATATTCCTAGGAATACCCTGCTGACTTCCTAGTTATCAATCCAAAGAATCGACTAGATGGACATCCGTTAATTCTAGGTAGACCTTGGTTGGCAACTTCTGATGCTTATATTGAATTTCGACAAGGCAACATGACAATTACAAGGGGAAATTATGTCAATAATCTAGCCCTATATCCCCCAGTGCAGCCAGGTCTATCAATAATCAAAACAAGAAAACCACCTGCGTCATATCTTATGGAGAATATGAGATCACCTCTAACCATAAAAAATGCTCTTGATTTTAAAGATCAAATAAAGGATGATATCATTAATAATTTTATTAATAAGTCACAAACCAGATCTCATTTGCAATGTCACATGATCAAAGCAGCATTCGATAATAAAGAATAATAAGATCCTTTCAAAGATATTCTTGATCAAACAATACCTACTACTTCTATGAGAAATAGCAAGGTTGTAGAAATTGAGCCGTGAAAAACTTTAAATATTAATAAAAATCTCACTGCTGAACAAGAAGAGAAATTGGTCCAATTATTACAAAAATACAAAGCAGCCTTTGCATGGGATTACCCCGATATGAAAGGAATTGATCCTCAATTGTGTACTCACCACATTTACATTGAAAAATATGCAAGACCCATTCGCCAACCTCAAAGGAGACTAAATCCTCACCTTAAAGATATTGTGAAAGCTGAATTAAAAAAAATATTGGATGTTAATTTCATCTACCCAATATCTGATAGCAAGTGGGTCTCCCCATTAGTGGTAGTACCAAAAAATAATGGAAAGTGGAGGATATGTGTATATTACCATGAACTTAATAAGGCAACACAGAAAGACCACTTTCCCCTTCCTTTCATTGACCAGGTATTAGACACAATTGCAAGGAAGAAATTCTTCTCTTTCCTTGATGGCTTCAGTGGGTACAACCAAATCTAGATTGCCCCTGAAGATCAGGACAAAACTACATTTACCTGTCCAAGGAGGACATTTTCCTACCGAGTCCTACCTTTTCGCCTATGCAATGCTCCTGCTACATTCCAAAGGGAAATTCTTAACATTTTTGCAGACTTAATAAATGAAGGCCTTGAAGTATATATGGATGATTTCACACCCTATGGGGATGACTTTGAGCCTGCATTGGAAAAATTAGAAAAAGTATTACAATGATGTATTGACACTAGGCTTTTCTTAAGAACTAAAAGTGTCTTATGATAATGACCAAAGGAGTTGTCTTAGGGCATTATGTTTCAAAAACTGGAATTCAAGTAGACCCGAATAAAATTCAAATACTCTTGTTAATTCCTACACATACTACACAAACAAAGGTACATAGCTTTCTTGGATTTTATGGTTACTATATAAGATTTATAGAACATTATTCTCGAATAGCTACACCTTTATATGCACTAACTGGGAATGTTGATTTCATTTGGACAGATAAATGTGACAATGCCTTTAATGATCTGAAGAAGCTTATTTCAACAGCCCCAGTGTTGAGGGTCCAAAATTTGAATTTTCTATTTGAAATTTCATCTGATGCCTCAGACACAGCAATTGGAGCAGTACTTGGGCAGGAGGAAGACATGAAGCCATATGAAATCTAGTATATTAGCAAAAATGTATCCCCTGCTGAATTAAATTATACTGTGACTGAGAAAGAATTTTTAGCTGTAGTTCATGCTATAAACAAATTTAGAAATTATATAACAGGGTATCCTGTAGTACTATATACTAATCACATAGCCATTAAATTTTTAACAAATAAACCTGTTACAAATGGAAGAGTGACAAGATGGTTGATTTTACTGCAGGAATTCGACATCACAATCAGAGATCGACCTGGGAAAGAGAACCCTGTAGCTGACTTTCTGTTAAGAATGCCAAAGCCAACAGATATAGAAGCAGTTGAAGACCACTTTCCAGATGAACATCTCTTCGTTGCTACTATCAGAACACCGTGGTATGCTGATATAGCGAACTATTTGGAAATAGGTAAATTACCTAAACATATGTCCCTTAATGAGCATAAGCAAATAATACACCGTAGTACCCACTCCTCCTGGATTGGAGGCCACCTATTTCATACAGGTGCATATATGCAAATAAGGAGATGCGTTAGGGAGGATGAGGTATTTGACATCTTGAATGCATGCCATGATGGATAGTGTGGTAGACATTTTGCAGATCATAGAACTGCCCACAAAGTTTTACGAACGGGCTATTATTGGCCTACTATCTTTAAAGATGCTAAAAAATTCGTGCAGGCCTGTGATAGCTACCAAAGGGCAGGTCACCCTGGGCAGTCTGATGAAATGCCTCTAAACCCTCAACTAGTGATCGAACTGTTTGAACGTTGGGCTCTTGAATTTGTTGGTCCTATTAGCCCCCCATCAAACTAAAAAAAAAATATCCTAGTTGCAACTGAGTATGTCACCAAATGGGTTGAGGCAGAAGCTCTGTCAAAAGCTATAGAGGACTCTGTAATACATTTTATTTTCCAAATCTTTGTACGCTATGGCCTCCCAAGGGACATAATCACAGATGGAGGACCACAGTTTGTAGGTAACAAATTAGCTGAAACATTGAAAAACTACCACGCTCAACACAATATTATGACTCCATATCACCCACAGGCCAATGGCCAAGTAGAGAGCACGAACAAATTAATCGAATATATATTAACAAAAACATTTGCCTCTCATAGATGATATTGGGCCTAAAAATTTCCAGAAGCATTGTGGGCATATCGAGCAACATGGAGACCTTCCACAAGGTATTCACATTACCAACTGGTATTCGAAAAGGAACCCATATTTCTTATAGAATTCTAAATTCAAACATTACGAATAGCTCGAAAGGTGGGTCTAAATTTAAATGAAGCCCAGGCTAAAATACTGCAGCAAATTAATGAGCTAGATGAAATTAGGCTCTCTTCTCTTCACCACACAACATTAATTCAGCAACAGAGAGCCAAATGGCATGAAACCCATATCAAAGAAAAGATCTTCCACGAAGGAGACTGGGCACTCCTATATGATTCCAGGTTTCATGATTTCCCAAGAAAACTCCAGACACGATGGCTTGGACCCTATGAAATACAAAAAGTGCATGATAATGGCACTGTTACATTAGTTACCATTGACGGATCTGGACATTCCTTTAAGGTAAATGGTCATTGAGTACGATTGTATCATAAACCGCTTACCCGGGAATCATTTTACCAAAAATTACAGGAAGATTCTACCATGGAAATTCTCGCTGAAGGGGAGAACTCCTCATCGGCATCAGTTTGATAGATCATCTTTTTTTTTTTAATTTTTGTACATAAAGCATTTTTTTTTCGTTTTTGGATTGTTGTTTTATGGAATTTGTTTTTTAACATTCTGTTAATATTACCGCTTTATGTCTTCATCGTTTGTTTCATGAAATTCGGTTCCTTCAAAAAAGAAAAAGAGAAAAAATCATGTTTATTCCATTTGTTTTGCTATTCCTTTCTAAAGGAACAACAGCATTGTTGTTCCTTTCGAAAGGAACAACTGTTTCACAGACCACTGTTGTTCCTTTCGAAAGGAATATAAGTTTTATATAGTTCTTTTGTTGTTCCTTTCCAAAGGAACATCACTTCCGCAGAGTATTTTTTTGTTGTTCCTTTTGAAAGGAACAACAGTTCCACAGATTGTTTTTGCTGTTCTTTTTTTAAAAGAAACATTACTTTTTTTGTGGATTGTTTTTTGTTTTAAGCCAGCAAATATATCATTTATATGAAATCATACAAATTAAAGCTTACTGTAATCAAAAAATCAAAATAAATCGTCATTTTTTTAAGAAAATTGTCTAGTAATGATAAGAAAAAAAAGGAAAAAGGGCATGATCAATAACATAACTTTGCTATTTTTACCATTGAATTAATCTGATCGATTATTTTTATCATGATTGGTTCTTTCCCATATGCTATAACTTTCTTTGATGTCTATCTATGGAATAGGAATAAGGGCATAATGTTTTTTTTATTGAGATGTTCAGACTTCTTCCACCATCCCTACTCTTAAGGAGTGTTGAGCCATCCCTTATGAATAACTGAGGAAAAGTGCTGCATAAAAAAAAAAAGGAGAGAAAAAATATTTACATATTCTTAATAATTATTTTGCAGATAGAGGATAGGGGGTCTCATCAAGAGCGAGTCTATCGTGATCATAGGGAAGGCAGTGAAGTGGCATTCCCATTATGGCCACCAAACCAGGGAAATGGTCCAATAGAAAATTGAAAAAATCAAGAATTCCTTGGAACAAGAGGTCTCATCACGAGCCGGCCTGCCCACCAAACCTTTCAGTTCTTCCCGGTGAACAAAATTGTGGTTTATCTGGTCGCTAAGCCAGCACAATGGCCTCCGTCATGATATTCAATAAAAAAAAAGGGCACTTCCTCAGCATACATAAAGGACAATGGTTCCGTGGGTAAGAAAGCGACTCTGTCAAGGTTATGGACACCTATGGGCAGCAGAGCTCTGCTGATGGTATTGGAGTCACATTTATACACATCAATAGTTATATTTAACCCTTTTCCTATATCTTTATTTAAATTTCAAATGAACTATGAATCCCTTACCTTTCCCTCTGAACCTATTATACATGAAACTCATTACAAATCGATCATATTAGTTGAAAATGGTAAATAACACAATTGTATTTATGTTTATTTTATGCTGTCCCTTCTCCTTGTAATTGAATCATTACAAAACGATTTTTTATTTATTAACGATTCATCACATGCATTGATTTCAGTAATTGTTGTAATTTGATTGAATGTATCATAATTATGCCTAATTTTTACTGTTGTACTGCTGCTGAGCCACACATGCTCCTCTCAATTGACGGTCGAGGGTGACCTTTCATTCATTCGAGGGGCGCAAATGTCTGCATACAAAAAAAACTCCAATATTCCCTTACCTATATACGGATTAAAATCCCTGCATTTTAGGAAATAACAAATTTTCAACGAACTGTGCTGTGATGTTCCATTGTGATTACTGTGTGTTGAGAAATTAATAGAACTCAGAAATGGGAGGACAGCCAATTCACAGTGAACCGCAAGTACTGATCATCTCTGATACTGCACGAGCAATTTTAGAAAGACTGGGGTGGATTACATATTTCTTGAGAATGCAACAACCCCATGAAACAGTGGCCATCGAATTTTTATTGAACCCGCAAGAAGGATCCTCCATGGTCAAAGCAAGGAAAATAGCTGTATCCGACGAGATAATTGCAGAAGTGTCTGGCATTCCCACGCAAGGGACTATTTGAACTCATAAGAAGATTAGGATTTGTGAAGCCATAAACTTTTTTCAAGATGATGGAAAAATTTTAGTTATCAAAGGTAAATGAGTCCAACTAGCTTCGTTAGGAGAACCATGGAAAGAGTTGGCCAAGATTGTGTAGGCTTGCATAACGTGCGACGGAAGAAAGGATGTGGTAAGACCTCGCCACCTTAAGCTACTAGCTGTATTAAAACAAAAATGCACCATTAATTTGCCTGCATTTTTAAATTCTTTGTTGCATGATACTGCTCATGGTATAATAAAAGACTAGCATGTAGATACAGTGGTCAGCCACCATTTTCTAATTCATTTAATAGTGAGTCGTAGCCTCGCTCAGCAACAGTCCAGCTGGGAAGAATTAATATTTTCCATTGACGGAGGGTTAGCTCTACTCGCTCCAAAACAGAAGAGGATGGCTGTCTCAATTGCTGAGCCTTCTACTCATAGATAGTCCCTCTGGTTGAAACGAAATAGAAGGATGGTGGAAGGACTTCTGGGCAGTAGCAGCCAGCCCTTGGAAATGCATAGCCCAGAGGAAGAACAACCTCCACAATTGGAGGGAATAAGCCCTCGCACTGACGAGGAAGAGAAATTAGAGGGAGTAAGCCCTCGTATTGATGAGGAAGAGTAATTGTAAGGAGAAACTCGCTACTCAGACGAAGAAGAAATAAGTCATCATACCAGTAGTGAAAAGAAATCTAGTGCAGAGGAAGGAGATAATAAGGAAGAAGGAATCGAAGGAAATTCTGAAGAAGAATAATCTGAGGGAGAAATTCGGTATTCAGATGAAGGGGAAGGAAGTTATCACACATGTGAGGAGGCTGAGGAAAATCATAGCAGTAATCAGGATGAAACAAAGATGGCCGAAAATGTTATCGTAAGCCCTTTACAGGAACACCAATTGGCCCAAATTTTGGCCAATATGAGTGATTATGCACAGCCTCACATCCCCTTGGATCTCAATATTGATATTAATCAACTACCAGAATACTCTGCTATTGATAAAGAAACAACTGGAGAAAAACTGAATGAAACAACAAACCCTAGCGAAGCTAGGGTTGCTTCTCCTAAGGGATGTGAGAAGGAGAAAGAAAACACTGAAGTTGGAAGCCCCCAGGAGACTGCAAAGTTAACTGAGAATATGATTCCAGGAGAATTGAGCCAAGGGCATATGAATGTAGAAGAGGAGCCCCAAGGAGAAGAACAAGAAGATAATCTTACTGAAGGCACGGCTGATATGGGTCAAAATTCTATTGAGAAAATAGGGCGGATAAAGGAATAAATGTTCCATTAAGAAAGAAGAAGAAAAAAACTGAGATTGAGAAGCTTCGCAGAGAATGAATAAAGCTTCATAAACTAGTAGAACAGATTAGGCAAACCATTAGGGTTCTGAGAAGGAAACACATGCCCAAGAGAGCCCCTAAGAGAAGAAGCATTGCTATCAAAAGAAGCTCAAAAAAGAGAAGAGTGACCGCTGATAGGAACCCCCAAGTTATAGAAGAAACCATACCTGAGCCTAATTATGAGGATGCGGAACAAAAAATAGCTGTTCCAACACAAGTTTTTCCAGAGGAACTGGTTTTGAGTGAAAATATGCCATGTAGTAGTCAGCACACTTTCAGTGAGCCGACACTGGCCAGACTTTAAGAAGAATTGACACAGGCCCGAATAGAAAGGTAGAGACTGGAGGAAGATACTGTCCCAAGAAAAATATATCAGGAATTGCAGCAACAAATGAGAACTATTCATGAAGCAGAATCTGAAGCTCATGAAAAACGACGGAAAGCAAAGGTAAAGGCTGATAAGGTAATGAACCAACTGAAACTAGCCTACACTCAAATGGACACTCTCTGCTCCTTGTATATTGATGTCTTCGCCTGTAGATGCCCCCCAAAAAACTATGCTTTGTTTTTACTAGAAATATATTTACAATGAAAGATCAAGGCAGTTAGGGTAGGGAAATCCATAGAGCTAAAAACAATAGATGACTTGATATCATGCTGCAAACTTTATGGGATCAAAGTACAACGCCGCCTATTATGTGAATTTTACTTGCATAACCTAATACTTGAAAATGACTATGAATCAAACCCTAGCCCTTTTATTGGAAATGTTAAGTTTCAGGCATTCATTTCCTTTGTTGTAAATCGATTAAAATGGCTTAAATCTTATAACGCCTTTCAAAGGTAGGAAAATGGATTAGATCTATGGGTCAGAAGTGAACCTCAGGACCCACTTCAATTTTGGGCTAGACATAAAAGTTTGATGACAAAGGAAGACGTTACCCAAACTCTAGGGCCTATCCACAAATCAATCATTTTGAATGGAACAGATTATTTTTCATCCATTAGGAACCAAGCTTATATAGTAGCCAAGGTCCAGTGGAGAACCTCGAATTAGAATGTGCAAAATAGGGAACCATTTAATTATAGAAACTTTGGGCTAGCTGCAGACTGTTTCATTTCCTATAGCCATCTTGTTTTAAAAGAAGGACCATATTGGTTAGGATGTAGGTTCCGCAGCCCTATTGCATGGTACCCTGCTTCTGACTACAAAGTTATTTATGAACTTCCTGAAGGACAGACATAACATGTTTTTGAGGAATTAGCTACACTACATGGTTTTAGGCCTGTGGATGACAAACCTTATTTGGCTTATTCTTTGACTTCTCTCCATGTGAACTATAGTCTTTATGAGGGCATGAAAAAGATTAAGCAGGGGGGTATATTGGGTAGTGAAAGAGGTATGAAATTATTGTGTATTTACTCATTCTTTACCATAAATATACTCCTGTTTTCCTTGGAAAGGTAATTTATCATAGGAATTACAATAGAATTGGAAATTTTCATGATTAATACGAAAATATGACTAAAGGCTACTTTTTGATTGACAAACAGGAATTCGGAGAGGTGAACAGCTGTACCAAAGGCGGGGTTGAGAACAATCTAACTGCTGCTCCATCATTGTTGAATCATATCCAGCCAAAGGCAAGGAGATCTGAACGAATAGCTCAGAAAGGACAGGGAACAACTAGGCCTCAGTCAGCACAAACAGAATGATGACTAAACACAGAGGAGCGAATCCCTCGGGATCTTTCGATCTTGAGGGATCGTTGTTCAAACTCATCTTGTTCCTTGATTGGTCCGTCAAGATTTGATATATAAAGCCACATCCTTTAGTGACAAGGGGACAGATTGTTGTTGAAGTTAGGAATTGGTCAAAAGACTTCACATTTTTCTCTGTTCTATTAACTCTTTGTTTTGAGAGAAACCTTTCTGTAAAAATTTATGTTGTTTTAATATAAGGAACACGTTTTATCTACCTTCTACAGTTTTGAATTATCCCAAGAGTATTTCACTGGCGCTAAGGGCCCAGCTTTGGTGGAATAACTTCATTTTTTGTATTTTAATCTTTGCTCATTGTCATGTGGAGTGCGCTTAATGTTTGTTTTGATTACATAATTGGTTTATTGTTGATCGGATCAAATACAGAGTCATTGTGGTTTCATTTCTTTACAAGAAGCATAATTCGCAGTTCGATTATCTTGCTGTTAATATAAAGCTTCGCTGACTTGTATCTGATTTGAGTTGCTGATCCTTTAGTTTATAATCTATTATAATTGATTGTTGCGTGGTGAGAAGATGTCGAAAGAATTGAAGCATAGAAATCTAGTGCCTTGAATATGTTAGAATTGTAATTGCTGTTCATTTCATGTTGCTATTCCATTTCTGTTCATTACTTATTCATAGTCTTTGATTAGCAAACATATGAGTTGTAGTTACATGCTTCTATTCCTTTCTAGATTGCGTTTCTTTTAAGTTTCTTTCATTGAATCTGCTTTCGTTTCAATTGCTTTAGGATCTCCAACTGTAGAGGATAGAGGCTTTTGCTTCCAAGTCCCCAGATTGGTCATCTTGCATCAATTTCTAAGGGAAAGAGTTACTGTTACTGCATCCCTGATCGATGTTCTGCAAGATTGAAGTAGTTTAATATTTCCATTCATGTCACTGTAATTAGGTTTCTTTCCAAGCATTTGTTACTTTTGTTTTTGTTACTTCATACTACATATTCACAGAATTTCTCTTAGACAATTCCAGCCTCAGACAGAGTACACTCTTGAAATAAAAAGATGCTCCCGGATTGATGATTAATGTAGGCTAATTAGGTGTTAAAAATATACCTTTTTATGACTCAACATGAGGATGCCGCATAGGTAGTACAGGTGTTTACCTAAGTACAATAGAGTTGTGAAAACTAGCCATTGGTATAATAACGGTTGGTAAAAAGCAAAATTTACTGTTAAAAGGAGCGCGCCGCTCACATTTAATGAGGTGAATCTTTGGGATTTTTTACCGTTTACCTACTGGGAGGTTCTAGGTGAAGTATACCCTACCATTGGATGACTGCACGCACTATGAAAAGGGTAGAATATCTCAGACAAGGGTTCCATCTTACTTGCATAGCGTGCACTTATCGTCTTTGCCTCGAACAAACTTAAGCTATAATATTTTTCGGGTTTGCACTGTCCCTTTCATGTCTGATCAACCCCCTCCATCTGACAGTAGCCACCCAATGTTGGGATTCATTTTCCGCACTAGGATGATAGCCACGAACCCTGCTGAACCTTCGACACCAGAAATTGAAGAGGTAATGGAGATTGGGTCTAAGGAGGAAGAAGAGATTTCAACGCCGATCACAAGGAAGGGGAAAGAGAAAGCATAGGGCTCAAGAAAGCCCCCGAAAGTGGTGAAATGGGCTACAATGAAACCTAGGACTTCCTCGAGGCATGCCAAGTCCCACCGCACGACACCTGAGGCTCAAGATGCACAGATGGGAGCCCCTCCTACCAATCCAATCAATTGGTTACCTCCCTTCATCTGACCATGCAGGCCCTCTGCTATATTTGGTCTGTTCATCCCTCCATCAGAGATCAAAACTCTCTTTGTTGCATTTTATTTTTAGGTGTCTCATTCAGTTCGATCATCTGCATTCCATTAGGAGCATAGATCTTCTGACGGAAGGGTCTTGTCACTCATGCCCCTCGTGTCTTGTACCTGCTGGCTCAGGTTTGTCATCAAATTCCATCAAAATCATTTTACAGTCAATGACAGTCAGTGTTTGGTTTTTTGGTGAGAAAAGAGTCATTTCAGTCATTAGGTCTACGGTTCAGTATTCAAAATGTTTAATAATGCTAGCAGGCACATGAGGGAGGCTCAAAATAATTTTTCATTGCAAAATTTCATCGTTATAATGATTGATCATGACTTTTCTTCAAAACTCTGTTTTGCAAAAAAATCGTCATTTTGTACTTTGTAATAAACGCCATGTATATTTTCCAAGTTTTTCAATTGTTAAAATCTTCAGGCGTAGCCCTAGTCACCTTTTCCAAAACATGCTAGTCATCCCTGCAAAAAATGGACAAGAGTTTCATCATTCAGGTCAAAAAGTCAAAGTGGAAACAAAAAAAAAGAGTTTGTATTAAAAATGTGAAAGTGCCAAAATTGAAACATTACAAAGGTGGGTTTGTAAGAAACAAAAATCAAATCCATGACTATATAAAATATTTCCCACATTTATCAATTCATATGCACTCAAGAAGACATCAGAGAAATCGAGTTCAATTGTGGAGAGGCGAAATCATGTGTTAAAGCTGGACTGTGTGTTGAAGATCAGTGTGTGACGCATTGGGAGAAGGCGCGACGCACATAGCAATCGCGGCGCATAGAGCCGCCCCTTCCTGTGTATTTTTTTAACCTACGCGACGCACATACTGATCACGACGCATTGGGTTTTTTCGTGATGCACAGGGCTGACATGCGATTTTTATCACTGCCTCCAACGAAACTTCAAATTTTTCGCTCCCATTTGCTCAAGCAAGTGCTCTTGCTGGTGTTTGATGTTATTTCAAAGATTGGTTGGAGAATTTGTAATATCAAAACATAAACCCTATCTTATTATTAAAGCTGCTCCTTAGGGTTTTAAAATTGGTGGTTTAAAAACAATTTTGTGCCAAACATTACATTCCCCATTGATTTACTCCCTTCACTATTTTGCAATTATCACAGTCCCTCCCCTATTCCCCTCTGTCCCAAAACCACTTATATCCCTTGTTCCCATTTTCCCTATCCGTAAACTCTACTATTCTTTATCACTCTCCCTCTCTCATTTCACTTATAAATTCCCAAAATCCCCAATTCCCAACAGTCAAGTGACTATTAGCACACCTTCATGTTCCATATTCCTCACAGTCCCTCATTTCCCTTTGGCATACATTTGCACTTGGAGACAAAGACACCAAGTCCTCATTTATCATTTTCAACAAAACAAGCATACAGTTGACATATAACTTGTGACACCATGACAGACACAGATTCATCATATGAGCAAAACATTGATTCTACCACAGATCTTCATGCACTGAGAAGGCCTCGTAAAGGAGGTAAACATGTGAGAGAAGAACCCACCTCTTTGACTCAGTTGGAGGCCTACCCACTTGCCATGGCATGTTTCCGAGAGAAATCATGCTATCAATATTGTGAGAGGATTGCTCAGACTCAGGATCATTAGGAGTTAGCCCGGTTTTTTGTTTTACATTTGTGTGATGGTCATGTTACTCTCGTTGGTGTAAATTTCACCTTGACACCAGAAACCATTTCTCAGGCAACATGAATACCGAATGTAGGTGACGAGTGGAACAAGCGACAGTAGGTGGACAAAGTACATTACGAGCCATACATCAGGCCTATCTATGTGAGGCAGCTCAGCAGGGTATTCCCATTCCGGTTCTTGAAGGAATCTTATGCACAATTGATGAGACTCATTATCAGGTACTTCAGTTGTGAGGGCCGGTTCTCACACCTCTATGCATACCACATTAGACTATTGATGCATTTCATGAGAGTAAGGATGATGAACATACCATATTTCATGTGCCAAAACATAGAGAGGATGACTACTCTTGTGTAGAAGAAGACTCTCGAGCAGCAGTACAACAACATTTATCATTATGCGCTCATAAAGATGATTGTGGTACATTAGCTTGGATTGCAGGGCATTACATGGGAAGATTTCATTTCCCATGACTTCTTCATAGCCCCTAAACCTCCTCCAGAGATTTTTCATGATGTAGGTGAGCCTTCACATCAGTTGTAAGGTCCCGAGACACACCCTATCGGTGTGCCAGTATTTGTTACTTATCAAAGAGGCACGAGAGCATTATTTGCAGCAGCCCGACGAGTACTATCTCCACCCGGGGTGGAAGGGTCTCGTTGTCATTGTCATCAGCATAGGTATAGGTACAGGACAAAGGAAAGAGGCCTATGCAGGAGGAGGCCCCTTCAGGAGGCCATGATACTGATTTCATATTGCTTGATGAGGATTTGAGCTCTCTAAGCTCAAAACTGAGGGAGATCATTCAGGAGCAGAAAACTGAGATCAGCACGTTGACAAATAAGTTTCAGAGAGCTCAGTGGATCATTAACTATTTGGAGCAGTGGATTAAGCAGCTGGAGGATCAGCAGATGATCATGGAATTGCAAAAAATTCGTGAAAACCGGCAAGCTACCCGAAGAAGCCCATCCGAGATGACACTTATTGAGCAGGAGATTAAGGCCGATAGGGAGACTTGGCTCGAGAGAGTTAACATTCATCTCGAGAAGCTGTTGGAGAAGGCAAAAAAGGAGAAAAATATGCTCAGGCACATGAAAAATCACTATTGGGCACGCACACATGTTTGTAAAGCGAGAATCAAGATCCTGAAAGCAAGGCTAAGGAGGGCACTGAAACGTCATCAAAAAAATGATATGCTCCAAATCTTGGCCTAAGCTTCTTTGGATGAACATGGTACTTGATGAGGGACCTTCAGTCCAAATTTCAAGGAATTTGGAGAAAATTCTGTCATTTTTGAATTTTTTGGTCACAAAACAGGGTTTTCTGCCCGACGTGTAGCGCCACCTTGCGTGCGCTTATGATTGGTAGCTCTTCAGAGGGAAAAATTGGTATTTCTGGATTTTTTATGAAAATTTATGCATGCTCAGGAATGGCCTAAGAGTTTCATCAAGTTCTGGGTTGCCTAAAAGGTCAAAAACACCTTGAAAATGGCCTTTCTGCCACTTTTTGCACACAAAGGAACCAATCTTGGGAGATTGAACTTTTGCAGGGGAAAATCGACACCAAATCCATAAATTCCACTTGGTTTGGAAAGTAGACAGACAGGGCTTTCTGACAAGCTATCATGAGCTCAATTTGGACTTCGGGAAGGGCCTCAAAAACAGCTCCCAATGTTTGCTACGCATAGAGATTTTTGGCCTATTTTTCACTCCACAGCTCAGAATTTCGCCTAGTTTTGGGAAATTTCACTTTTTCATGTAACTATTGATTTAATTTGATGTAATTTCATGTCCATGATGTAATTTTGGCACTTTTTTACTTGTTCTAGAAGATTCATTCACCAAAAGGTGAAATGCGAGTGAATGGATCAGTTTCCTAGCATATAGAGGCAAGTTGTTTCATGGCCTAATTTCTAGTTCCTAGTTTAGATATGGTTGAAACAGCTCCTAGAATTATGAGCTCGACCCCTAGAGGCATGTGAATGGGTTAGACTTGTCTATATTATGTATTTTCTCATACATTTTCAGGGTTGGACATAAGGGATTGCTAGCATTTCATTGTACATTTCATTTTGCAATTTTGGAAAAGGAATATACCAGGGTTTGCAACCCTCTTTGGGATCCTTGTGGCTCTATGTTTTGATGGTGTTTTCCTCTATGTATCTGTAAGTTCACTGATGTTTATGTGTACCATTTTCATTCTTCTTTCTTCTTAAACTGAACAAACAAGTTATAAAGGTAGAATTCATTGGTTTGCATTGCTCTGCCTTCATTTTTGTTTAGTTTTTCATGTTTTCATCTGTTTGAGGAGGACTCTTGAGACCATCTTGCCCTCCTCAGCTCCTCACCAGTCTGATCCATCCATCCACTCAAGCTAAAGCATAAAAACTATTGCCTTCCTTGCCCCAATCAGAACTCTGCAAAAACTAGGCCTAAACCCCGCACCCAAAATCACCTTTCCCTTGATCTAGAAAAAACCCCAAAAACACAATAAAAGTCCTTCACTTATATACCTAGCCTAAAATTAGCTTTCATTTTCACCGTCAGCTCCTATACACGCTTTCTCTGCGCACATAACCGGAAAGAGCCTTTCTACCTAGCCTGGGTAGGGCTAGCTACCAGACTGAGCGTGGTTTGATGTTACCCTGAACTCTGCCTTCCTTCAGCCTGAGGTAGATTTAGGAAATAACACCCTCAATGTGCATGCCAAAAAACATGGATGGCTTGATAACATATCTACAAACGCTACTAAACCTGGGAGAAGTTCCTGTCCTCATTGATCCTTGTGGAAGGCTCCATGAGATCAAATTTTATGATCACGACTTGGCGAATTATGAAACCTTCCCTGAGTTGGCCCCCGCATTGTACTTCAACATATTTTATGAGAACGATGGGGTCACAGCTATTCCTCAGCGATGGATCTTTGGGTTAGCCGGATTCAAAATGTTGAACCTACTGTGGATGCCCCATTTTGGCCATTACAACGTCACGGATCGACTAGCCCAATAGTTGCTTGCCTTAATTCACGATGGCTTCTTATGGATTTGGGACAGATTTTCCCTTGACACTACGTGGATCCATAGAGTTACGAGCCTTCCCATGAAAGGGCCACACCACCTGGAGCGAGTGGGTAAGAAATACGAAGGAGATACTGCGGAATATGTATGCCAAAAGTACCAAGTGGGGCAAAATTATTTTGGATTCATCATCAAATCCATCAGTGACCCTCCTTCACAGATGGGTACTGTAATGCTAGCATGCAAGCTAATGCGAAGGTGCTAGGCTGCAACTGTCCCTTCTTATGTCATTCGGTTAGTAGGTTAGTGTGCGAAGAGTGTCTGCCTCAATTAGGCACAATACTTATGAGATGAGTTCTTGACCAATGTCTGTGAATCACAAGAGCAGGGAAAAGCCTTATACTATGCCTCGCTACTGTTCCTTATAGCCCTAGTCGCTTGGGAGGCCCCTGTAGAGTTGGTCCTTCCCGAGCTCACCCCAGACATGTGAGAAGGGGCTCAGTATGCCCATCTACGGGATTCTAGGGACGCGCAATGCATAGAGGCTAACCAATTCTTCTGGGTCCTCTTCCAGAGTAGCGTGGTAGAAGCTATCAACTCTCGACCCCGGCTATCCCATACTGTATATGAGAAATACAAAAGCATTGTAGCGTTCTGAGTTACTATGCACCACATTCAGATTAGAGCCCACAAAGGTAAAACCTGGACCTTTCTCCCTTACATGGTGATAGACGAAGAGATTGACAACATCATTATGCTCTAGCCCCCTACCTAGAAGGTACGCTTCAAAACCACCACCAAGGAGACTGCAGGACCGAGAAAAAAGGGCTCGGATGTAGCCACGAAAAAGGGCACATAGCCAAAGCAGACCACCACGAAGGACACCGAGGCTGAAACTTGGCTTGATTCTCAGCAAGAGTTGGGCCTGGGCAAATTGGATATCAGAGGTACCACCACTCCCCAGGGCGTGAAGCGAACATGTGCGAATCAAAGGATCCCACAAGAAGCAGTGATCTTAGTGAGGGGAACGTGACGAGACAATCACGTTGACTGAGGGAGACCTTGAACAAATTGTGAATGTGTTTACCCTCGCCATAAAGGAGAAATGGGTCACCTTAGAAGCATGGAAGCAAGCGATGGTCGATACAATCTAGGCCAAGCTTCGTGCCCTGCAAACCAGTGTGATTTAGACACGTACTCCCTCGGCAACCAGTAATACGGCAACAGTTACAGAGGAAAGCCATCTCTGCTCCCTCCCTGGCGCTTCCCTTGTCAGAACGCAACCCCAAGCTAGTGCAGAGGTGTAGTTGAATTTGGCTAGGTTGTCCCATGAGTCATTGCAAGGTCTCCACACCACCATGTTCTAAGAGGTTAACCACCGGGACCAACAAGTGCACCAACAACTCAGTACGGCCAAGCAAACCATTGCAGCATAAGGTGTCAAAGTATCCCTTGTTGTGGTGTGGCAAGCGAAGCTCGAAACATTGATCGAGAAACTCTGCATGGATGTTACAGAAGAGATCCCTGTCGCAGCCACCCCCCGAGCTAAAGTTGAACGATTGGTCGCAGCATTGAAGGTGTCCAGGACAGAGATGCAGGTTGTGAAGATGCAGCTGGAGCAACAAATCACTGACTTACAGGCCAAATTGTAGCCCAAAACACCTCCGGAGCTACGAGCCCAACAAGCTACGCTAGTGACCAAGGCTACTAACACCATTATAGGATAGATTTCTCAGGGCACCCAGTTACTCGAGGATGCCAGGCATCTTTGGACCAAGATCCAGTGCGATCCGGTCCTCCAGAGAATCAATAAAGACTTGCGGCAGAAAGAACAAGCTTTCAATCAGGTCAAGGCTACATTGCCCTCCTTAGTTCCTGCATAATGTCTCGTACGTTTGAGGACTAGCAACACTCTCCAAGATGATATTGAGGAACTCCAGGGCAAGAAGCATGTCATCGGGGAACAATTGAAGCCTTGGACTGTCGCAACCCTCCAGCTATCATAGGATACTGATGTTGCAGTCAAGCGACTAAATTAGACACTAGTGAGTGTCATCGTGACGACAGAAGGAACGATATCCCAGAAGCTCGTTGATATTACGTAGAGCGCTACTGCTCAGAGCCAAGAAGTGTTGCCCCCACTGATTACCGCCATCAATGCACTGTGTGCACAGGTGGAGACCCCACCACTACAGTGACTCAAGACGAGTCAGAAGATTGTGTTGGGGGACTGTTGGAAGAGGGTTTCTTGCAAGCTGCGAAACTGGTCCATTTTTTATATATTTTATTATATTTATTCTAACGCAATGGTTTTAGGGTGGGTCAAAGCCCCTAATGCATTGTAAATGGGTCAAGGGTAGACTAAGAGTCTGCAAACCACAGTTTGCGGACCATTGGATGCGTAGGCGAAAATAGTATAATTAGTTGAACCTTTTTTAGTTTTAAAATAGACTGGGAATAGAGATTAATGCTAAGTGTGAACTGATAAATCTGATTAGGGTTGTTAGGGAAGGACTCCTACTACTATGTGCGCGGAGATTCTTTGTCCTGCTGTGTGCGGACCCTGCTATTATGTGCGCGGGTTGGGTTTTGGGTTATTGTAAGTAGATCTAAAGGATTAATGAATGCATAAGTATTTTTGAATCTCTTAATCTATTGGAATTACTGTGATGTTAGGTTAACTAATATATGCTACTGTGTTATTGATTTGAGCTACGAACATACTTGTGTTACTTGTTTATGTTGCGATCTGTATCAGTTCTATTGCACTTCATGAAAGAATATTTGGAATAGCTGCGTTATCGTTATATCAGTTCATGATCTGTTCATTACTGTGAATGTCATTGATGTTGCACACATGGATGTGAATGGAATCTGTAGATCTAGGCTCTATGATATTAGATCTGGTCACTATAAGGTTGAACGCATCTCTGCTTGACTTACCTATCCTCTCCAAGGGTGCGGAAACCTGGTTCCAACACCAACCCATACTACTTTGGGTGAGACGTTGGCCTGCACAAGCAGGTCACTGCCGAAAGGGCCAATAGTATAGGGTTTTGTTGGAAACCCTTGAACCTCCAAACCTGGGTCAGGACCCCTCGAGCCAACACATGTGCATTATTATTATGTTTTTATGTGATGCCTTACTCTACTTATTGCTCAATTTCACATATTCAGTTTGTTGATCGTTATGTATTAAGTTTCTCATGTAATGGTTTTGTTAATGAGTTTAATAAAATAATTTTAATGTCCATGAATGGACTAAACTGATTCACCCCCCCTCTCAGTTTAGTGAAGGCTTCATCAATTGGTATCAGAGCATGTTCCTTTTGTATAAGCCTAACAACTTGAAGGTTGGTCTGCTTGAGTCATGGACTATCAAAGTGTACCTGTAATGAGTGAAAAAATCTTTGTTTAATGGAGAGATAAGGTTAAAACATAGTTAATGTCTTATGGACCTGGTGTATGGAAGCTTGTATGCGATGGTTACTACAAAGACTGTCCCTCTTTGCAAGAATAACAACGAAATTCCAAGAAAAAATGTGTAATGTATAACAGTCTTCATAACAAGTATCTTGATACACTAATCGATTTAGCTTCTACAAAATAAATATGGAATAGATTGCATCTCATGCATGACAGAGACAGTAGTGGTTGCACTGTCAAGAAGGAGAAGATAAACAGGAAGAAGAAAAGTCCATTTTAAAAGGAAAAGGCTCAATCAAGTGAGGTCTCTACTAGTGTGAATGGACATTATTTCTATGAAGAAAATTCATTTGAAGAACAATCCAAACTTGACATTGTTTTGACTGAAATAGAAATATTAAATAATGAAAACAAAGATCTTAAGATACTAGTGAAAATATGGGTTGAGAGAGAATACGAGGGTAAGGAAGAAAGTGTTGGCCTGAAGGCACAATGTGAATAAGCAAGGAGAATAGAAGGGATGATTAATAACCAGCGAAAGGAGAGAGATATACAATGTGAAAGACTAGAGACTAAGATTCTTTCAGCTAGAAGGCAGTTAGATGAAAGGAATAGGTTATGTAAGAAACAAGAAGAAGAGGTTGCTTCCATGAAGAACTCAAAAATAAAACTACAAAAGTAGAAGCGAGCAATAACATGATTTGTAAAGAAACAAACAAAAACAACCAGCAACATCAAGAGACAAAGAATGAGACGAAGAAACAATCATTTGCAAAACTCTCATTTTCTCGAGAAATTGAGTAAAATTGGAAGATATCAAAGGATATTCTCTGATCATGTGAAAAATATCACATGTTTTTCATGTCATGAACTTGGACATGTTGCAGCAGAATGTAAGAGAAAGAATTTAAAAAATAATCGACATAAGATGCAGGAAATAAGAAGGCTTCCTGAAGAAAGAAAACATAAAAGATAATTATTCACCAGGTACACACATCAATTTTGTGGTTATTAATATCTTTGTAATCAATTTGGCCATAATGTTTTTGAATGCAAAACAAATTTAAATAAAATAAAAAATGACTCGATGAAATACATAACAATTTCAACAATTCTTGGTCATACAAAGTGTTATTTATGTGATAACTTTGACCACAAAGACAAATATTGCAAGCTACCATATACTTTAAAGGACTTTAAACAAAATATGGAAGAAACCCCAAGTAGACCAAACAACGAGCCAAAAGGAAATGAAGACAACCAAATACAACCAACTAAAGTGTGCAAAAGAAAGGAAAATCATGAGGTTTCAATGACAAGTTAAAGCCATCTTAGCCTTGGGGGGAGCTGATTAAGGAAATGAAGGCAACCATCGACTAAGTAATAAAGAGAAGCAACAACAAAGGGGGAGATAATCCCTAAAAATTCCTAAGAATAGGGAGAAAACGTGAAGTTGGGAAACACTTTTTGGCATGAGACCCATAGCCTTTAATTTCGCTTATAGTAAGTTGAATTGCCCCCACGAGAGTTTTCAAAATCTCCCGTCCTAGATTTAAATATTTCAGTATTTTCTCACGAGAGTTTTGAAACCTCGGCCGACAGTTGTGTCACAAAACTCGGGCCGCAAACTCTGGCCGAGAGTTAGAAAACTTCCCGCCGAGAGCTCACCAGAACTTCGAAGTCACAACTTTCGGCCGAGAGTTTTTAAAACTTTCGGCCGAGAGTTTTCCCGCGTTAAATTGGTTTAAATTTCTCGGTCGAGAGTTTTAAAAATTTCTCGGCCGAGAGTTTTTCTCGGCCGAGAGTTTCTGGTCAACGAAAAACTCAGAAAACTCTGCAGTTTTGAGAAACCTGCAACTTTGGAGGGACAGAACACCTACAAAAACAAAATGTTATATGTCGGACCAAGTACCATTAGATTTGTCTCTAAATCTAGTTTTTGATGATGTGATATTTATGGAGTTTCATTAAAAAATTCAATTTTTTATTAATTTTTTACTAAACTGTGTCACTGTGGAATTTCATTGTTCGAAAAATTGCACTGAATGAAAATTCAATAACTTTCAAATGAGGACACCAAAAAATTCAAAAAAATCATAGTGCACTTCCTCTCCCTGTCTACTTCAAAAGGGTATTCTCATTTTTCTTATTGACGATCACATTGAAAAGAAAATCAAAGGATAATAAAATGTACTGAAACATCACTGTTTTTTTGTCTTCGTCCATTTCAAAAAATAATAAAAATAGTGATTTGATCCGAAAATTACCAAAAAATAGTCTGTGCACTAGTGCAATATATGCAGATTATGATGCTATGGTTTTTTTCCAAAAAATGAATAACCTTCCCTAAAAAAAGTAAAGGATAATAAAGTGACTATTTATGTTTGCCTGAAAATTTCAAGTGTATGCAGTTAGTAAACAACAAATTTACCCCTCTATATGTCAACATTTATTTTTTTTTTAAATATCGGTATGGAGGTAAGACAATTCTCTACAATTCTTGTTTTTATGTCAAAGCATAATTTGCGATAAAAATATGAGTTTAGTGGAGTTGAAGTTGAAAAACATAGAAAATTACAATTTTCAACATCAAAAAAGGGCAAAAAGTGTTTCCCAACTTCACATTTTCATGTGATGACTAAATGCTCATATGATTTGAATCAAACCCTAATCAAAATATTAAAGGCATTAAAGGAAATAGTTGTATCAAAGAACTCTAGGTCCAAAGAAAATTATCATAGGAAGAACTAGAACCTCCTCCACAATATATTCAACATTAAAATTATGGTGCTTCCGAGGAATATGAAGGAAATTGTAGGAAGACCAAACTTGCACGTGAGTTGAAGAAAATCTTATCAAATTCCTAGGGCTGGCATGCAAATTGGAATCTCAAATATTGAATAAAGCTAGTTGTGTAGTGTAAGATGACAATGAGTCAGTATGTCCTCGACTCATATTTGAAGAAAACGAAGAAAATAAAGTGTACCTGTACAAAATAACTTGATATTTGAGATGACAAAAAAAAAAATGGGGGAAGGGGAGATTCTTTGATACTCACACCAACACCTAGACAGATTAAGAACCTAATATGTCCTAGTGAAACATTCAAATGGATTAGAAGGTGTAATGCTTGCAATAGTTCTTCCATATTGTGTTGGTTGGTGCATGGTTTCATGATGAAGAACATGGAAAGAATTTCATAGACAAGCTCATCCTAGACATCAATCTGATTCAAGGTAGTTGCAGAAATCCAGATGATGCAAAGATATACATTACAAAGTTATATATTATTAGCAGGACAACGTTACATATTATGGAATTTATATGATTGCAACACACAATGCCATTATATAGTGTTTATTTCAATCTTATACATCCTTGCAAGCCATTGAAGAAAATGAAATCCTTTAATGTTATCAATGTCAAAATAATGATAGTGACAATTATAACCCCTTGAAACGTCATGATATTATAATATCACACAATGCAGACAAAGAAGAGGTTCTAGTTGGATGTAGAAGAGAATTCAAGAACTACCATGATGGTAGATGAAACACCAACCATCAATGTGGAATCTAAGAAGACAACAAATCACTAAGGGATAAATTGTTAAAGTCACAAAAATTGTGCTTCGAGCTAGGGCAGTAGAAAAATCTACATAGGATGATCACACTATGTGTTTGCAAGTATTAGAGAAATTGAGAGCAAAAAACCAATATGAAGGATGCATAAGAAAAAATGTTCATTATCATTATATCATTACAGATATTCATCAAATGGGATCAGTAAGAACCCTAAGTTTAGTTGCATTCCACTAGATATTGGTATACGATGTTTCAGAATTGAAAAAAACGATGAATTAGGGCAGGTGGTGGTACAAATAAAGTGGTGGCATTGATTGTCTGAAGCATCCGTGAGCAGCCTTCATATCTAACAACATTGAAATTAGAGAAGAGCTAATATTTGGAGCAAAGCATCATTATTGTTGGAGCACGAGCAACGTTATTGTTGGAGCAAGAGCAGCGTTATTATTGGAGTAGCATTATTTTTGGAGCAGGAGCAATGTTATTTTAATCTAAATATCAAAGCAACGTTTTTTTAATGCAGGACAGAGCCTCTGTCACAGCGTAATTTCTTTTAAGCATATGGCTTTGATGTAGCGTTATCATTTATCATTAATGTATTGGATTTGTAGCAGCAATTTGAAAATACATGACATATGGAGCTATATTGGAGATAATTGCACAATAAATGATCTTGAATGTATACGTTGAACTCAAATCACAGGAATGATCACATTAAACGTGTAGCAGAGCGTCATTTTCATTGATTGTTTGAGGCATCCTTGGCCGAGTACAACATTTTTTTTTATTATAATCATCCTTTGGGTATCTATTAATTAATGGGTGCAACGTTATTCGTATATGTGATGAGCAACACATATATTTTAATATCATGAGAATAAGAATATAGGTCTTCGAACTTGCGAAGAGCATTGTGTTTGTTTCAAACAAGAGGTGTTGATATATATACTTGGATAACGTGTTAATTGTGACAACATGTTTATTGTAATAGTGCGTTCATTGTTAGCATATATCAAGTGCGTTTACTGTAATAGTGCGTTCATTATCAGCACTAGCTTGGCTAAATGAATATATTTCTTTGTGCATATTTTCATGCAAATAAACGATCGAATTTGAGTCCCTTTGCACAATTCACAAGTTCGGGATCAACCGTGTACGCATGCATTAATATCGTTTTGCAGAAGTGCAATCATCTCGCAAGGATGTATTTTTTTTGCAGAGATGCTATCGTTTTTGTTATAAGGTTGTCATGCATCACATGTTAGTATCATTCAGATCATTATGGTATGATGGATGAATACCACACGTCATGTTTCCAGATTCAGCTGAAAGCATGCAAAATATGTGGCTTTAGAGTTTTTGCCCTAACAATGGTGGAAAAACTAATGTTAACATTACATGTCAATATTTATATCTATGAGAGTTGCGGAGAATTTCCTCAAATGTCAATTTGTAAATGATGAAGATCATGAAGACTCAATCACAGGATCGTTATCTTTACAGCTTGATCGGTAAAAGCCAAATGTAAAAGAAATTCACCAGAAGGTCATGTATTCACATAGAAATGTTGTAATAATAGATATTAAGGAAACTCCAATGAGAGGAAGCCCATCTATAATCAATGGGGTTGACCAAAAGGTTGTAGCAAAGAAAGAGTACAAAATCCTTACTCATGAAGATAAGGAAATTTCTCACGTAGCTCAAAGTGGAGCACAAGGATTCATTCTCAAGGAAGAGAGTGCACCTATTGTGGGCACAGAAGCCGCAAAAATGTAAAGAGAAATAGTAATAATCCATTCACTGGAAAGTCCGTGTGATGAATATGAAAATAAGTATGAAAACACATTGAAGATACTGCTTCTATTCAAGATGGCCGCCATATGGATGAGAGAACAAATATATAGGATGAAGAGGAAGCGAATGTAGCTACCAATGAGAAACTGGTTTCAGTAACCATGGATGAGGAGATAATGTTCAATGAATCTTCAGTTGGAGTAGAAAATATGAATGATAGGAAGAGAAGATTGCAGGTTCAATCGAAAACGCACGATGATAAAGAACTAATATCACCTATGAATTATGACAATGGCCAAAATGATGGTTTTCCTATGTTGTCTGATGCAGTCTCTTTGAAAGTTGGATATCATCAACTTATTCATGCATCTTATGATGGACCTCAAGAAGCTACTGAGAATATTTGAGTTTCAGATGCTGGCCTGCAACATCATAACTCAGCTATTGAGGATAAAGTTCATGAAGACAAATTTCATTATTCAGATAATGAAGAACAATTTTATGGCCCTGATGAATTCTATGGTTCAAAAGTGGGCAATGCCGGTAGTATGTTTGAGCTAATGCATATGGTTTCTGAGCATGTAGGTGTGTCATATGATTCTAGGGTTTCATCAATTGGTGTCAGGCGTGGCACATTTCTAACCAAGGACGATATGAACTGGCGAAGGAAGATTTGGGATAATTTTGATAGCAGGTTTCTTGCATTTTCATTTCATAACTTTAAATGCACATGATTATTTTTTTTTAAATTTGTTGTGCCTCCACAACCCTCAAGAAAATTCTAGTACCGAGTAGTTGATATCAATATTCCATCTCCAGATGAATTTGTTGTTGGAGGAGTTTCGGGCGTCGAAAAAAATAAATAAATTATGATATGGCTCCATATTCTGGAATATATGGTTTTGATTACGATCTAGGTGACAATTTTTTAAAGACAATGGTATGTATATATAATGGACGACATAGCCCAGTGTGAAGACAAATTTTGAGGGTCCATTAAGAGAGTTACGCACCAAGATTTCACTAAGGAGGCTGAGTTTGGATTTGCCTGTAGTATTTTTCTGCGGGATTTTTTCAGTCCTTTTCTCAAGGCATATCTTAGTTTCTCAAATTTGATTTCAGACATGGTTATAGGTTTTTTCTAAGAGCTGATTAGTTCTTGTTCAAAGTGGTACTTTGCACTCTCTTTCAGTCCGCTCATGAATGTTGAAAAGCAGTTTTGAGCATTAATCTAGGTCTATCCTAAAGTGTTTTGTTTTTTTTTCGAGACAAAATTTTTGGCCCTCGTGTAGGGCTCAAATAGCCCTGGTCTGTGGTATTTGTAAGGCTTTGTATAGTCATATCTTGTTTTAGAGTAAGGCTGAACCGTTGTATCCTTCAATGGAAAATTCTTTAGCACATTTTAGGATACATTTAGGGCAGAAATCTATGGCATAATTTCACTTTATCTTTAATACTTTTCACGTCAATGGAAGTATGTTTGGTCCCTCTATGGTAAGGGCAAGTCTGGTATTTAAACAATTCTTTGTGACCAATATTTATACCTTTTTATTTTATAAAATGGTATTTTCATAAGCTCTAATATACCAGTCTTGTGTCTTGTGCCACAAGTCAAACATTTTAAAACATTGGTGTACGTATCTCTGAAGTTAAGGAAATATCTGAGCAATCTAGACTATATGGTATTTCTCTTAATGCGGATCATTATTGAAGACCTCATCTAGTACCCCTAGGACATATTCTTGTGGGTAAACTCACTCGGTTCTGAGGCTCCTATGTGCCAGAAGTTCGACCTAATTCCTATGATTTGATCTGAGATTTTCTTCAGGCATTAAATTTTGTTTCGGTAGAAGGTCCTCGGTACCTATGGTAAGGTTTGTTTAAATTTATTGGCAGCATTCATTTTTGGAATATCTAACACTGAGTGTGGACTTTGGTAACCATACAAATCTGTAACATACTCAACCTTACTGAGGCTCTATTTGGTTGCAAAACATAAAGTGGAGTTTGCAAGGCATTAAGGCACTTTCAAAACATGTGTTGAAGGCTATATCACTTTAATGTTTGACCTAAAAATTCTATGAGTCATGGTGTAATATCTTTGGTGCATCATTGTGTTATTCACTTGAGGAACCAAGGAATGAAGCTACTGTCTAAGGCTTGATATTGTAATTCTAAAGCAACATTTACTCTTGGATATAATTGCACTCCTCTAAAATTCAATGTTGATATATCTTCAAGGCCTCTTTCTAAATTTCATCCATAAGCTTTGTTGAGGTCTCTATTTTGATATTTCAATTAAACAAATTGAAGATGTGTTCATGAAGCTCACTATGATAGAACAGTTGAAGTATCTGAGGTATGTTTGAACGGTTCGAGCGGAGTCTAAACTAAGAGCTAGTGTATAGATCTCACCCTGAGTGCCACAGTCCTAGTGTCAAAGCTAACCTTCAAAATGCAAATCAAATCTGAGCAGTGAAAATTTTGTCTGTTAGAGTCTGACGTACGATGGTTTAGCTGTGTTTATGTTACTATTGAAGTACAAGACACTATTAATGTTCATCTGAAGCATACCTAAGCAAAAATGAATTACTGGTATTTCACCATTGCATAGAATTTGATCATTGACATGCATACCTCCTATTTTCATAAGTTAAATTGTATAGTTGGATGAGTTTACATGATGACATTTCGCTGAGCAAGAATTGATAGCTAGGGTTTTAGAAAACAGAGAAAACTTTGTAGAGAAGTTTGGCATGATATATTGTTGGTGCATTAATGTAGAGGATGCTAGTATAGTTTTGATGCATGTCTCATATGCTTTGAGTTAAAATATTAAATATACCAACAAAATGGTATTTCATTTCTGCGAACAACATTTCTTCTTGGAAAGAATCATTTATTTTAATTGAAGGGAGATAATCTTAACACATCAGCATGCATTTTAGTCCACTATGATAGTGGAGCTTATTACTATTTTCTTATGTCTAGAATACATATTAATTTTTTTTTTAGGAAAATGGAAATAATACATCTAGGTAAGTTAACAAAGGTGACACATTTGTGCTAAAGAAACCCATTGTCATTGATGTCAAAGGTGGGTTGGCGCAGGAGGGGCGGGGGGTAATGTAATCAGAGGGAGGAACACATTTCTCAGAATAAAAGGGGAGGATGTGTTGCCATCAATGCCAAAGGGGGAAACTGCTGGAAATATTGTCATTGATGGTAAATGAGAAGATCAAGAGCAACAACGGTATAAACAAAAAACAAGGCAAAGAACACAAATGGGCATTGAATCTACTACATTGAATAAATTATAGTAATTTGAAATTGTGATTAAGCTAAATTGTTGTGATGCAAAGGCAAGTCTCTAAGGCAAAGACAAAGATGCATTAAGTTGAATTGTTTTCATACATTAATGATGTACACTTTTATTTGATGTTGGCATTAAGTTGATCCATTGAATCATTACATGTGGCTGAAATTATTATTGGATTATTTGTGTATTTTCTAGACTAATATTAAAGATATGAAGTGTGCGGAAATAAATGAGTGGAAGGAAAAGAGTCAAGCCTATTCTCTTCCTATCGTATGTAGACTATAATTAGCCATCAAATTATCTCTATAGAATATGCCATTTTGGAGTGCATAAGGAAGTTAGAGAGTTGGATAATGTGAGAGAGATGATTGAGATATTATGCACATATGGAGCTTATTTGAAGCAAGGGAGAAGATGCAAAATTAAGGACGGAGATATTCAGAGCTGATGTCAATCAACATATTTTTTTCATGTTGTGTGAGAGGATTGTGGTCTTATTTCAAGTTGTGTCTTGATAAAATGGTTATTTGGATATGGTTGAGGTAGGAGCCTCATGTGGGTGATAGCCTTCAGAAAACCCATGGGAGTTGAAGCTTCCTTGCATGTTGTAGCTTGCAAAAATTTGAGGTAGTAGCCTCCTATAGGTTGGAGCCTATAGAAAATCAAATGTGCTAAGGAGTAGGAGGTCACCTTTGGATCAGAAAAATAATAAAATCATGGTTTTCTCGCTTATGGGTTTCCACTTATATCTCGTGTCCATGTGCATTATTATTATGTGTTGATGTCATGTGTTACTCTTCTTATTTATTGTTGCTCACATATTCAGTTTTCTAATAATTATGTATTAATTTTCTCATGTAATGGTTTTGTTAAAGAGTTTAGTAAAACAATTTTAATGTCCATGAATGGACTAAACTGATTCACCCCCACTCCTCCCCTCCACCCCTCTTAGTTTAGTCAAGGGTTCATCAATCAGTATGAGAGTAGATTCTTTCTGTATAAGCCTAACGTCTTGAAGGCTGGCCTTGTTGAGTCATGGACTATCAAAGTGTACCCATATTGAGTGAAACAAGATCGAACACCATTGCCCTCGTTCCCAAAACTCAAAGTTAAATATTCAAGTTTCCAAATTTCTTCGTTAAGTATCGATGTAATACCCCCCGTTGTTATCATACTAGTAAAGGTTAGACTGAGTTATAGTAGAAAATCTAGGGTTGGGGATAAATATGTGAGTAAATATTTTATTAATAAATAAAAAATGGAATTTAAGTGTTTGGGAATGAGACATAGATATGAGATTCCTGCGAAAGAAAAGAAAAATAAACTAAAATCAAAAGTTTATGGGCAAATGATTTTGGATAATTCTTTCATGATAATAATTCTAGATGAAACTCTAAATAATATTAATGGATGAGAGATAAAAATCCATTAAGTTCCTTAGCTAGAAAAATATTTTAAACTTGGATAACCATAGAGCTCTCTGGGAGAGAAAGACGGGTTTTATGAAAAATCCTATATAAGCTGATAAAAAGATCCACAAAAGCAAAACACCAGTAAAGAGAACTTTATCATGAAAGATAGGTATTAAATACCTATTGAAGGCATCATGAGAGGGGGTTGATTGGTGGACAATATCTCTCATCTCGAGGAACTGGAGATGCAACTTATTTTTGGGTGCCGAGTGTGTTGATTAAGTATGATCTCACGTAGTTAATTCTCTTCAGAATGTATGTGCAGAATTCCCTTTTGATTATTTTAGTATAAAATTGAAATAACTTTGTAAATGTTTAAAAATGTTTCTATCAGTGTTTGACCAAGAAATTTGTGTGTATAAATTCTACGTGACAAAATTTATAAATAGTTGAAATGATCATGTAAAGGTTAATGTTAAACGACCTATAAATAGCACAACAACATTATATTTACTAATGTGGTTGATATACGCCGATAGGCCTATATCGACTACCCATCACATTAATTTATATATCAATAAATAAATATTATATATAATAATTTTATTATATTAACTTGAAATATATATATTATATATTAATAAGAATATAAATATATTAAATATATTAATTATGATTAAAATAACAGACATATTTTATATATATTAATAATATTATAATAAGTATTAATAATATATATTAAAAATATTAACTATATACATAATATAAATTAACTTGAAATATATATAATATATATTAATATAAAAATAATATTAATAATATATAATAATTTAATATTTATTTATATATTAATATCATAGATGGTTATATTATTAATAAACCAAAAGAACTAATCATATATTAATAATATTATAATATTTCTAATAATGATTATTAGTAATATTATAATATTATTATGCATCAATTTAAAAAATTCCTAAAGAACCTAAAAAATATCCTCCGTGAATGGAACAAAACATTCTTTGCTAACATCTTCAGACATCGGGAAATCATGACCGAAGGTCGGCTCTGCTCGTGAGACCGCGCTGCTCGCCTGCACAGCCAAGCTTGGGCGCTGCCCCCACGGCCCCCTCTTCTGCTGATTCGGCCCTCTCGGCCTCTGGGGCCCCCGGTCCTGGTTGGATCTTATCGGATCCACCTCTCAGATCTAGATTCTGGCCACTCCAGAACTGCGCCCTCTGCACTGATCTGCTGCCCAGATCCTGTGCTGCTTCTCATATCTGACTCGATTCTCTTTCTGCTGCTCGATTTTGGCGATGTCTGGAGTAGGTCGCATGTGCTGCTGATCCTTTCTGCTGACCATGGAGACTCAAGGATCGCCTCTAGGGCCCTCGCAGTCTCCTCCTCCGGATGCCTCTGCCGCCTTCTCAAGCTTGATCGCCTCGCTGCCCAAGAAGAAGAAATCTGATGCCTGTAAGTTTGTTAAGAAGATCGATGATGTTCCGAAGGTAACCCTACCTCCTGAGGGACCGATCCAGGTTGCCTTGTCTCTAACAGATCGCGCCCTGGTGGGTCAATTCACGGGTCTCTGGCCCTCACCTAAATCAACGGAAAACTGGGTTGTTAAGAATTGGATTCCGCTGATCAAGAATAAAGTCACCTCATATTTTCTTGGAAGAGGCTACTTCCTATTCGAATTCAATACTAAGGAGGATAAAGACCTGATCTTCAGGAATGGGCCCTATTTCATGGGACCACAAGGTCTCTACCTCAGTAAATGGACTCCCGACTTTGATCCGGCTGTGGATGTGCCATCGGCTGTCCCCATTTGGGTTCAGCTTCCTAACCTACCTGTTCACTGTTGGAACTGGGATTCCCTTAAACATATTGGCAACACATTGGGCAAGTTCATAGACAGAGCCAACAACAACGACCAATATGATTGCGCTCGGATCTGTGTCGAGGTAGATTTAGAGGTAGGTCTTCCCGAGGCCATCAAACTAAAGGTTGGCAGCTGGACGCATGTTCAAGTGCTGGATTACGAGCAGCTCCCTTTCAAATGTCGCAAATGCCACATCTATGGCCATTTTTCTAGAGGATGCCCGAACAAAGGTGAAACAGAAAAATGGAAGGATGAAGGATGGAACCAAGTTAAGAGATCAAAGATAAATCATAAGAAATCCGGGGCACAAGGATCTCTTCCTACCGCTGCCCAAAATGTATCCTCATCAAGAAGTCAAGAAAATAGGTTCGAGACCCTAAGCTCAGCGGAAGAAACTCCCAGGGAAGAGGAGAGGCCTGTCAATCCAGCAGAAAAATCGAACTCAGCAGGAATAAGACCCGAAGAGAGTAACATGGAAAGGGACAAGGAAAAGCAAATAGAAGCCTCCGAGGAGGAACATGACTCACAGGAGTCCGAGGAAGATGGAGAAATCGGAGAAACGCAGACGTCGGTTAGAAGATCTGCAAGGGGCCGAAAATCTGCAAGAGAAAAGAGAGATCAGGAAACCTACAAAGACAAGGTTCAGGGTAGTCAGCCTACGCTGGAAAAACTCCTTGGCAAGAATCCGAAGGCAGCGAAAAATCAAGCTCATGGCTCCAGGGGAGCCCCTCACCAAAGAAACAAATGATGAAGACCATCTCCTGGAACTGCAGAGGAATGGGGAGTAAAGTAAAAGAAGAAGCAGTGAGAAGTCTTATTAGAAGAGAAACCCCGGACATTCTTCTTATCCAGGAGACCAAAGTGGAGGAAAATGAATTTCTCCAAATCAACAAAAAGCTCTGGAAGGGAAGTAGTGGACTAGCAGTGTCATCAAGGGGAGCCTCTGGGGGACTGGGCTCTCTCTGGAACCCTCTCAAGTACAGACTAATCATGGAGGCACATAATAGCCATTGGCTATTCTTGAAATTACATTCAGTAGAAACAAGGGAGACTATCTACCTGTTCAATGTTTATGTTCCTAATAACATAGGGGAGAAAAGGGAGTGCTGGGACTCCATAAGACAGCTGGCAGAGACCGAGAATCTGGAAAACATCATTATTGCAGGGGACCTAAATCTCACTTTACGCTCGGATGAAAAGCGAGGAGGCACAATCGTAAGGGACCCAGCAAGGTTGTGGGTGGAAGACCTCATGCAGGACTGGGATCTGATTGATACCCCTCCAGATAACGGTAAGTACACCTGGACCAATAAGAGAATAGGCCCTGGTCATATTGCTGCTAGACTATATAGATGTTTGGTGCAGAGTTCCTTTCTTTTGCTAGGTTTAGAATCCAGAATGCACATTCTCCCATGCAGTGTCTCAGATCATAAGCCCATATTGTTAGAGTTGTCAGGCCACAAGGATCTCGGTCCCATCCCATTCAGGTTCAATGCTCTTTGGGTTAAGGAGCCTGAGTTCTTGAATGTGGTCCAGGACAGCTGGAAATTGCCAGTGAAGGGTTCTCCCTTCTTCATATGGGAAGAAAAACTTAGAAGATTGAAAGCTGCCCTCAAAACATGGGCCAAAGGCCTTCCCACTCCTGCAAAAGAAAGAAATCAGGCCCAAGATAACCTTACACAACATCAAGCCCAAAGTGAGGATGTAGAAATCACCACAGAAGTTTTAGACAAGGAGGCGGAGCTTCAACAAATCTACCACAAAGCCTGCCTATCAGAGGAAGAGCATTGGAGACAAAAATCTAGGAGTCTATGGCTTAAAGTGGGAGATAGAAATTCTGCCTTCTTTCATAAACAAGCTCAAGCAAGAAAAAGCTTTAATTCCATAGCAGAAATCAAAGATGGCAATTTGATCCACAAAGACTTTGAGAGTATAAAGAAATCAGCCTACAATCACTTCAAAAACTTGTATAAAGAAGAGGGTGAGACTGATCCAAATTCCAAATTTCTGGAGGTGATTCCTACAAGGATCTCCCCTCTTATTAACAAGCAGCTCGAAGAGAAGATTTCCACCCAAGAAATAAAAGATGCTCTAGACAGTATGGAGCCTGACAAAGCACCAGGCCCAGATGGCTTCACGGCCAGATTCATTCAAACATGCTGGCAGATCGTGGAGAAAGATCTCTTCAAGATGATCCTGAAATCACAAAATTGTCAAAAAATTGGGGGCAGCACCAACTCTGCCTTTCTCGCCCTTATCCCCAAGGAAAAGGGTGCAAAAGATTTCAACCGGTTCTGCCCAATCTCTCTTTGCAACATTGGATACAAATTAATCACAAAGGTAATAGCAAATAGGCTAAAAGGCATCCTTCCAGCGATCATACCTGAGAACCAAGGTGGATTTGTTCAGGGGAGACAGATTGTCGACAATTACATCGTGGTACAAGAGGCGATCCATTCGAGTCAACTTCGCAAAGAGAAGGGTATGGTGATTAAATTAGACCTGGCAAATGCCTTCGATCGTGTCAGGCAAAGTTTCCTTTGGAAAGTTCTGAAAAAGTTTGGCTTCGGACTGGGGTTTGTAAATTGGATCCGAGCAAGTATTGCTGACCCATGGATCACCCCCTTGGTGAATGGAAGAGCAGCTGGCTTCTTTAAAGCTTCAAGAGGGCTCAGGCAAGGCTGCCCCCTCTCTCCACTGCTCTTCGTTCTTCAAGTCTCTGCCTTAAGTTTCTTCCTTGATCAGAAATTGGCAGAACAGGAGATCTTGGGGCTTAATATAGCCAGAGGGGTGAAAAATGTAAACCACACTCTTTTTGCAGACGACACTCTTCTGTTGGGAGCTTCCTCAGCTAGATCTGCCTTAAGGTTTAAGGAGGTCTTAGATGAGTTCAGTGAAGCATCAGGAAGAAGTTTAAACAAAGGGAAATGTAAAGCTTTCTGCTGGAATATTTCTGCTCTCACTCTTTCTGCCATCTCCAGAACTCTGGGGTTCACTGCTACCACAAGCTGGTCCTCCTTCATTTACCTGGGTCTTCCCGTCTTTCGCAATCTGGCTTATAGCAGAGATTGGGCCCCTATTTTGGACAAATTCAAGGCAAAATTCCAGGCCTGGGGCTTCTCTTGGTTGAACCTCGCAGGTAAGCTTGTTCTAATCAATTTAGTCCTCAACAGTCTGCCCATATTCCAATTTTCTGTGCTTCTAGCACTCGCTCGCATTATTAAAAAAATGGAAGGCTACATCCGTAAGTTTTTTTGGAAAGGAGGCAATCTCAACGACAGAAAAATTCCTTTGGTCAGTTGGGAGAAAATTTGTAAACCTCTGATGGAAGGAGGTCTTAATTTTAAAGATTTTGGCTTTCAAAACATCGCAATGGGGGCCAAGCAATTCTGGCGATTCATTGCTCCGCATCCAGGCTGGGCGCAACGTGCTATTTGGAGGAAATACCTCACGGGGAACAGGAAAAGAGCTCTGGACAATTTTCTTCCCACGATAGGATCACACTTGGTCAAACGATGTCATAAAGCAATTTCTCTAATCAATGACAGAGCGTTCTGGATACCGGGCAATGGAAAATGCATTAAGATCTGGGATGACAGCATTATGCTGCAAACTCCATTAGCGTCGAACAGTTTTTTGCATGCGCTGAGACATTGGTTGGATAGCGCAGGGTATGTCACTCTGTGGGATATATCACAGTGGTCCGATGGCATTTGGCAGTAATGGTGCCTTCCTCCAATGCCACCAGAACTAGCGCAGGCCAAACATTTGCTGCTCGAACTATTAAATGGAAAAGCGCCTTTACGCACAGCTAAGAGAGATGTTCGGGGATGGGGATCCACTATAGGTAAATACACAGTTGCGCAGGGGTACAAGTGCCTCCAATAACGCCCCTATGTCGCCCCCGACCCTGCTGTATGGAAGGGGCTGTGGAAATATAAGTCTATGCCAAAGGTCGACATATTCTGTTGGCTGCTTTGCCATAGAGGAATACTAACAGATGACAAGTTGAAGAAAAAAGGTTTTCAAGGTCCATCAAGATGCCATCTTTGCTGCGAAAACGAAGAGAGTGCCCAGCACATCATGTTGGACTGTAATTTCTCAAGAAGAATCTGGCAGACCCTTATGAATTACTGGAAGACAGAGTTCACTCTCCCTGTGTATATTTCTGACTTATTTGCTAATTGGCACACTTGTTATCCAGGAACTCTTCCAACAAATGAAAGATTTAAAGCAGCATGGTTCTCCTTACCAAAATTCATATGCTGGAAAATCTGGCTCGAGCGTAACAGAAGAGTCTTTAGGGATGAAAAATTAAATCCTCAGCTCATCACCAGCAAAGTCAAAAGCCTCTGGAAAGAAACTTTGTGTGAACAGCTATCGGAAGTCAATTTAAATCCAAATGATTTAGATTGGGGTGCCTCGTTGGGCCTTCATTTCTCTGGCAAAACAAGGCAGCCCAAGAGCATGAAAGAGTGGCAATTCAGAGGAAATGAGCAAGAGCTGTTAGGCTTACTCACCAGACAAGCCAGTCCCTGTTTATTCTTTGATGGGGCTGCGAAAGGCAACCCCGGTTGGGCTGGGGCAGGAGGAATTATAAAGAATAAGGAGGGCATAACAGTGACCAAATATGCTTGGGGTCTTGGGCATTCCACCAGCATCCAAGCTGAAGCCTTGGCACTTTTGCAGGGTCTTAAGCAAGCAAAGGCAATCGGTACTTCAGATTTAAGTGTAATAGGAGATTCTCAGTCCATCATTAAAGTTTTAGTGGAGGACTCCAATCCGGTAGATCTTAGATTGGATAGAGTGATCCTAAGAATTAGAAACATGCTGAAATCTTTCCGAACTGCAAGCTTCCTCCATGTATTGAGAGTAAACAATAAAGATGCAGATTTGGAAGCCAACAGGGCGGTGTCCCTTTCAGAAGGCTCCCTCCTGGTAGACGAAACTGAGGAGTGGGACTCTATCCCATAACGTTGCAATGTTTTTCCGCATCATTTTACAACAGTTTGTGTGTCTTTATAAGCTAGGAAAAATAACAAAGATAGATTCTCTAGCCTCGTGTAAAAATTGTGGATTTCCAAACTTTGGGGTCTACGATCAGACCGAGGAAGAAAGACTAAGGGCTAGCCCCGACAATTTGTAACCGATGAAGGCTTTGGCCACTCTCTAATATAAACTCATACCTGTTCTTGTAAAAAAAAAAATATTATAATATTATTAATATTACTAAATAAATATTAAAATATTATTAATATTATTAATATATATTATTAATAATATATATTAATAATATTATAATATTACTAATAATCGTTATTAATAAATATCTGAATATTTATTTATAATGATTATTACCAATATTATAATATTTTTAATATTACTAAATAAATATTAAGATATTATAATATTATTAATATATATTATTAATAATATATATTAATAATATTATACTATTACTAATAATCATTATTAATAAATATTTGAATATTTATTTATAATGAGTATTAGCAATATTATAATATTATTAATATCTACAAAATATTTTATATATATTCTTAATATTATAATAAGTATTAATAATATATATTAAAAATATTTATTAATATATTAATAATATTAACTATATACATACTATAAATTAACTTGAAATATATATAATATATATTAATAATATTTATTAATATAAAAATAATATAAATAATATATAATATTTTAATATTTATTTATATATTAATATGATAGATGGTTATATTATTAATAAACCAAAAGAACTAATAATATATTAATAATATATATTATATTATAGTTGGTTATATTATTAATAATATATATTAATAATAATATTATAATATTACTAATAATCATTATTAATAAATATTTGAATATTTATTTATAATATATATTAATATATTAATAATATTAAACTCAAGAGAGTAATAAACCATATGAAACAATATTTAAAAACAAAACGCCTCAGAGATTAATAAATCTTAACAATTAATATTTTAAAGTAAAGATATTAATACACCTAATGAATAATTAATAATACAAACCCAATGTCATCATAAACCAAAGGTTTAAATATTATAAACCATAGGAATTGGTGAACCTAAGGGATAAATATTATAAACATAAGGGATCAATATTAAAAACACAAGAGATTAATAAACCGTAAGAATTGATATTTTAAACTAAAAAACCTAATAAATTAATAATCCATAAGAATGAGTATTTTAAACATAAGATATTAATAAACCAATGAGATTATTAACATTATAAACCAAAAGAACTAATAGACCCAAGGGTTTAATGTTATAAAGAAAAGGAATTAGCGAACCCAAGGGATAAATATAATAAACCTAACGGATGAATATTATAAACAATAAAGATTAATAAACCCTAAGAATTAATATTTTAAACTGAAAAATCTAAGAAATAAACAAACCCTGAGAATTAGTATTTTAAACTCAAGAGAGTAATAAACCGAATGTGTGATTAACATTATAAACCAAAAGAACTAATAAACCCAAGGGTTTAATATTATAAACCAAAGGAGTCACTGAACCCAAGGGATAAATATTAAAAACCTAAGGGATCAATAGGGCTAAGGGCAATATTAAAAACAATAGAGATTAATAAAACCCAAGAGTTTAATACTATAAACCAAATCAATTGGTGAACCCAAGGGAAAACGATTATCCAAAAAATTATAAACCAAAGGAATTGGTGAACCCAAGGGAATTGATTTAAACATTGAGACAATTGTTGTCACAATGCGACGTTGGACCAACTATGACCAAGGTTGGCCATGGGTGATTTTCATATTGAGACAATATTTTTCAGAATGTGACATTTGATCATGGATGACATTGATCGATTATTCATATTATAAACCAAAAGAACTGATAAAACCAAGGATTTAATATTATAAACCAAAGGAATTCGTGAACCGAAGGGACAACCATCACCCAACAAATTATAAACCAAAAGAAATTGGTGAGCCCAAGGGAATTGATTTAAACATTGAGAGAATTGTTGTCACAGTGCGACGTTTGACCAACTATGACCAGGGTTGGCCATGGGCGATTTTCATATTGAGACAATATTTGTCAGAATGTCACATTTGATCATGGATGACATTGATCGATTATTCATATTATAAACCAAAATAACTAATAAACCTAAGGGTTTAATATTATAAACCAAAGGAATTGGTGAACCCAAGGGAAAACCATTACCCAAAAAACTATAAACCAAAGGAATTGGTGAACCCAAGGTAATTGATTTAAACATTGAGACAATTGTTGTCACAATGGGACGTTGGACCAACTATGACCACGGTTGGCCATGGGTGATTTTCATATTGAGAAAATATTTGTGAGAATGTGACATTTTATCATGGATGACATTGATCGATTATTCATATTATAAACCAAAATAACTAATAAACCCAAGGGTTTAATATTATAAACCAAAGGAATTGGTGAACCCAAGGGAAATCCATTACCCAACAAATTATAAACCAAAGGAATTGGTGAACCCAAGGGAATTGACTTAAACATTGAGACAATTGTTGTCACAATGCGACGTTGGACCAACTATGACCATGGTTGGCCATGGGTGATTTTCATATTAAGACAATATTTGTCAGAATGTGACATTTGATCATGGATGACATTGATCGATTTTTCATATTATATACCAAAATAACTATTAAACCCAATGGTTTAATATTGTAAACCAAAGGAATTGGTGAACCCAAGGGACAACCATTACCCAACAAATTATAAACCAAAAGGAATTGGTGAACCCAAGGGAATTGATTTAAACATTGAGACAATTGTTGTCACAATGCGACGTTGGACCAACTATGACCATGGTTGGCCATTGGTGATTTTCATATTGAGACAATGTTTCTCATAATGTGTCATTTGATCATGGATGACATTGATCGATTATTCATATTATAAACCAAAAAAACTAATAAACCCAAGAGTTTAATATTATAAACCAAAGCAAGTGGTGAACCCAAGGGAAAATCATTACCCAAAAAATTATAAACCAAAGGAATTGGTGAACCCAAGGGAATTGATTTAAAAATTGAGACAATTGTTGTCGCAATGCGACGTTGGACCAACTATTACCATGGTTGGCCATGGGTGATTTTCATATTGAGACAATGTTTCTCATAATGTGTCATTTGATCATGGATGACATTGATCGATTATTCATATTATAAACAAAAAAAACTAATAAACCCAAGGGTTTAATATTATAAACCAAAGCAAGTGGTGAACCCAAGGGAAAATCATTACCCAAAAAATTATAAACCAAAGGAATTGGTGAACCCAAGGGAATTGATTTAAACATTGAGACAATTTTTGTCGCAGTGCGACGTTGGGCCAAGTATGACCATGGTTGGCCATGGGTGATTTTCATATTGATACAATGTTTGTGAGAATGTGACATTTGATCATGGATGACATTGATCGATTATTCATATTATAAACCAAAAAAACTAATAAACCCAAGGGTTTAATATTATAAACCAAAGGAATTGGTGAACCCAAGGGACAACCATTACCCAACAAATTATAAACCAAAAGGAATTTGTGAACCCAAGGGAATTGATTTAAACATTGAGACAATGGTTGTGCCAATGCGACGTTGGACCAACTATGACCATGGTTGGCCATGGGTGATTTTCATATTGAGACAATGTTTTTCATAATGTGTCATTTGATCATGGATGACATTGATCGATTATTCATATTATAAACTAAAAAAACTAATAAACCCAAGGGTTTAATATTATAAACCAAAGAAAGTGGTGAACCCAAGGGAAAATCATTACCCAAAAAATTATAAACCAAAGGAATTGGTGAACCCAAGGGAATTGATTTAAACATTGAGACAATTGTTGTCACAATGCGACGTTGGACCAAGTATGACCATGGTTGGCCATGGGTGATTTTCATATTGATACAATGTTTGTGAGAATGTGACATTTGATCATAGATGACATTGATCGATTATTCATATTATAAACCAAAAAAACTACTAAACCAAATGGTTTAGTATTATAAACCAAAGGAATTGGTGAACCCAAGGGACAACCATTACCCAAAAAATTATAAACCAAAGTAATTTGTGAACCCAAGGGAATTGATTTAAACATTGAGACAATTGTTGTCACAATGTGACATTGGACCAACTATGACCAGGGTTGGACATGGGTAAACTAATAAACCCAAGGGTTTAATATTATAAACCAAAGGAATTGGTGAACCCAAGGGACAACCATTACCCAAAAAATTATAAACCAAAGTAATTGGTGAAGCCAAGGGAATTTATTTAAACATTGAGACAATTGTTGTCACAATGCGACATTGGACCAACTATGACCATGCTTATGTAAGGTTATTTAGATATTGATACAATGTTTGTCGATTGTGTCATTTGATCATGGATGACATTGATTGATTATTCATATTATAAACCAAAAAAACTAATAAACCCAAGGGTTTAATATTATAAACCAAAGGAATTTGTGAACCCAAGGGACAACCATTACCCAAAAAATTATAAATCAAAGGAATTGGTGAATCAAAGGGAAATGATTTAAACATTGAGACAATTGTTGTCACAGTGCGACGTTGGACCAAGTATGACCATGGTTGGCCATGGGTGATTTTCATATTGATACAATGTTTGTCAGAATGTGACATTTGATCATGGATGACATTGATCGATTATTCATATTAAAAACCAAAAAAACTAATAAACCCAAGGGTTTAATATTATAAACAAAAGGAATTGGTGAACCCAAGGGACAACCATTACCCAAAAAATTATAAACCAATGGAATTGGTGAACCCAAGGGAATTGATTTAAACATTGAGACAATTGTTGTCACAATGCGACATTGGACCAACTATGACCAGGGTTGGCCATGGGTGATTTTCATATTGAGACAATATTTGTCAGAATGTGACATTTGATCATGGATGACATTGATCGATTATTTATATTATAAACCAAAAGAACTAATAAACCCAAGGGTTTAATATTATAAACCAAAGGAATTGGTGAACCCAAGGGAAAACCATTACCCAACAAATTATAAACCAAAGGAATTGGTGAACCCAAGGGAATTGATTTAAACATTGAGAGAATTGTTGTCAGAATGCGACATTCGACCAAATATGACCATGGTTGGCCATGGGTGATTTTCATATTGAGACAATGTTTGTGAGAATGTGACATTTGATCGTGGATGACATTGATCGATTATTTATATTATAAACCAAAAGAACTAATAAACCCAAGGGTTTAATATTATAAACCAAAGGAATTGGTGAACCCAAGGGAAAACCATTACCCAACAAATTATAAACCAAAGGAATTGGTGAGCCCAAGGGAATTGATTTAAATTATTTGTTTGTTAGGGAATGGAAACATTTTAGAATTATATATATATATATATATATATATATATATATATATATATATATATATATATATATATATATATATATATATATATATATATATATATATAATGAGAAATATAGTTTTATAATTCTTATCAAAATATATTATTGATTGACCTATAAAGGAATTAGTGTTATTATCCTTATAGGTTTTCTAATACACATATTGGTCCAATACTTTTAATTAAAATAGACAAACATATGTTATTTTTGTTATCATTATAGTTGACATTATTCTTAATTTAATGAACTTTTTATTTTTATTTTTAGGAAAGATGTGTCGAATCTAAATTAAACATAAAAAAATTACACATCTCTCTCTTTTAATAAAAAATAATAAACATTGTATTAATTATACTACCAAATTTATATTTTTAAACCTTTTTCATATTTTATTTTCCTAAACTAATATTTAAAACATATGATATAAAAAACTTAATTTTTTAAAGTAAACTTTAAGTTTTATTTATATTATTAATTTCATTTTTTTTTATTATAAAAAAATTAATAATGATAATTAATAATAATGATTGGTGTTTATTAAAATTTATCCTGAAATTAAAAGAAATAGAATTCGTTTAAATTTTGTATCTTAAAAATAAAAAACACTCCAAATTATTATATAAAAAAATCAATAATAAAATTAATATTTCTTAAATAAAATCTAATATAAAAAATTATTTATTAAATTTATATTTATAATTTATTTGAATGACTTTCAAATGTAAAACTATATTTTATGGTTTTCAAATCATATGGTACGTTCGGGTTAGTGCGGTTTGTTCCAATCTATATTTTTTTAAATACATAGTTATTTAAAATGAGTTAATTTTTATAATAATAAAGTATTATTTTAAGAAAGCAAAACTAAAAAAAACACAATCAACCTTGGCTTTTCTATTCAATTCATGATAAGTATTAAAATACTTAATTCATGATATTCACAATACCAAGATTAAAAGGAGTATAATCATGATAAACATAAAAAAAATTCTATCACAATAGAATTCACATTGTCATGATTAAAACAACATAAAAATTAACGAAATTACAATTTTATCAATCTAAGCTAAGTCAAAGAAAATCTTCTCAATATGCTATCACTAGTTTAATTCTTCTAAAGGTATCTCACATCCTCAACTTTTCTCCATAAAATTCTAACTTATAACCTTGATTGAACTAAACTCCACACAAACTAATTCATTTGCAAATCATATATATATATAAAACATATGATAAAATTTTTAATCATAAAAATACATCCCTTTTTTACTATTTATATTATTAATATATAAGTACTTTTTTTAATATATATTGTTAATATATAAATAAATTTTATTATAATATCATAATTTTTCAATATTATATAACCAACTTTATCCAAACTTTCCATTTACTATTGCCTTCATTTCCTTGACCTGAGAAAGGATATGGAGTGATGTCATACTTATTAAAAAAAAAGGTTAGATTACTGCGCTTAAAACATATATAAATAAAATGGATTTTTTTTCAAAAAAATATAAAAGAGAGAGAGAGAGTAAATTACTGCCCCTACGAATTCCCTTTTTTTGTTTTATTTTGAGGGAGAAAGAAAAGAGAGGAGTTAATTTTGGGGAAAAGGGTAATTACACATCTCATACACTTTTAATAAAAAAAAAATAAAGATTGTATTACTTATACTACCAAATTTATATTTTTAAATCTTTTTTATATTTTGTTTTCCTAAATTAATATTTAAAACATATAATATAAAAAACTTAATTTTTTAAAGTAAACTTTAAGTTTTATTTATATTATTAATTTCATTTTTTTTTATTATAAAAAAATTAATAATGATAATTAATAATAATGATTAGTGTTTATTAAAATTTATCCTGAAATTAAAAGAAATAGAATTCGTTTAAATTTTGTATGTTAAAAATAAAAAACACTCCAAATTGTTATATAAAAAAATTAATAATAAAATTAATATTTCCTAAATAAAATCTAATATAAAAAATTATTTATTAAATTTATATTTATAATTTATTTGAATGACTTTCAAATGTAAAACTATATTTTATGGTTTTCAAATCATATGGTACGTTCGGGTTAGTGCGGTTTGTTCAAATCTATATTTTTTAAAATACATAGTTATTTAAAATGAGCTAATTTTTATAATAATAAAGTATTATTTTAAGAAAACAAAACTAAAAAAAACACAATCAACCTTGGCTTTTGTATTCAATTCATGATAAGTACTAAAATACTTAATTCATGATATTCACAATACCAAGATTAAAAGGAGTATAACCATGATAAACATAAAAAAATTCTATCACAATAGAATTCACATTGTCATGATTAAAACAACATAAAAATTAACAAAATTACAATTTTATCAATCTAAGCTAAGTCAAAGAAAACCTTCTCAATATGCTATCACTAGTTTAATTCTTCTAAAGGTATCTCTCATCGTCAACTTTTCTCCATAAAATTCTAACTTATAACCTTGATTGAACTAAACTCCACACAAACTAATTCATTTACAACTCATATATATATAAAACATATGATAAAATTGTTAATCATAAAAATGCATCCCTTCTTTACTATTTATATTATTAATATATAAGTACATTTTTTTAATATATATTGTTAATATATAAATAAATTTTATTATAATATCATAATTTTTCAATATTATATAACCAACTTTATCCAAACTTTCCACTTACTATTGCCTTCATTTCCTTGACCTCATAAACGATATGGAGTGATGCCATACTTATTAAAAAAAATGGTTAGATTACTACGCTTAAAACATATATAAATAAAATGGATTTTTTTTCAAAAAAATATAAAAAAGAGAGAGAGAGTAAATTACTGCCCAAAAAATTATAAACCAAAGTAATTGGTGAAGCCAAGGGAATTGATTTAAACATTGAGACAATTGTTGTCACAATGCGACATTGGACCAACTATGACCATGCTTAGCCATGGGTGATTTTCATATTGAGACAATGTTTTTCAGAATGTGTCATTTGATCATGGATGAAATTGATTGATTATTCATATTATAAACAAAAAAAACTAATTAACCCAAAGGTTTAATATTATAAAACAAAGGAATTGGTGAACCCAAGGGAAAATCATTACCCAAAAAATTATAAATCAAAGGAATTGGTGAACCCAAGGGAGTTGATTTAAACATTGAGACAATTTTTGTGACAATACGACGCTGGACCAAGTATGACCATGGTTGGCCATGGGTGATTTTCATAGTGATACAATGTTTGTCAGAATGTGACATTTGAACATGGATGACATTGATCGATTATTCATATTAAAAACCAAAAAAACTAATAAACCCAAGGGTTTGATATTATAAACCAAAGGAATTGGTCAACCCAAGGGACAACCATTACCCAAAAAATTATAAACCAATGGAATTGGTGAACCCAAGGGAATTGATTTAAACATTGAGACAATTGTTGTCACAATGTGACATTGGACCAACTATGACCAGGGTTGGCCATGGGTGATTTTCATATTGAGACAATATTTGTCAGAATGTGGCATTTGATCATGGATGACATTGATCGATTATTCATATTATAAACCGAAAGAACTAATAAACCCAAGGGTTTAATATTATAAACTAAAGGAATTGGTGAACCCAAGGGACAACCATTACCCAACAAATTATAGAACAAAAGGAATTGGTGAACCGAAGGGAATTGATTTAAACATTGAGACAATTGTTGTCACAATGCGATATTGGACCAACTATGACCATGGTTGGCCATGTGTGATTTTCATATTGATACAATGTTTGTTAGAATGTGACATTTGATCATGGATGACATTGATCGATTATTCATATTATAAACCAAAAAAACTAATAAACCCAAGGGTTTAATATTATAAACTAAAGGAATTGGTGAACCCAAGGGAATTGATCATCAACATCCAGGACAATTGTTGTCACAATGCGACATTGGTAAAATATGATAGGCGTTAATATGAAAGATTTTCATATTGAGACAATATTTTGTGGGGAGAGATATCCCCATTTGATCATGGATGACATTGATCGATTATTCACATATTATAAACCAAAAGAACTAATAAACCCAAGGGTTTAATATTATAAACCCTAGGGGTGGTGAACCCAAGGGAATTGATTTAAATTATTAGTTTTCTTTAAGGAATGGAAACATTTTAGAATTATATATATATATATATATATATATATATATATATATATATATATATATATATATATATATATATATATATATATATATATATAAAATGAGAAATATGGTTTATAATTCTTCCATCAAAATATGTTATTGATTGATAGGAAAAGGAATTAGATATTTCTATCATATAGGTTTCTCTAATGCATCTATTGGTCCAATAACGTTTTTAATTAAAATGAAGCAAACATATGTAATTTCTTTTGTTCTCATTATAGTTGACATTATTTCTTAATTTAATGAACTTTTTATTTTTATTTTAGGGAAGATGTGTCGAAGATAGAGTAAGCATAAAAAAAATTACACATCTCATACACTTTTAATAAAAAAATAATAAATATTGTATTACTTATACTACCAAATTTATATTTTTAAACCTTTTTAATATTTTATTTTCCTAGATTAATATTTAAAACATATTATATAAAAAAATTAATTTTTTAAAGTAAACTTTAAGTTTTATTTATATTATTAATTTCATTTTTTTTTTTTTTATTATAAAAAAATTAATAATAATGATTAGTGTCTATTAAAATTTATCCCGAAATTAAAAGAAATAGAATTCGTTTAAATTTTGTATGTTAAAAATAAAAAACACTCCAAATTGTTATATAAAAAAATTAATAATAAAATTAATATTTCCTAAATAAAATCTAATATAAAAAATTATTTATTAAATTTATATAATTTATTTAGATGAACATAAGTATAAACTATATTAGTTTCAAATCTATAGATTACATTAAAGTTAGTGATTTGTTCCAATCTATATTTTTTTAAATACATAGTTATTTTAAATGAGTTAATTTTTATAATAATAAAGTATTATTTTAAGAAAACAAAACTAAAAAGACACAATCAACCTTGGTTTTTGTATTCAATTCATGATGAGTATTAAAATACTTAATTCATGATATTCACAATACCGAATTAAAAAATATAACCATGATAAACATAAAAAAATTCTATCACCAGCTAGAATTCACATTGTCATGATTAAAACATGATAAAGTGCGAAATTACAATTTTATCAATCTAAGCTAAATCGAAGAAAATCTTCTCAATATCTTTATCACTAGTTTAATTCTTCTAAAGGTATCTCACATCCTCAACTTTTCTCCATAAAATTCTAACTTATAACCTTGATTGAACTAAACTCCACACAAACTAATTCATTTACAACTCATATATATATAAAACATATGATAAAATTGTTAATCATAGAAACACATCCCTTTTTTACTATTTATATTATTAATATATAAGTACATTTTTTTAATATATATTGTTAATATATAAATAAATTTTATTATAATATCATAATTTTTCAATATTATATAACCAACTTTATCCAAACTTTCCATTTACTATTGCCTTCATTGCCTTGACCTCAGAAAGGATATGGAGTGATGCCATACTTATTAAAAAAAAATGTTAGATTACTGCGCTTAAAACATATGTAAATAAAATGGATTTTTTTTCACAAAAATATAAAAAAACGAGAGAGAGTAAATTAATGTCCCTACGAATTCTCTTTTTTTGTTTTATTTTGAGGGAGAAAGGAAAGAGAGGATTTAATTTTGGGGAAAAGGGTAATTACACATCTCATACACTTTTAATAAAAATATAATAAAGATTGTATTACTTATACTACCAAATTTATATTTTTAAACCTTTTTAATATTTTATTTTCCTAAATTAATATTTAAAACATATGATATAAAAAACTTAATTTTTTAAAGTACACTTTAAGTTTTATTTATATTATTAATTTCAATTTTTTTTTATTATAAAAAAATTAATAATGATAATTAATAATAATGATTAGTGTTTATTAAAATTTATCTTGAAATTAAAAGAAATAGAATTCGTCTAAATTTTGTATGTTAAAAATAAAAAACACTCCAAATTGTTATATAAAAAAATTAATAATAAAATTAATATTTCCTAAATAAAATATAATATAAAAAATTATTTATTATATTTATATTTATAATTTATTTGAATGACTTTCAAATGTAAAACTATATTTTATGGTTTTCAAATCATATGGTACGTTCGGGTTAGTGCGGTTTGTTCCAATCTATATTTTTTTAAATACATAGTTATTTAAAATGAGTTAAATTTTATAATAATAAAGAATTATTTTAAGAAAACAAAACTAAGAAAAACAAAATCAACCTTGGCTTTTGTATTGAATTCATGATAAGTATTAAAATACTTAATTCATGATATTCACAATACCAAGATTAAAAGGAGTATAACCATGATAAACATAAAAAAAATTCTATCATAATAGAATTCACATTGTCATGATTAAAACAACAATAAAAATTAACGAAATTACAATTTTATCAATCTAAGATAAGTCAAAGAAAATCTTCTCAATATGCTATCACTAGTTTAATTCTTCTAAAGGTATCGCTCATCCTCAACTTTTCTCCATAAAATTCTAACTTATAACCTTGATTGAACTAAACTCCACACAAACTAATTCATTTACAACTCATATATTTATAAAACATATGATAAAATTGTTAATCATAAAAATACATCCCTTCTTTACTATTTATATTATTAATATATAAGTACATTTTTTTAATATATATTGTTAATATATAAATAAATTTTATTATAATATCATAATTTTTCAATATTATATAACCAACTTTATCCAAACTTTCCACTTACTATTGCCTTCATTTCCTTGACCTCATAAAGGATATGGAGTGATGCCATACTTATTAAAAAAAAAGGTTAGATTACTGCGCTTAAAACATATATAAATAAAATGGATTTTTTTTCAAAAAAATATAAAAAAAAGAGAGAGAGTAAATTACTGCCCCTACGAATTCCCTTTTTTCGTTTTATTTTGAGGGAGAAAGAAAAGAGAGGATTTAATTTTGGGGAAAAGGGTAATTAGGGATGAGAAATTGATAATAATGCTGTAACTTATGCGAGAGTGTGAATTAACAACAGCATTGTTAACATTATAAAAATTAACATGAATGTAAATTTAAACCATAACATTAAAATATGAACATTAAAAGTAAAAATAAAACATTAATGATAAACTTATAATATTAAACATTATAAACATTAACCTTTAACCGAAGCATTTAAACAAAATAAACATTATTACCTTTATAATTTAAACGTTTTTTTTTTTCTAAGTGTAACTAATTCTATTATGTATAAGGTTACTAGTACAAAACAGACACATTGTCAGCTATGAAAGCCTGAGCACTGTGTTTAAAAGTCAAGCTGTTCACAGAGTGCCTAGACTGCCCATATTGGGAAACCAATCCTAATAAACATCGAGTCTTAACCGCCCTCGTGAGGGAAACCGGTTTGAAAAGCATAGAAACTGAATAAACATAGAAATGAAAGCGATAGTTTAGAGACCACTGATTCAGCTGGTCGGCCCAGCAACAAAAACAAACATTATCTATGAAACTGAACCAAAAAACCTGGAGAGCAGTGTTGAAGCTAGCCATGAGTTGGTGACGGTGGTTCCTCAATGATTCTGCAACCAAAAAACTCTCTGTTGTCCTCCTTGCCAGAGTCGCTCGTGTCCATGCCACCCGAGGGCGCTTCCATGTTTTTCTGCTGCTCCTGTGGACAGTGAGGGGAGATGACCGGTGCAACAGCTGCGTTTATGGGTCCAGAACTCAGAGAGAGGAGCGTGGAGGCTAGACTAGGAGCAGGGTGGTTGGGTATTTCCTCCCGTAGAGTGAGTGAAATGAGGGCCGTGAGGATAGAATTGGAGGCAGTGGGATGGAATTTGAGCTCCGCATGCTGCGAGGTCTGTCTAATGGTGGGCCGAAGAGGGGCAGGAGGGACAACCCGGGAGGAGCTACCGCCATAGTCGTGAGCTTGGGAGGGAGGAGGCGAGGCGTTAGCCAAGGAAGCTGAAACCGCATCTCCAGCACGTCGACGTCCACCACCTCTACCACCGCGCAGATTCTGAGAAGGGTCCGGAGTCTCATCAGAGGAGAAGGTGCTGGGAAGAGGGCGACTGTGACCCTAGTTGGGGCCTCGTCGGGCCCTCATTCTCTCACGAAGACACGGCATTTCAGAAGAGGAATGACAGAGGTGAGCAGGAACGAGAGGAGAGACAGTAAGATCCAAGGGAGCAGTAAAATGAGAAGAGGGCTGAGCGAGACGGAGAATGTGAGGAGAAGCGGAGAAATCACGCAGAGGCTCACCACGCAGGTCCACGCCACTCCTGGACAGAAAATTATATAGACAGTGCGAGCTCTGAGTGAAATGAATACCTGGGACCGGTTCGATGCAGGCCTGCAAAGAGCATCGCCACCCTGTGGACGTTTTCACACTGGCCTCGAGCGAGCCAGAAGTGCAAATTCCGAACAGCGGGGTGGGCGAAATCACCGAACTAGAGGCTTCGTCAGTATCCTGCGACTGAACCACCATATCTTGCAGCACCGCCATAATCTCCTCTGGTTTGAGCAGACCAAGGTTAATGCCCGTCGCGCGAGTGATGGCATTAAGAGCAGAGTTATTGCATATTCCGGTAGCCATGTGGGCTGCCCAGGTCATTTCCATGGGGAATTGCGCGGGGTGGCGCTCCCCCTCCGGGGCATTAAACAGTCGGATCCGGCGTTATAATTTAAACGTTAACATTAACATTAAAGTTAGTTTAAATATTAAACATTAACAAATCTTTAAAGTAACATTAAAATAAATTTGAATATTAAACATTAATAAATCATTAAATGTCAATGTTAATGTTAGCATTTATTTAAATGTTTAACACTATCATATATAAAGCTTAAAATTTTAAAATGTTAACATAGGTCATATATAAAAATTAACATTTTAATAAAATGTTAACATAGGTTATATATTAAAGTTTTACATTTTAAAATAACATTTTCAAAAGTTAACATAGGTTATATATTTAGTAAAAAATTTGAAAAAGTTTGAAAAAAAAATCTGGAAAAATGAGGAACTCGAAAAATGTAATGAAACACAAAATAAAATAAAATCATTGAGCAGTGAATAGGAGTGCAAGCATTCGCTGGAAGAAAGTGTTTCGTTCAAGGTGAAAGTTGTTGTTGTTTGAGAAAAAATAAAAAATAATGGCAATAAAAAACATATCGAAGTTGAAAACAGAACCCTTGTTTTTTTTTCCGGTGGAGAAAAATTAAAGCAGTAGAAAAGACAGAATTTAAAAAGAAATTTGCAATAAGGCAATCTGAAAAGAAAAATGTGGATGGTGAAAATGAAGGGTAAGCGCCAGTTATCTGATTTCATTTTCGAAGAAATGGCTCCCTCGACTGCAATGCTCTGCAAATATTTGTTGCACCTCTCGTCAGAAATGGTCAAGTGCTGACGATGGGGCACCTATATTCATAATAAATAAGGCTGGGAAATAGCGATGGTTTCGGCGTTGGGGCACCTATGTTCATAATAAATAAGGCTGGGAAATAGCAATGGTTTCGGCATTGGGGCAATTGTATTCATAATATAAAATAAGGCTGGGAATTATTAGTTGAGTTGGAAACAAGGAGATTGACACGTACGGAATTATGAATCGATATCAATAGCGAGATCACCAAATCGAAACCCAAACCATGTGCCTTCCCATTACCGCCAAGTTTGGGTGCTGGGAGGATCAATCCCTCACCATCTTCGGTCAAGAAAATAAATGGAAGCCCAAGGTCCGTAGCCATCAGCTTTGATCAAGAAAATTTCTCGAGAAAAAATGCAGAAATTTCATGCAAGCTCCAGCACCGTGGAATTAACAATGGCTTTCGCGTATGTACCTTCCCATCCCGCCAAGTTTTGGTGTTGTGGAGGATTGATCCCTCACCATCTCTGGTCAAGAAAATGAACGTAAGCGCAAGATAGCTGGTCATCTCTGATAAAGAAAATATCTAGACAAAGAAAGTAGAAATTTCGAAAGTGCACCTGCTATAGATTAAAAAATTTGTGAAAATTCAGACAACATTAAATTGTACAGCTTTGAAACAACAAAATTCAGAGCATTGTTTCCCATCTGGCCAGGTTTTGGTGCTATAGAGCATTTGGTCAAGAAAATAAATGGAAGCGCTGGGTCATCTCTGATCAAGAAAATGTCTCCACAAATAAATTAGTATAAATCACGAAAGTGTAGTTGCTATAGATTAACAGATTTGTCAAAAAGAAATTATGGAATACCATGCACAGGAGTGACATTGGAGAAATTACAGGAAACGTCCTGCACGGTGGAATTAAAAATGGTTTCGGCATTGGGGAGCTAAACTGGTAATAATCATGTGGTATTCTCGGGAACGTGAAGAGCCAGACGAGGGTGTTTCACAAGGAAGCTTCACAATATTTTCCGTTCACTGCACGCTTAGCATATGCGCATGCCTCCGCGACGTTGCAGACAACTCACCACATGGTTGCAGTTGTTCCACTCCTCCACCATTACCCGATTTGAAACCATCAGGGCGCCCACAATGTTTCTTCTCACGACGTGTCATTGTCCGCGGGCGCCTTCAAACACCTTGCATAACCGTTTCACACACTTGGACAAGGGTTAATTTTTCATTTTCATTCGGAATGTTAATCTTGATAGGTGGAAATTAATAAATGGCACAGTAAATTTTTAATCAAGATTTGTAAAAAAATAATTTAAGTACGATTTAAACATGTGATTTAGATATGCAGGGAAGTTAGTGGGGTAGATTTGATCCATTGATTGAGTGGCGACGACCAGAATATACCAGCATCTTTCAATCTAGAGCATCAGATCAAAAAGATTAATTAGCCTAATCACAAAACATGCTCCTTCCGATAGAGAGATACGCCTATCGGCGTAAATAACACAACACTGCCTTTGTGGTATAATTGAGGAAAGTGTTGAAACTTATACTGCATACCTTGCTTAGGTTATTATTTTCATATATTAACCCATTCATAAATTCGTAAACACCGCTATGGTTTCCAACTTACTAATTCGAATCGGAGTTAGTTGATCTGTAACTTCTATACTGAGCATATCATTCAACTACTCGGTTATGTTGTCCCAAACTTAACGATATATAACTCTGCTATTAAATGGATGGCTACGTGCCCATCCCATAAAACTACTCTACTTACACTACATCATGGAGAATTTTTATTAAAAGGATTCTCTGCCATTTACACATTAAGCAAGGAATATAGAAACTCGAGAATCCTAGTCTCTCCTCCTTCAGGTCAGTTTTTATGTTGATGTATCGATTCCTTGCCTAACGCATCAACATAATCACTTTTTTATTCTTACTTAATAGGTCTAAATCGATGATAAACGTATATACTTGTAGATTCTGTTATTTTCTCAAATATTCCTATGTTCCTTACACGTGTAGGATTATACTAGCCCTATAGCCCTTGCCGAATATTAATTTTGTTCAACACTGATATATTAATGAAGATTAGTAGTTATTTCTAATGTGTTCTTATGATATGATAATTACTTCCACACACAATTATTTTGCGTTCTTTTCACTTTATCTGTCGTTAAATATCTATGTATGCATTTCAACATCTCTAATACAGGTGCATATATATAGTATTAAATAGTTCCCATTCAAAATTCGAGAGATGGTTTTGTCGGGGTATTTAGTAGTTATTAGAGCGTGATATAGAACATAATCACTATCATTCTCTTTGAATTACCAAGTCACTATTCGTTTCTATAATTTAAATACTACAACACATTAAACATATTACACTTACTTTCTATAGTAAAACCCTAATCTGTTAATTAATTACGCCGATAGGCATATCCCCCTATGGGAAGGAGCGTGTTTTGTGATTAGGCTAATTAATCTTTTTGATCTGATGGTCTAGATTGAAAGATGCCAGTATATTCTCGTCGTCGCCACTCAATCAATGGATCAAATCTACCCCACTAACTTCCTTGCATATCTAAATCACATGTTTAAACCGTACTTAAATTAATTTTTTACAAATCTTGAGTAAAAATTTACTGTGCCATTTATTAATTGCCACCTATCAAGATTAACATTTCGAATGAAACTGAAATATTAACCCTTGTCCAAGTGTGTGAAACGGTTATGCAAGGTGTCTGAAGGCACCCGCGGACAATGACACGTCGTGAGAGGAAACGTTGTGGGCGACCTGGAGGTTTCAAATCGGGTAACGGTGGAGGAGTGGAACAACTACAACCATGTGGTGAGTTTTCTGCAATGTGGTAGAGGCGTGCGCATATGCTGACCGCGCAGTGAATGGAAAGGATTGTGAAGCTTCCTTGTGAAACACCCTCATCTGGCTCTTCACGTTCCCGAGAATACCATATGATTATTACCAGTTTAGCTGCCAAATGCCGAAACCATTTTTAATTCCACCGTGCAGGATGTTTCCTGTAATTTCTCCAATGTCACTCCAGCACATGGTATTGCATAATTTCTTTTTGACAAATCTGTTAATCTATAGCAGCTGCACTTTCGAGATTTATACTAATTTATTTGTGGACACATTTTCTTGATCAGAGATGACCCGGCGCTTCCATTTATTTTCTTGACCAAATGCTCCGCAGCACCAAAACTTGGCCAGATGGGAAACAACGCTCTGAATTTTGATGTTTCAAAGATGTACAATTTAATGTTGTCTGAATTTTCACAATTTTTTTAATCTATAGCAGGTGCACTTTCGAAATTTCTACTTTCTTTGTCTAGAGATTTTCTTTATCAGAGATGAACAACTATCTTGCGCTTACGTTCATTTTCTTGACCAGAGATGGTGAGGGATCGATCCTACACAGCACCAAAACTTGGCAGGATGGGAAGGTACATACACCAAAGCCATTGTTAATTCCACGGTGTTGGAGCTTGCATGAAATTTCTATATTTTTTCTCGAAACATTTTCTTGATCAAAGCTAATGGCTACAGACCTTGGGCTTTCATTTATTTTCTTGACCGAAGATGGTGAGGGATTGATCCTCCCAGCACCCAAACTTGGCGGTAATGGGAAGGCACATGGTTTGGGTTTCGATTTGGTGATCTCGCTATTGATATCGATTCATAATTTTGGAGGGGTCAATCTCCTTGTTTCCAACTCAACTAATAATTCCCAGCCTTATTTTATATTATGAATACAGTTTCCCCAACGCCGAAACCATTGCTATTTCCCAGCCTTATTTATTATGAACATAGGTGCCCCAACGCCAAAACCATCGCTATTTCCCAACCTTATTTATTATGAATATAGGTGCCCCATCGCCAGCACTTGACCATTTCTGACGAGAGGTGCAACAAATATTTGCAGAGAATTGCAGTCGAGGGAGCCATCTCTTTGAAAATGAAATCAAATAACTGGCGCTTACCCTTCATTTTCACCATCCACATTTTTCTTTTCAGATTTCCTTATTGCAAATTTCTTTTTAAATTCTGTCTTTTCTACCGCTTTAATTTTTCTCCACCGGAAAAAAAAAAACAAGGGTTCTGTTTTCAACTTCGATATGTTTTTTATTGCCATTATTTTTTATTTGTTCTCAAACAACAACGCACCTCAAACGAAACAATTTCTTCCAGCGAATGCTTGCGCTCCTGTTCACTGCCCAATGATTTTTTTTTTTTTTTGTGTTTCATTACATTTTTCGAGTTCCTCATTTTTCCAGATTTTTTTTTCAAACTTTTTCAAATTCTTTACTAAATATATAACCTATGTTAACTTTTGAAAATGTTAATCTTTTATATATGACCTATGTTAACATTTTAAAATGTAAAACTTTAATATATAACCTATGTTAACATTTTATTAAAATGTTAATTTTTATATATGACCTATGTTAACATTTTAAAATTTTAATTTTTATATATGATAGTGTTAAGCATTTAAATAAATGTTAACACTAACATTGACATTTAATGATTTATTAATGTTTAATATTTAAATTTATTTTAATGTTACTTTAAAGCTTTGTTAATGTTAACGTTTAAATTATAAAGGTAATAATGTTTATTTTGTTTAAATGCTTCAGTTAAAGGTTAATGTTTATAATGTTTAATATTATAAGTTTATCATTAATGTTTTATGTTTACTTTTAATGTTCATATTTTAATGTTTACGGTTTAAATTTACATTCATGTTAATGTTTATAATGTTAACAATGCTGTTGTTAATTTGCACTCTCGCATAATTTACAGCATTATTATCAATTTCTCATCCCTAATTACCCTTTTCCCCAAAATTAAATCCTCTCTTTTCTTTTTCCCTCAAAATAAAACAAAAAAAAGGAATTCGTAGGGGCAGTAATTTACTCTCTCTCTTTTTTTTATATTTTTTTGAAAAAAAATCCATTTTATTTATATATGTTTGAAGCGTAGTAATCTAACCTTTTTTTTTAATAAGTATGGCATCACTCCATATCCTTTATGAGGTCAAGGCAATGAAGGCAATAGTAAGTGGAAAGTTTGGATAAAGTTGGCTATATAATATTGAAAAATTATGATATTATAATAAAATTTATTTATATATTAACAATATATATTAAAAAAATGTACTTATATATTAATAATAGAAATAGTAAAGAAGGGATGTATTTTTATGATTAACAATTTTATCATATGTTTTATCATAAGTATATATATCTATATACTTTTTTCAATTAAGAAATTGTGTATCAAATTAAAAAGGTGTTTATAAAATATATTATTAAAATAGTTTTAATATGTTTATGTTTTATATTTATTTTGAAACTTTAATTAATTAAATATTAAAATAAATAATAAAAATATTTTACTAAAATAATTTTGATTTACTATTATGGTGTTTCAATTTATTAATTTTAATATTCACATAATTGTAATTTATTCAAATTTATTTTCAAATTTTATATTTATTTTTGATATTGTAGTTTAATTAAATATAAAAAAATGAAATAATCAAATTAATTATAGGATAATTTTAATTTGTTAATATAATGTGTTTTTTTATTTATTCTTTTTACTCTCAATGATTCTAATAAATTTGAGATTCTAATAAATTTAATATCTACACTTAAAAAAAAATGAAAATATTAATAAAGATGTCTATATAAATAAAAATATAATATAAAAAATAAGAAGGTATATTTGTTTTCTTTTTTTTAAATACACTTAGGTTTATTTAAATATTTTTTTCGATTTTTATTTTAAATACATAAAATTTTAAATTATTTTATTTTTTATGAGAAAAAAATAAATTAATGACTTGTTATTTTTCATATATAATTTTTTTTTTATTATAAAATTATATTTTATTTATAACCGATATGTATAATATGTAGAAAGTTCAATGAGTAATATCAAATAAATTTAATCATTTCCAAACACCATTAAATATTGATTTCAAAAATAAAAAATATAGATAAGGAATCAATATAATATCTAGATATTAGATATTGACTTGTACAAATTTCATGGATATTTGATTAGTAGCAACTATCTTTGGAATAAATAGAATAATGGCAATTTGATTTATAGAGGTTTGGTAAGTTTATCTATACTTTTCACAAACTTAAGAGTGCATTTTTTATTTTATTTTATTTTTTTAAGCTATAATCAACCTTATTTAATAATTAAAATTATTAATCATAATATTATTAAAAATTTACAAATGCATATAATATATTTTGATATTAGGATTAAAATTAATGTTACCCACTATTAACAAATATTAATATTAATGTCACTCTTAATATTAATATTCACCCATGATATCTTTATTCACCCAATGTAATTATTATAAATCTTTTATTCTGTTTTTAAATAATAACAATCCATTACAACCAGCAATGTTTCATCCACAGTGACGAGTTTTAAATACCAAAGTAGCAGACTGGAGGTACTGAACGAGGCCATTTCAGAGTCATATATAGATTCAAACTTTCAGAGTTTTAAATATCAAAGTAGCAGACGCACTGAACGTGGCCATTTCAGAGTCATATGTAGATTCAAACTTTCACAGAAAACCAATGTTTCATACCGTGGCTAAAATTATATATCAAAATAGCAGACTTAATTACGCCGATAGGCGTAACCCCCTGTCGGAAGGAGCATGTTTTGTGATTAGGCTAATTAATTTTTTTGATCTGATGGTCAGGATTGGAAGATGCCAGTATATTCTGGCCGTCGCCACTAAATCGATGGATGAAATCTACCCCACTAAATTCCTTGCATATCTAAATCAGGTGTTTAAACCGTACTTAAATTAATTTTTTACAAATCTGGATTAAAAATTTACTGTGCCATTTTCTCACCGCCACCTATCAAATTAAGAAATCCTCCCATCCCATAACCACCAAGTTGATGGGCCGCACGTTGCTCATTACATGACTGCTTGTCTCTTCGTATACATGTGGCGATGGAAACGGATATGGGGAATTTAACAGTCGCCACCTATAAAACGTGCGCCCGCCGCCTATTATAAACTATTCATCAAATGTTGAATGTGGCCACATACTCCATAGTAAGGTTTTCCTGGTTACAAAATCAATTTTACTTTGAGCTGAAGGTGTGAATGGGAAGAGTTGGCATAGGATATGGGGAATTTAACAGTCGCCACCTATAAAACGTGCGCCCACCGCCTATTATAAACCATTCTTCAAATGTTAAATGTGGAATAACGGTTGACGTTGCTCTATACACACCCAAGATACGAATGCCCTAATAAAAGTGCATATCTAAATAAAAAATTAAAAATGATCTATGTAAAACCTTAATATTGTAAATCATAATAGTTTTTATTTTAAACCTAAAATTATTATAAGCCGTAACATTATTAAACTGTAAAATAATATTACAACTATTAAATTTCTAAGATTAAAAAATTAATATAAAGCTTTACTTATATTAATATAAATATAAGATTACAAATTATAAAACAAATTACAATTACACTTTTAAATAAAATAAATTTATAATAAATATAGTTAAAAGTAAGCTTGTATTAATAATATCGAGTAAATGTCAAAACAAATTTATTGTAAATATAGTTAAAAGTAAGCTTGTATTAATAATATCCAGTAAAAAATTAAAAATGATCTTAAAAAAAATAAAAATGGAGTAACTACGCAAGTTCTGCATTCAACATATTAATGTGAATCCCCTAATTTTAATACAAAACAGAAAAATTATAAAACCCTGATATTAATGTAAAACCTTAATATTGTAAATCGTAATAGTTTTTATTTTAAACCTAAAATTATTATAAGCCGTAACATTATTAAACTGTAAAATAATATTACAACTATTAAATTTCTAAGATTAACAAATTAATATAAAGCTTTACTTATATTAATATAAATATAAGATTGCAAATTATAAAACAAATTACAATTACACTTTTAAATAAAACAAATTTATTGTAAATATAGTTAAAAGTAAGCTTGTATTATTAATATCCAGTAAATGTCAATATATATCACTATTTATCAACTCTATAGACGTTTCTAATTAACCAGCCAATTGTTTATACCAATATAAATGGTCTAAATGCCGCTCATTAAAATATTATGAATCTCTCTTCCACCAGCTACCAACAATATAAAAATTTATAATTCAATAATTAACTATCAAATGATTAATTTATTAAATTGTAAAATTTTTAAAAAACCATAATTATTAGATATTCTCCCGAGCCAATTTTATTTTAAAACCTTAGTTTATGGTAATTGCAAATTTGAACATCCAATAAATATGGAATAACGGTTGACGTTGCTCTATACACCTGCACCGAAGATACGAATGCCCTAATAAAAGTGCATATCTAAATAAAAAATTAAAAATGATCTATGTAAAACCTTAATATTGTAAATCGTAATAGTTTTTATTTTAAACCTAAAATTATTATAAGCCGTAACATTATTAAACTCTAAAATAATATTACAACTATTAAATTTCTAAGATTAACAAATTAATATAAAGCTTTACTTATATTAATATAAATATAAGATTACAAATTATAAAACAAATTACAATTACACTTTTAAATAAAACAAATTTATTGTAAATATAGTTAAAAGTAAGCTTGTATTAATAATATCGATAAATGTCAAAAAAGTTTTATTGTAAATATAGTTAAAAGTAAGCTTGTATTAATAATATCTAGTAAAAAATTAAAAATGATCTTACAAAAAAATAAAAATGGAGTAACTACGCAAGTTCTGCATTCAACGTATTAATGTGAATCCCCTAATTTTAATACAAAACAGAAAAATTATAAAACCCTGATATTAATGTAAAACCTTAATATTGTAAATCGTAATAGTTTTTATTTTAAACCTAAAATTATTATAAGCCGTAACATTATTAAACTGTAAAATAATATTACAACTATTAAATTTCTAACTACGCAAGTTCTGCATTCAATGAAATAAAAGTTACAAAATGGTAATTTGATTTAAACATAACTCATAATTCATCTGTCGAGCGTTTGAGACAGTGTATCGGCATAATTAATACCCTTCATCCGCTACCCCACTTGGACACTGATCTGATTCTTTTGGTATGGTGGTGGGCGAGTGGGACGAGAAGTGGATCGACCTCATGCACTGTCATGACGATTATGCTGCCCACTTCCCTGTGCTTCAGTTCGCCACTCTGCTCTTGTGCGTTAGTCAATAAAAGGCCCACGTTGATGCGTTAATGTCTGTTGTTTTTTTTTTTACAGAGTATTGTGGGGCGCAGGCTGCGAACAGGAAGAACTCCAGCTCGGCTCCGACTGTGTGCAAGCGATTACTAGAGGTATTTCCTCTTGATTTACTTTAATATTAATCTGAATGCTATCTGTGTGTCTGTGTGCGATATCAAAACCAAATCTTGGCAACGTTTTTCATTTTTCTCGAAGACTTTCATTTCTACATGACCGCTCCGAACTCGAATCATCTGGTTTTAATTTCAGTTTTCCACAATATGCCTTTCTATTTCATAACACTTTTAGTACATACAATTTTCTCATCTTTCTGGCCGATTAATTTCCTAGACCAAGGTTATGATTACAAGTTTTGCCAAAGCCGCGGCTCATTTCTAATGCACATGGGAACCCCCCCGACTAGTGGCAAGGGTTTTTTCCTCACCCATCGAACTATGGTTGTAGGCACGCTCATGAATTCATTCTCTTCGATCTCCCTTTTGGTTGGATAACTAACTAAAGGTTGCTTGACTAATTCTGGGAACTCTAATGCAGCTAGAATACTTGCAAAATCTTTGCAGTATCTTCATGTAGGTATTTCCTTTCGAAACCCTAACCATTCGAATCTCCCATTTATTCAATATAGACTTGTTTGATTTGGCCATTACAGGTTTTCACCCTATCGACCTTGGTTAGATTACTTTTCTGCTCTTCATTGTTCCACTTCCAAGTCACATTTTTAGTACGCCTATGAACTGGAATACCGATTAAGTTCTCAACAGAAAGAGACTCTCGGCCATCGACCTACCCTGAGATATCATTTTGTATGGTGCTGTTCAGTTATTTAACATATTCATACAGTTATTTATGGCTTGTTAAACTCCATGGAAGTACATTGGTAACTAACTATAATTATGTTTGATAACCATAATAAGGGTCTGAGTTTTATAATTGTTGTTAAACTATAAAGATCTGTCATTTATTATGAGGGTTCTTGTCGAGGCCGAACTGGTCCCACGTAACAGTGTCATGCTAAACTACAATTTCAAATATTACTGATCTCCTGATATATTTATTTTAAAATGTTATTGTCTTTTGTGTTTACAACTTAAATATCATTTATATAATTTTTGGGTCAACCCGACAAGTTCCAACCATCAATTATTTCTTCATAGTTCGATTTAATCTTATTTCTTTTTGACAACGTTGAAGGTTGATGTTAGCTATGTAATTTTTTAATTTTTTTATTTAAAGTTGATATAAAATTGTGTTATTTACAAAGACCTTTAATTGTTTTATTAGGGTTGAGAATGAGAGTAGAATATTTTTACATCATTTTTAATGACAACTATGAATTGAACACTTTAATTAACATTTCTAATATAATATAATGATTTTAATTAAAAATAATCAAACATATATATATATATATATATATATATATGTATATATATATATTTATTTATTTTTATTTTAGCAGAAAATGTCTTTTATTTAAAAAAAATGTTTTATTTCTATTTAAAAACTGACATTTCTCAATTTTAGATATGGAAAAATAATCACACATGTCTCTCATACCTAATTACACCTGTAAGTAAAACAAATTTATTTTAAGATGTAAAGAAATAATTACACATGTCCCTGATATATTTATTTTAAAATGTTATTTTCTTTTGTGTTTACAACTTAAATATCATTTATATAATTTTTGGGTCAACCCTACAAGTTCCAACCATCAATTATTTCTTCATAGTTCGATTTAATCTTGTGTAACGATAGTCTAGTCATGGTTGTCGATATTTTAACAAGGAACCCACTTTTACCATAGTTACAAGTTACACTTGTTATGTTACTGGTATAGTCATGTATTTTCTGCACAAAAGTGATTACCAGACTTTTACCACTACCTTTTTTTTTTAATTACCTAATGGCCTAAAACCCAATTTCGGGTTCCCACTCTCATCCACTGTATGGGATTCATAATTAAGAGACTTATTCCAAAGTTTTTTGTTTTCGAATTCATTCATTCTACCCTTAGTTGTTATAACAAAAGAGGTTATTCACTGATATTAAGGACTACCTTAAAATATTCGTTATTACTCTATGTACTTAACCGTGGTTATTTAGCTATCCATTTCTTGACAAAGATTCCTTCTTGGAAACTATCACATTCTCCATGGCATCTTCTTGAGTTATTTATGCTAAATATATTGAATAAGCAATGCCAGGTTTCTTATGTGTAGAATTGTACATCTCAACAAATAAAGCATATATGCTGATAACTTATCAAGTACACAATTGTAAGTTTCTTTAGATCATACAATATTTTGGTTCTTCTATTAACCTCTTTTAATAACTTTACTATATGCATTCAGTTATTCATTAATGATTACAAACTCATGGAAAGTATGTGATGCCCTTGTTATATTATAACAAACGTATCAGAGCCTTTAATATCTGAATACTTTTTATGCAACTATTAAAAAAAACATAAAATACATTTCATAAGTAAACAAAAATCTTTGTATTGTATTAAACAATTTTTTATTAGCTATCCATTTCTTGACAAAGGTTCCTTCTTGGAAACTATCACATTCTCCATGGCATCTTCTTGAGTTATTTATGCTAAATATATTGAATAAGCAATGCCAGGTTTCTTATGTGTAGAATTGTACATCTCAACAAATAAAGCATATATGCTCATAACTTATCAAGTACACAATTGTAAGTTTCTTTAGATCATACAATATTTTGGTTCTTCTATTAACCTCTTTTAATAACTTTAGTATATGCATTCAGGTATTCATTAATGATTACAAACTCATGCCAAGTATGTGATGCCCTTGTTATATTATAACAAACGTATCAGAGCCTTTAATATCTAAATAATTTTTATGCAATTATTAAAAAAAACATAAAATACATTTAATAAGTAAAAAAAAACATAAAATACATTTCATAAGTAAACAAAAAGCTTTGTACTGTATTAAAAAATTTAATATATTATTTAATTATTTAAATAATTTTGTTAATTGATTAATATTTGATTATTTATGCGACTAATATTTGATTATTTAATAATATTGTTAATTGATAATAGCAATAATATTAAATTAATAACCATATTTTTCATATTTGTTGGGAACAAATAATATAGCTATTAAAAAAAACATAAAATACATTTAATAGGTAAAAAAAACATAAAATACATTTCATAAGTAAACAAAAAGCTTTGTATTGTATTAAAAAATTTAGCATTTGTCATTGAGTAATATTAATTATTATTACTGCAGATATTATTTAATTATTTAGTAATTTTTCCAAGATCACTATAATTTTGGCATCTTAAAAGGCTAGGAAGGTCACTATTACAACAAATATTATGATGTAAAAGATCTAATATTAAACTCATAGTAATAATTATATAATAATAATATTACAAAAATAACTAGTTTAATAAATTATTCTTATTTTAAATCATTTATATTGTTATTATTATTTTGCAATAGTAGTAGTAGTGGTGGTAGTTATGGTATATTATTTAATTCAATATATCATTAATTATTATATATTAGTATTATTGTTGATTATTTAATAATATTGTTAATTGATAATAGCAATAATATTAAATTAATAACCATATTTTTGATATTTGTTGGGAAAAAATAATATAGATTACACCTCCCATCTTGGAGGAGGAACTTGTTGTTCTTGTCGATCATATTGTTTTATACATTATGTATATGTGCATGTTACTATATTTGTAGATGGAAAATTGCTTTTCTATATTGCTTATTCTATTCACCATTAATTGAAAGTTGTTTTGTTGATATCACGTCTGTTTTCTTTTATGTTAGGTGATTTCCTTGTTTTATGATGGATCCAGCTATTTGGAGTTGTATTCCATTTGAAATTCTTGAGATTGTCTTCCTTTGGCTCCCTTTATCGGTTGTGATAAAGTTTAGCACTGTTTGTCAGCAATGGAAGACTGTTTTGCAAAATCCTTGTTTCTTATTGCGTTGCAAGCATATCTGTACAGATGAATTTGGATTTATGGTTCCTTTCGTCAATGATGAAGACAATTATTTTGCTGCTGAATACCTTAATCAAAATGGGCGGATATCTCGTTTTCATTTGCGATTCATAGATTCAAGATACAAGGTGGAGTCTACTATTGGACCAATGGTGGTTTTATCCTTACCAACAAAATTCTCCCATTCACGAAACTATTTTGTGATGAATCCATTTACAAAGGCCTTAAAAAACATTGGGCGAATACAAATTGGAGATTGGGGCTTCTTTTCGTTATTGGAAAATTTCAGCAGCAACAAATATGACTGGGTTGTTCTAAAACATATCTATGATAGAATTCAGTCTAAATTTTATGTTTACAGTAGTCTTTATAGGGCTTGGCAAAGGGCTGATCTTCCATTTGGTGGCACCTCACCCCCTCAAAATGGAGTGTTTTATAGAAGTAAATTGTTTTGGCTTTACCTCGACACAGAGTATGAAGATTATCCTCGATATGGGTATACAATCTACTGGTTTGATGTGATAAAAAATGACTGGGGATTTTAATTTGTTCCAATCACTGACATTCGGTGTATGTCATTGGCAGTATGCAAGAATGAGTTGATATGTCTTATCAATGATGGCTCCACTTCTGTGTGGTCAATTGAAGAAATAGATAATTTTCAATTTGGTCACCCATGTACTGAACCAAGAACTGGTTACTTTGAGGATGATTGGGACTTTATATGGAAGTTTTTGGAAGAAATGTCTATAGATATAAATATGAAATGTCCTGGTTATCTTCCTCTTCGAAAAGTCCAAGGTGTGGTTCTTATGTGCAAATGCAGTGAAGTTCCTTTCGTGTTATATGACATGATGGCTGGCCTTTCCTTCCGAGTAGATATTGATAATTCAACTAATGAACAAACGAATGGATTTTGGTCTCCAACGTTGCAGGATTGCAACGATTTGATCGAGTCTGGAAATGTCTTTGCAATTGCTCCGCGTATGGATTCTATAGATGAGATTCCACCATTAGATGTAGACATGGAGTCTTAGGCTATTTTCCATTTTGTATTATCTCTGTCGTCGTAGAAAATATTTCTTTTATGGTTTTATTTACTTTGCATACTCTTGGGTATGTATGCTAAGACTATGGATATTGATATGGCTCCATTCTGAGGGGGTGTCTTCTATATGTGTATGTAACGGATGCTGGACATTAAATTCCATTGCAATTTGCTCGAAAAATATTTATTTTTTTTGTCTCGTTTAGTCCTCTTAATTGAATTTCAATGTGTTTGGATGTTATCCATTTCTCTCTGTTTCTATAATTGTAATTACTGTGACTTATTCTATACATGGTGTTTCCATTAGTTTTTTGTCATTGATTCTCAAACAATGTTATATCTTTAGGTTTTTTTGATGGTATATACTTCCAACTATTTACTCTTCTATAAAAAATATTTTATTATTTTTTGTAGACATGTCGTCCGAAGGTACAAGCAAACATACAAGAAAAAGGAATAAGTCGCCTGCATCGCGTGACAAGTCTAATGAAAGTCGTCGTTTACGGTATCAACAAAATAAGGACACAATAAATGAGCATAGAAGAGCTAAATATCGTAGAAGAACGACTGAAACAACTCTTCAAAACGATTTTATGGTTCCTCCTAGGTATCGTACTATGGATGATATCATGGAAAGAACATTTCCGCTTGGTAGTTTGTTGCCAGAATATGCTCCTCGTCAACATAATTCTGTTTTTCAACGCTCTCCTGAAAATTTTCATAATATTGAGGAAACATCTCGCAATAGGGAGGAACATCATATTCATAACGTGGATGAAAATCTTCACCCTAACCCTTCTGTCCCTGCAATTTCATCTTCTGAGAAAGGCCAAAGGTTGCAAAATATCCATGGTGGAGGGAATGATGACATTGTATGTGGTGACTTGGATGATAGTTTGATTGGCCATTTGTTTGATAATATGGATCCATCTCATCGAAACGTCGTCTCTTCCAATCTCCCTTCTGAAAATAATGTTGTTCGACGAACAGAAGTAGTCATCCCTGATAGCAGTTCGCGTGGAACAATGGAGGTAATCCAATGATATCTTTACAGTTCATGCGATAGTGGTTGTTTTATTACATTGTTGTATTTACATTCCTTTAGTGAAAAGGTATTTTATTCTCTTGGAGTAGGATACACCTCATTTTAATAGAGGTCTAGAAATTTTCTCCCCGCGTCTTCCATCTCTTAATATGATATTTGAATATGAAGCACATCATATCCTTCCACTACATTGTCCTTGAGAATCAAATCGACAAACTAATGTTAATGTTCAATGTGTTTGATTTGATTTTTCTTTATTTGAATTTTTGGTGCATATTTTGTTTTTCTTCAAACAGGACACAACTCATTTCAATAGAGGCATACAAATTAACTTCGTAGATGTTACGTCTACTGATGTTATAATTGAAGAGGAACCATTGCATAGCGTTCATCGAGATTGCCAACAAAATGTAAATGTTGAATGCATTTGGTATTTTCCTCCTTTTTTTCATTTATTGTTAAGTGTAACATTACAAATCTAGTGAGTGAACCCAAGGGAAAATCATTACCCAAAAAATTATAAACCAAAGGAATTGGTGAACCCAAGGGAATTGATTTAAATATTGAGACAATTGCTGTCACAATGCGACGTTCGACCAACTATGACCATGGTTGGCCATGGGTGATTTTCATATTGAGATAATGTTTGTGAGAATGTGACATTTGATCGTGGATGACATTGATCGATTATTCATATTATAAACCAAAAGAAATAATAAACCCAAGGGTTTAATATTATAAACAAAAAAAAGTGGTGAACCCAAGGGAAAACCATTACCCAACAAATTAAACCAAAAGGAATTGGTGAACCCAAGGAATTGATTTAAACATTGAGACAATGGTTGTCCCAATGCGATGTTGGACCCAACTATGACCATGGTTAGCCATGGGTGATTTTCATATTGAGACAATCTTTCTCACTTAATGTGTCATCTGATCATGGATGACATTGTTCGTTATTCATATTATAAACTAAATAAATAATAAGCCAAGGGTTTAATATTATAAACCAAAGAAATTAAGGTGAACCCGAGAAAATCGTGCAAAAAATTATATACCAAAGAAATTAGTGAAACGATGGAATTTATTTCTTTGTTGAGACAACTATTTATGCATGTCTGTGATTATATATTGATATGACCATGGTTGGCCATGGGTGATTTTCATATTGAGACAATGTTTCTCAATGTTTCTCAATATGACATTTGATCATGGATGACATTGATCAATTATTCATATTATAAACCAAAAAAACTAAAAGACCCAAGGGTTTAATATTATAAACCAAAGCAAGTGGTGAACCCAAGGGAAAATCATTACCCAAAAAATTATAAACCAAAGGAATTGGTGAACCCAAGGGAATTGATTTAAACATTGAGGCAATTGTTGTCGCAATGTGACGTTGGGCCAAGTATGACCATGGTTGGCCATGGGTGATTTTCATATTGATACAATGTTTGTCAGAATGTGACATTTGATCATGGATGACATTGATCGATTATTCATATTATAAACCAAAAAAACTAATAAACCCAAGGTTTTAATATTATAAACCAAAGGAATTGGTGAACCCAAGGGACAACCATTACCCAAAAAATTATAAACCAAAAGGAATTGGTGAACCCAAGGGAATTGATTTAAACATTGAGACAATGGTTATCCCAATGCGATGTTGGACCAACTATGACCATGGTTGGCCATGGGTGATTTTCATATTGAGACAATGTTTCTCATAATGTGTCATTTGATCATGGATGACATTGATCGATTATTCATATTATAAACTAAAAAAACTAATAAACCCAAGGGTTTAATATTATAAACCAAAGCAAGTGGTGAACCCAAGGGAAAATCATTACCCAGAAAATTATAAACCAAAGGAATTGGTGAACCCAATGGAATTTATTTCAACATTGAGACAATTGTTGTCGCAATGCGACGTTGGGCCAAGTATGACCATGGTTGGCCATGGGTGATTTTCATATTGATACAATGTTTGTCAGAATGTGACATTTGACCATGGATGACATTGATTGATTATTCATATTATAAACCAAAAAAACTAATAAACCCAAGGGTTTAATATTATAAACCAAAGGAATTGGTGAACCCAAGGGACAACCATTACCCAACAAATTATAAACCAAAAGAAATTGGTGAACCCAAGGGAATTGATTTAAACATTGAGACAATTGTTGTCACAATGCGACGTTGGACCAACTATGACCATGGTTGGCCATGGGTGATTTTCATATTGAGACAATGTTTCTCATAATGTGTCATTTGATCATGGATGACATTGATCGATTATTCATATTATAAACCAAAAAAATTAATAAACCCAAGGGTTTAATATTATAAACCAAAGCAAGTGGTGAACCCAAGGGAAAATCATTACCCAAAAAATTATAAACCAAAGGAATTGGTGAACCCAAGGGAATTGATTTAAACATTGAGACAATTTTTGTCGCAGTGCGACGTTGGGCCAAGTATGACCATGGTTGGCCATGGGTGATTTTCATATTGATACAATGTTTGTGAGAATGTGACATTTGATCATGGATGACATTGATCGATTATTCATATTATAAACCAAAAAAACTAATAAACCCAAGGGTTTAATATTATAAACCAAAGGAATTGGTGAACCCAAGGGACAACCATTACCCAAAAAATTATAAACCAAAGGACCAACTATGACCATGGCTGGCCATGGGTGATTTTCATATGGAGACAATATTTGTGAGAGTTTGACGTTTGATCAACGATGACATTAATCGATTAATCATATTATAAACCGAAAGAACTAACAAACCCAAGGGTTAAACATTATAAACTAAAGGAATTGGTGAACCAAGGGAAAAACATTACCCAACAAATGAGTAATAGAAATAAAAATTATTAACAAACCTAATCGATTAAAAAAGTATTATAAACCAAAATAAGTAATAACCCAACGGTCCAATATTAGAAAACAGAGGAACTGGTGAACCCAAGGGAAAAATATTAATAACCCAAGGGACCAATAACACGAAGGGAACAAAAATTTAGTCGAACATTAGTATCACAACCACATCATATTTATGAAGAGATTAATAAAGTGGAGGGACTATTAATAATATAAACAAAAATATATAATAAACCCAAGGCTTCAATATTATAAACCAAAGGAATTCATGAACTCAAGGGAACATTATTAAAAACATAAGTTATACCAATAATCCATTCTGTTTATATTAAGTTGAGTAAGTGTTTTTCATAATGTGAAATTGGACAATGCATTAGTATTGAACTCCAGGACTAATATAAAAACCCCAATATTTGAATTTAATAATGTGAACGAAATATTATTACAAACTGAAAGAATCGGAAAAATCAAGGAATCAATGTTATAAACCCAATTGATCAACAAATACAATGAAATATTAACAGTATAATCATAAAACATCAATAAAGCAAAGGGACCATTAATATTATAAAAATTGAAGGACTGAAATTAACATATGTGTTTTGTTGTCTTTACATAAAGAAATCCCACCACAAAAATGGACTCAAAACAGTCCATCAAATGTCATTTATCAAACAGCCTCTTCAAGAACACAACCAGACCGACCACAAAAGGAACACCAATTCAAATCAACAGGATAATGATCTCGATACTTAACGCTTTCCAACCAATCCCTTCTTGTTTTTCTCCCAGCCTCCCTCATGTGCACATGCAACAGGTATTTCACATTGATTTTCATTTCATCAAGCACACGAAGGTGCTCATCAATGAAAGCAGGATGGAACCCATGCTTTCTATCTAGCTTGTTCCGAATGTAAGAAACAAGACTGATGAGTCTAGAAATATTCGCCACCGCTTGATTATAGTAGATCCCATCATTATTATCCATACCTGCATTTGAAAGGAAAACGACAAAATAAAAATTTATACAGAAAGAGATAGAAACATCTAGGTAGATATATATATATATATATATATATATATATATAACACCCCGTTTCTATTGTTTTTAAAAAACTGAATCTTAAAAACGCGATGCTATAAACCTCATTAGAAATACATACTGCACATGAAAAGAGTGATAAAAATAAATGTGTGATATGACCCATATTACAATAATCAACAAGAAAGCACAAAATTCTAAACTCAATGTTTATAATGAAATATTAATAATGTTAGTAATTCAATATTTGTATTTAAATTAATGTCAATGTATATATTAATTGTAGTCTAATATTATTAACAAATATAAATATCTTGTCATTGAACCAAACCACAACACATTTAGCAAACCACATTGATAAATATTTTTAGTTTCATGTAATAGGGATATGGACTTCAATCTTGAATTTAATGATTGGCTAATATAACTGGCTGTATATGTCTGAATGGTCTACTATAAACAAAAGAACAATAGCGACTAAAAATTGGAGGTATATTGAACAACACGGAAAACGATGTATGGAATTTCTCATATATTACTATATTTCATCTCATGAATGTATTCATTTAATTAATACATAACACTATATAACACCCCGTTTCTATTGTTTTTTAAAAACTGAATCTTAAAAACGTGATGCTATAAACCTCATTAGAAATACATACTGCACACATGAAAAGAATGATAAAAATAAATGTGTGATATGACCCATATTACAATAATCAACAAGAAAGCACAAAATTCTAAACTCAATGTTTATAATTAAATTTTAATAATGTTAGTAATTCAATATTTGTATTTAAATTAATGTCAATGTATATATTAATTGTAGTCCAATATTATTAACAAATATAAATATCTTGTCATTGAACCAAACCACAACACATTTAGCAAACCACATTGATAAATATTTTTAATTTCATGTAATAGGGATATGGACTTCAATCTTGAATTTAATGATTGGCTAATAAAACTGGCTACATATGTTTGAATGGTTTACTATAAACAAAAGAACAATAGCGACTAAAAAATGGAGGTATATTGAACAACACGAAAAATGATGTCTGGAATTTCTCATATATTACTATATTGCATCTCATGAATGTATTCATTTAATTAATACATCAAAATAATTCCTATACTAAATGAAAAAAGAGACGATAATAAAAACAATTATAAAACATTCTATAAATATGTCAAAACACTATTAGCTACATGTGACAGTGATATGGAATTCCATATTGATTTTTAATGGCTAGCTCGTGTAACTAGTTTTCTACCTGTGAATGGTTCATTGTAAGAAAAATAACAAAAAACGACATTATAAAAACAAGAAAATTAAAGAACAGGAAAAACGATGTAAACAACAATCCAAAATACTACTATGAATTTGATGAATGTAGACATGTCATTAATATATTAGAAGCATTATTATTATATAAATAGTTGCATATCATAGCGATATGGACTTCAATCTCTCCTCTTCTTTCTTCCTAATTGTAACATATGCACTATTATTCATCTTGGCATACCGCTGATAAGAGAAAGGCGGTGCAATGCGCAAACCATCTATTGATTTCACTCTTGATATGGCTGTGAAGGTCAGCCCTTGTTGTGCTCTATTCCCGATATCAATTGATGCTCGCTCTAAAGTCAAACCTTGTGACTTGTGAATTGTAAGAGCCCATGCCATCTTTAAAGGAATTTGTTTTCGATTTCCTCTTATCACTGGTGTGATAGGCACAATGTTTGGATTGCTTGCATCAAACGGAACACCAACATACTTATCAAAAACAACAGTTGTGAACATTGGAAGCTCAGGTGGCTTAGAGTTGGGCATATAAAATATTTCCTTCACATACCCAAGTGCACCATTCACCAAGCCAGCTTCAACCCACAAATTACATGTCAACATAACACGCTGGCCACGGCACAACAAAACTTCACGGTCAAGTTGATCATCATCGGCACCACTGATTTCTGAACGTCTTGAATTCACAGCAATACATCGTGCAATTGGAGAATTTAATGATTTCAGCATATGTATGTTATGGAAGGAGACCAAATTATTTGTTGGAAACATGTGAACTACTGCATTAAATAAATCCCTTTCTCTAGGATGCAACCTGATATCAGCCCGCGACATAAGAAACTCCCAATCATCAAGAACAGGTTCTGCGTTTCTTATGTTATTGAGGACTCGACGAAAACAAGATTGTTTCTCATTGCTCCCTTGTTGGCGAAATATTGTGTCAAGAGTGACAACAATATTGAATTTTTTCCATAAGACTTTCCCTGCTGTATTACCTGCATACAAAGGCTTATCTCTCACAGGAGGTAGCTGGCCAAGGTCACCCACAAGGATCATGGATCTACCACCAAAAGGACAATTCTTTTTATCTGGAAATGCTTCTCGTAATCAAGAATCTATTTGCATGAACAACCTTGATCCTAAAAAGCTCATTTCATCGATCAATATATATCGAATGTGCCTCATTTCCTCTTGGAATAGTGCCAATGATTGACCCTGTAGTGGTTTCATATCTCTAATTGGGATTTTCAAAGCAGAGTGTATTGTTTTTGCATGTATATTGAAAGCAGCTATTCCTGTTGGGGCAAGAAGAAGCAAAGGACTTTTCCCATTACTTGACAGATTAGAAAGAGCCTTAGAAATACACTGGATAAGGAAAGACTTGCCAGTGCCTGCAGTGCCTTGAATAATCATAAGAAGAGCTTCACGAATCTCATATTCAGCAGAATGCCTTAAAACGATTTCAAAAGCCAGTCGTTGTTTTTCTGCCAATGAATCTGGAGAGAAAAATTTTCTATTTGAAAGGTCACCAACATCACCCCTTGATATTGCATTCCTTATAAAATTAATAGCTTCTTCGGCCACATCATTAGAAATAGTTTTACCTTGCCAGTCAAAGGATATATCAAAATCCCTTCGACCAAGGGTGTGAAGATCAGAAACATTGACACTATTTGGTGGAACCAAGCAAGAGAAAAGTTGCCACTCTTTAAAATCATCTTCAAGATTCATTTCCTGGTTAGCAAAATCACCATCTTCTCCATCTTCAATATTTTCATCAATTGATGGATTTCGATCAACATGCCAAGCTCGATATCGGAAATTCCTCTAGTTTTCAACAATAATTTCAGTTGAAAGCCCAATCTCTGTAGAAATGTCACGAAACGGCTTGTACAAGAGCAATTCTGACCAGCAAAACGTTTCAAATTCCTCTGAATCCTCACCAGGAACATAATAAAACTGTGGCCACACCCGAACAATTGCATGAGCATCTCTTGGCCTCCATGGATCTTTTTTATGGCTGCTCTCATAGGTCCAAGATCTCGTTGTTTCTATCAAAGATAGATGGTCGAGGAAAGAAGGTCTCTTCTGATAATTTTGAACAAATGTATTCTCAAATGAACAGTGTAGGCCATCCCTTGAAATTTTTCTGAACACCTTTCTCCCAACATTTAAGGAAACAAATTGTCGACTACACACAACAAGAGGCAACTTAAGCAACATATGACATGTTTCTTGTGCCCCAATGTCGTGTTGAACGACTGTTTCTGCAAGAAACCTCCTGTAAGCACATAAAGCATGATCCTCAGAGGAAAAAGAATCTGAAATTCTAGTTAACATATCATGATAGCTTTCAGACCTTCTCTCTGCTTTTGATGCATACTTAGCAATATATTTCAGGACAGCATGTCGAGAAAGCACTGGTTGGCAATCAACATTTGCACGCCACATTGTTAGAAGGTCAATGTTATGTACATTGAGCCTATCATCATTTCTTGCTGGTTCATATTTTTTTCTTCCTTGATCATCTATGAACAATCTTGATTCCCCAGAAAGATCCCATGGGGCATTGTACCGACAAGCGAGAATAGTGCCCTTTTTGCGCAAACAAGAATCTACACTACACTTTGTGTGCCTTTGGACATGGTTCAACAATTCTTCATAATCATTATGAGGATTGCAAGAGAAAATCTGGTCAGTATTCACTAGGCAAGGGTCATCATTGAGACTTCTTGGAACCATTATATTGCGATGATGTATTTCACGTGGATTCCATGCAGTTACATAATTGTCAAAGAATCTCTTTGCATGTTGCAAATCACAATCATTTGACCAATCAAGTCTTTCCATGTCAGGAGCTCCTTGCAACCATAGGAAACCATGGATATGTGTTGAACCTCTATGTTGCCACTCATATCTGGAAAAAATGAACACAGAGCTAATATGAAAAATATGAATGGAAAATCAATAAGAAATTGACAATGAATAGAAAATAAATTCAAGAAAACAGACCTGTACCAGCAGTCTTTAGCTTTAAGATATTTTTGGATAACTTCCTCTCTAAATATATTGAATCTATGGTGCATAAATGTGGAAACAATATGAGGGTACTGGATAACATTTTCAACCTTCATACGATGCTCATTTAAGGAACGAGAATGTGACGGTGCAGGCATGAGGCTATGCAGCTTTGGCCACTTTGTGTCGGCTGCACTCAAAGTAAAGAACAAAGATGGACATCCCAACTGAGTAATCATGTCAGTCAATTCAGCTCGACATTTAGTCCAGTATGCCCTTGTACCTCTTAGACAATACCCAAACCGCATAAGATGCTCAGCCAACTTATTATTTGGTAAATCAGAAAGTTGCTGACGCAACTCATGAATTGTTGTCGGTGAGTTATCATGTAAATTTTTCTTCACAAAAACTGAAGCAGTTGCTTGGCTACGATGCCTCATTATCATGTTCAACAGGAAATATCGGAAGCGAGGATGGCTTCCAAACCTCTGATCATAGTATCTAAGAAGATGTAATGCATACTCATGAAGTTCAACAGTACAGATGTGTGGTTGCAACCAATCAGCAGCACCAGTGGGGAACAATGTGGGGAATGCCATATCCAATAACCCCTCAGTATTATATTCATTCACTGGAGACGTTCCAATACTGGGCCAATCCATTTCATCAACATCTAAAGAATCAACATTATCAAGAAATGCTCTAATTTCTTCCACTTCTCTTCGTTCATTAGGTAGGCGAGCAATAAAAGACGAAGGATGAGACGAAAAATGGTTAAGAGGAAACCCTTCATTATTAGCTGCACTGAACTCAGGTTCTGCAATGTCACAATCAACAAATTTAAGCCTGGAGGAGACATCTGTTGATCTTTCAGGCAGAGCATTCACTGAATCATAGTCAATCACAACATCTCGATAATATGGATCACGTTCAATTTTGAAACGCAATGCATCCATAATGCAGGATCTTTTTACATAACATTCATAATGTTTAGACTGAGCACCATGTCTCCTCACAATCAGAAAGTCAAGATCTTCAACATGGCGCGAAAGCCTTTGTGCAATTGTTGAAATATCTTGGGGAAAGCTAATTGTGTGTCCGCTATACTTATATTTCCCACCTCGAGCATGTGTCACTTGCAAAATAGGATTTACGCGTGCTATTAACATTTTTTCAACTTGAGTAAGAACTCTTAAAATATGAGGTTGCTCTCCAGGATCCATGTCATTATAGCCACAAAAACGATGCGAACCTCTTTCATTCTTACATCGTCTGCAAACAGGTCCTTCAGCATCTCTCAAAACGTGGATTCCAGGATATGATTCATTGCAAATGTGGCACATTTGGACAACAGACAAGCTATCTAGATTTTCTCGAAATCTTTTATGCACTGCAATCATATTTTCATCAAAATAAATATGATTTTTATTGGTTGGAGCATGTCGAGAATGATGTGGAACAGTATAATTTCTTCTAATATTTATTTGATTTTCAACACCACGAGACTCCCTCCCCAAATTTGAAACATGTGGAACAAATCTACGACATGGCGTTTCCAAATGTGTGTTCTACATTTCTGTAACCTAAGAGTTTCCAAAGGTTTCTTCAGCATAATTTTTTTTTAAATTGAATGTCCAAATAATTAGAATTGAAAAAATGGAAAAAAGAAATTAATTCATTCAATATTTACATTTGTTTCGTGATGTCGATGAAATGTATGAGATGGTTTCTCTTCACTTCTAACATCAGTAGATTGAACATTTGGCAAGTTAGTTTCGACGCCTCCATTCAAATTAGTTGTTTCCTGTTAAAACGAATCAAAATATTTTATAAAAATAAATGTCAAAAAAAGATAGATTTGTAATGTTACACTTAACAATAAATGAAAAAAGGAGGAAAATACCAAATGCATTCAACATTTACATTTTGCTGGTGATCTGGATGAATGCTATGCGATGGTTCCTCTTCAATTATAACATCAGTAGATGGAACATCTACGAAGTTAATTTGTATGCCTCTATTGAAATGAGTTGTGTCCTGTTTGAAGAAAAACAAAATATGCACCAAAAAATAAAATAAAGAAAAATCAAATCAAACACATTGAACATTAACATTAGTTTGTCGATTTGATTCTCAAGAACAATGTAGTGGAAGGATATGATGTGCTTCATATTCAAATCTCATATTAAGAGATGGAAGACACGCGGAGAAAATTTCTAGACCTCTATTAAAATGAGGTGTATCCTACTCCAAGAGAATAAAATACCTTTTCACTAAAGAAATGTAAATAGAGGAATGTAATAAAACAACCACTATTGCATGAACTGTAAAGATATCATTGGATTACCTCCATTGTTCCACGCGAACTGCTATCAGGGATGACTGCTTCTGTTCATCGGACAACATTATTTTCAGAAGGGAGATTGGAAGAGATGACGTTTCAATGAGCTGGATCCATATTATCAAACAAATGGCCAATCAAACTATCATCCAAGTCACCACATACAATGTCATCATTCCCTCCACCATGGATATTTTGCAACCTTTGGCCTTTCTCAGAAGATTCAATTGCAGAGACAGAAGGGTTAGGGTGAAGATTTGCATCCACGTTATGAATATGATGTTCCTCCCTATTGCGAGATGTTTCCTCAATATTATGAAAATTTTCAGGAGAGTGTTGAAAAACAGAATTATGCTGACGAGGAGCATATTCTGGCAACGAACTACCAAGCGGAAATGTTCTTTCCATGATATCATCCATAGTACGATACCTAGGAGGAACCATAAAATCGTTTTGAAGAGTTGTTTCAGTCGTTCTTCTACGATATTTAGCTCTTCTATGCTCATTTATTGTGTCCTTATTTTGTTGATACTGTAAATGACGACTTTCATTAGACTTGTCACGCGATGCAGGCGACTTATTCCTTTTTCTTGTACGTTTTCTTGTACCTTCAGACGACATGTCTACAACAAATAATAAAATATTTGTTATAGAAGAGTAAATAGTTGGAAGTATATACCATCAAAAAAACCTAAAGATATAACATTGTTTGAGAATCAATGACAAAAAACTGATGGAAACACCATGCATAGAATAAGTCACAGTAATTACAATTATAGAAACAGAGAGAAATGGATAACATCCAAACACATTCAAATGCAATTAAGAGGACTAAACTAGACAAAAAAAATAAATATTTTTCGAGCAAATTGCAATGGAATTTAATGTCCACCATCTGTTACATACACATATAGAAGACACCCCCTCAGAATGGAGCCATATAAATATCCATAGTCTTAGCATACATACCCAAAAGTATGCAAAGTAAATAAAACCATAAAAGAAATATTCTCCACGACGACAAAGAGAATACAAAATGGAAAATAGCCTAAGACTCCATGTCTCCATCTAATGAGTGGACTCTAATCTACATAAGAATCCATGCGGAGAAATTGCAAAGACCATTTGAGACTCGATCAAATACGTTGCAATTGTAATATGTCTAGCTTAAGCCACCATAAAAACTCTTATAAAATGAGGGTTGTTAAATAATTAAATATTATTTATTCTTATACTGATATTACATGAAGAATATACTTGTAACCCTTAATTAAAAGAATATTGGAAGAATTATCTCTTAATTATTTTATTTAGAAGAATTTATATTCTTCTATAGAAATAAATTATATTTCAAAGTTGGTATATTTTATGATTTTTAGAAATAATGAATAACTGTTTTGGAAAAATAATGGATAATTATATTTTACTCATAAGGAAAAAGAAAATCTACCTTTAAAAATAAAAGCATGAGGGATTTATGGAATGCTTTTCTGATTTAGGAAAAATCATATTTATGGAGGCTTTATGGATTGCTTTTGTGATTTAGAAAAGCTGGAATGCTTTTATGATTTAGAAAATATGGAATTATTTTATGATTTAGAAAAAGCTGGAATACTTTTAGGATTTAGAAAATCTTGAATGCTTTTATGAATTAGAAAAGATGGAATTCTTTTATGATTTAGAAAAAAGTTGGAATAATTTTATGATTTAAAAAATCTATTCCATTTAATCAATTCTATTTTATTATAAGCCTATGAGAGAAATAGAAGAGGGGAAGGGGAGAATACATGGAGAATGGAGCCAAGGAAGAGGAAGAGAGTATTCCAAGCATGCATCAAGAGATGAGTAACCATATCCTTTGAAAATATCTTTGTTTGCATATGGACCATGATTATATAATGATTCAATTTATTTGCAATAAAAATTTCAGTGTATTAAAAGCTAGATCTACACTTATTTATGCATTATTTTGATAAAACCCCAGGGGGATCCTATCTAGAAGGCTGAGTAGTTCTAGATTTGGTATGGATCTGATGTTTCAGCCATATATTAGCTTTAGATCTGAATATTAACCTACATCAGCTGAAGCTCCTCATATAAAATGCTGTCAAGTCTTTCTACAACTTTTCCAATTGTTTCTGCTATTATTTTTGAAGGATTCTTGCTCTTGCTTCAAGTAAATCCAATTCTTCTTCAAGACTTTGATTATAGATCTGATTTCTTGATGCCATACTATAACATGAGTTTAATGGCTGATTTCTAGTGTCTTCCAGCAGAAACTGCGCAATTCCTAAAGGACGGTTTCTCTATTTACCAACTCTCTCCTTTAGCTGATTTTTAGCTAGTGTTGATTGTGGGAGATCTGTTAAAACCTCTAAACTCATTTATTTTTGCTGAAACTTTAATTGAGGTCTGACACAGCCTAAAATAAGGGAACCCAACCCTGTTCTACGTTATTTTGACACTAGCTTGCTTATACAATGTCCTCCTTGAGCCTATTGCAGATTTTCCTGAGAGTGGAATTTAGCGCTTCTTCCTTTGGTTGGTTTTTACTTCTCTTTTGGATCCATTATTTAGATCTATGGATCTAAGGCTCCTCAGAGCAGAAAAATCTATGATGAGTGTGTCATTCCCACACTTGCTGTGTTCCACCATTCTTCTATAGACAGAGTCTGGAATGGGCCAGGAAGCATCTGGATTTCACCCTTCCTTGAAAGATGAAGTACCATCTAGTAAATCCCTGCCGGTCTATCTCTGGTTTAGATCTATTGGTGTAATTCCATATTGTTGTGATTCCATAGTGGGAGATATCTTGAATGTCATTCCCTAAGAACCTATATTTTCCCATTTGGAGACATTGTATAATCGTATGCAAGGAAGTAATTATTGTGTTAAAACTCTTCAAAAAGAATAGAAGAGAAAAATATATCATTGTATGCATTATTGTATTAGATTCTTAGAGAGGAAAAAGAGTAATCACGTGCTTTATTATGTAATATTATTTAGAGAAACATATATGCTTGCATGCATGGGAAAATTATTTTTTTAGTATTAAATTTCTAGAGAAAAGGAAGATGCAATCACATAATATTTATTGTGTTAGCCTTCTTTTAGGAAAAATAATATGTATTTTGAAAACCTAAAGGTATAAGCTATGGTATTAGATTTATTTTGGGAGAATATTATGCATATTTATTGGTTGTATCTTTTGGATGAGAGGGAAATGTCACTTTTCATGCATGAAATAATAAGTGGTATGTGTTTGACCCTTGGAAAAGAAATGTGTTTATTTTCCCATGAAATATTTATTTAGTTTCTTTTGGAAATAAATATATGTTTTACATGCAGGAAGAACAAGATATGTTATTGCATGTACAAAACTATAACTTGTATGTTAATTTTGTTTGAAATAGAGTTGGCATTGTTATACATAATAACCTTTATGAATAGATATTGGGTGGAAAATATGTTTTTGGAAAAGAACATCTATTCACATGGATAAGTATAAAATCTATTGCATTAATCCATTTTGAAAAGAAAACATAAGAGTAGGCAAAAAGAGAAATTGCTTGTTGGGATAGTTATCTTGAAAATATTGTTATGCATTTGCATACAAATGAGTATTATTATATAGTATGTTAGCTTTCTTTTGGAAATAATAGGAAAATTTTATGATTTATTAGTGTTTGGTGGAAAGAGGATGTGATAATGATTTATTTGTTACTAATGCATGTGAAATGATGTTAAATAAGAAACTAATGTCAATGTGGTTATATTTTATACATGCATATAAATATTTGTTGAAGTGTCACAAATAGAGATTGATTATTGGTTTATTAATATTTATCTAATCACGATATCAAGTGTGCGTAACGAAAATGGCAAAAGAAGGATGACTTAAAGAAAGGAAATTTCAAGTTTAACATTGTGGAAGATAAAGAGTCGTTAGTCCCAGCTAGAGTTTGCATATTCCAATTGCTAAAATGAGTCCCCTAAAGAATATTGATCGAACACAAAGGCAACCAAGCTCTCGTGGGTAAATGGTATCATGATGATTGTAATAACTTATAGCTAGTTATGTTTCATTTAAGATTATTTTTATATGTAAATTTTATGACAATGGTCAAGGGATGGACTCCCTTATAACCATTGAGTGAGGGGTGACAACCCTCACGAGCGTTTAATAATAAAATTAAACGTTTGCTGGTTTTCACCTTACGGGGTTTCCAGGGTATATCGGTGTCTATTTATGTGATTGTTCATTGTGTCATTTTGATGGTGTTAATTTCTTTCATGATATGACGTTGATATTATCAATTAGGTGATATACTAATTGAATTAAAATGATCATGGGATCGATGCATAGTTATAGCAGGAAATTTAAGTTAATATGCTACAACAAGGACAATTAATGGTTGTGTAACTCACTATGATTTTTGCTAAATATTTCTCTAAGTGATGATAATGGGTATTTAAATGGTTAATTCAAAAATATATAAAGAAATTTATAAGGTTACACATTCTTAAATGTTGAAAAAAAAGTCCTAACTCCATGCATTTTTCCTGCGAGGTTATCGGGGTATGTTACAAATGGTATCAAAGAAAAATGTTGCAACACTGGCGCCTTTTGGGAATCGTTATGAAAAAAGGAAGTAGAGGTATGATGCTAGTGGGCATCATCTCAAGTATGATTTTAATTAAACTTGTAGTATACTACAATTAACATGAGATGCATGTTGCATGATTAATGACTGCATGAAAGAGTAGACAGTTATAATGTTTCTTTAAAAGTTGTGCTCATGAAATTTGAATATGGATGTGGATAAAAGACAATAAAACTTCTATTGTACCTATGAACCATCTTGAGCACTCACTGTTTATATTTCAGATTAATTACCAACCTTTGCATGCATAATATGAGAAAAATTATTATGGTGCATAAGAAAAAAAAATGGAAAAACATGGCTAGAGTTATCATGCACTACCTATAAATAATGAATACATGTATGGTTGGTGTGATAACTAAATAATATAGAAGTTGGGTTTGACCCTGAAGAGGACAATGGAATGTTGAAAACAAAATATATATATACTTGAATGAAACTCTTTAGTTGTTAAAAATAAGCAACGAGTGAAATAGAAATCACATAGTGAACTTAAATTCAATGAAAAAATTATAGTAGCATAATTGTGGGTTCTCTTTCTTCATTTAGAGTTGTAGAGGAAAGTTTGCATTCAATGTGTTCGAAAAAAAGTGGTAATTGAGATCCACGGTTTTGTATTTTAAATAATTTCATCCGTGGAAGTTTTGGATGTGATTAATCTTTAATATCAAGGGGTTTTCATACCTTGAGATCATGTAACCCCATGGTGATTCCAAGAAAAAGTTATGTTTAGAAATGGATCCATAATTTGGTCAAATTTCCTGATTAGACGCTGTTGTAGGGATTGTTGGTTCTGTTATTAGCAGAAATTTTACCATTGATGATATTAATATGATTCATGATGTTCTAGAAATTCTAGCTTTACTATCTCTATGAGAGTATAAACATATTTATGGAAATTTATTTCATCTCTGCTAACTAGTCCCTCAATGGTAGTAGATTGTATGCTTGCCAACTATTTGGAAGAATGCTTTATCCACCATAGATTGCATGCTTGCAAATTGTTGTTAAAATTCCTCAATGGATGTAGATTGCATGCTTGAAAATTGTTTGATGGAATGTCGAATTGGTTGTAGATTGCATGCTTGCATACTATTTGAAAAAAAGTCTACAGTGATTGTAGATTTCATGATTTCAAATTATTTTCACAAAATTCGTCAATGGTTGTCGCTTATATGGTTGCAAGCTAATGGTAAGCGAAAAAAAAAAAAAAAAATCACATTTTGTGTCCTAGTGTTCAATGGGACTGTTAGTTCTCTACAATATTGATGGCTGCTAAGGTGAGACCTTAAATAAAGTATCATGCTATGGTATGCAACATATGTTAATGTCTTTTTCTAAGCTACATGATTATTATTATTATGTGGAAATTTTGAATGTATACCACCTATATTACATGCGATGAATTGTTGTCAATGTGCTTTGACAAATTTTGGACCCCATGTTGTGGGTCAAGTATAGATGCATGGTGTACATAAATGTTCCTTTGCCTTAATGATAATATGCAATGGAAAATTATGTAAATTACAGTGGATTTGTAGACACTGACTATTTTTAGACATTGAATTTTTATTGGATTCAATGGCTATGGAAGCTATGATGGGATTGATGTAATGAGGTAATATTTTATTTTATTGTTGAGTTAATGAATACTTTAGTTGGGGTATTCAGGAAATAACTCTAGAGTTTTTGTAACACACCCAAGTTCTATGCTTTTCAAATTAGACATTTGAACATAAATCCAAAGGGGAGTGGACCCCAATGGATAATTATTGTGTGGATGTGGTTAATTATTTATTTATAAAAAATAAATAAAATATTGTGTATGCACTATGACCAAATGAGAAATTGAGATCACATGCCTAATCCATGAGGTTATGGAAAAGGTAAAGACTTTCCCCAAAATCTTTCAAAAATCCTTGAAAGAAGTTATTTCTAATTTAGATTTTTGAGGAAAAATCTAAATTCCCCAATGATGAGGAAAGTAGTTGGGAAGAGGTAAAAAGCTGGAAAAGCTGGAAAATCAGAAAGCAGCTTTAAAGTCCCTAAATAAGGGAAGCCTAGGCAAATAGGAATAAAAGCATCCTGAAATTATGGACGCAGAATTGGAAACAGGATTTGGGTAGAGCATAGCTTAAATAAGCTGCTCCAGAACAGATTGAGTTTAGTCTGTTCTTGGAGGATCTTAGCTCGGGGGTGAGTTCTGGAGATAGACGAACTCTAAGGTTGGGAGGACTGGTCATAGTATCGGTATGCATACATAAATTTGGAGATTTATCTATGAATTTTTATATAAGGATATATGAATTGTTATGTTATGATTTCTTATGCAAAGTTTATATGAATCATTATGTTATGATTTCTTATGCAAATTTTAGATTGACTGTTTGTTCAGTACCTCATGCAATTTCAAATTAGAGATATTAGCTGAAAATCCAGTAGGTTAATAGCAGGGACAAATGGTTGGATTCCGGGGATAAGTACCCTGTAGTAATAAAGTTAGAGATGATAGATTTCCTGAATGTCAAATCTAATAACAAATGTACAGGTGTAGCTTGCTGTCTTTTAAAATGAAAATGGAGTTGCTGTGTGTATAAACCGAAATTTTTAACAAAACGGTAAACAGGAACAGCAAGTACATTCCAAGGGAAGAGTTGTAATATGCACCAGAATTACAAGTATGCTGAATAATCTTAACAATAACATAAGAGAATAGCCCTATTGTTATATGTGGTAAAAGTATGGGTAAAGGAAGATTGTAAACATATTTAAAAATCCCTAGGAGAAAATAATAAAGAGGAAATATTAACATAATGGTTGGAGATAAATACCATGAGTTTGAATTGGATTGAAATTATTGTGGGAGAGAAAGACAATAATTTGCAAAAACACTAGTGGGAGAGAAAGACTAGTGTAACTCCTAAATAAAATGCAATGTGCACTTGATAGAGTTTTTTTATCATTTTGATGATTAAAGGGCTAAGTGCTCCCTGAGTTTTTATGAAAGTATTAGGATTTAGGTATTATTTTACATTTCCTAAATAATTGGAAATGAAAATTAAAGGTTAATGTTCCAACAAGAGAAGAACATCGAGGACGATGTTCTCTTTAAGGGGGGGAGTTTGTAATATCCCTCGCATAAGCCACCATAAAAAACTCTCATAAAATGAGGGTTATTAAATAATTAAATATTATTAATTATTATATTGATATTAAATGAAAAATATTCTTGTAATTGTTGATTATAAGAATATTGGGAGAATTATTTCTTAATTATTTTATTTATAATAATTTATATTCTTCCATGAAAATAAAGTATATTTCCAAGTTGGTATATTTTATGAGTTTTAGAAATAATGAGTAATAGATTTGGAAAAAGTATGGATAAGTGATATTTTTCTCACAAGGAAAAAGAAAATCTACCTTTAAAAATAAAAGAATGAGGGATTTATGGAATGCTTTTCTGATTTAGGAAAAATCAGATTTATGGAGGCTTTATGGATTGCTTTTGTGATTTAGAAAAGCTGGAATGCTTTTATGATTTAGAAAATATGGAATTATTTTATGATTTAGAAAAAGCTGGAATACTTTTAGGATTTAGAAAATCTTGAATGCTTTTATGAATTAGAAAAGATGGAATTCTTTTATGATTTAGAAAAAAATTGGAATACTTTTATGATTTATAAAATCTATTCCATTTTAATTAATTCTATTTTTTATTATAATCCCATGAGAGAAATAGAAGAGGAAAATGGGAGAATACATGGAGAATGGAGCCAAGGAAGAGGAAGAGAGTATTTCAAGCATGCATCAAGAGATGAGTAACCATATCCTTTGAAAATATATTTGTTTGCATATGGACCATGATTATATAATGATTGAATTTATTTGCAATAAAAATTTTAGTGTATTAAAATCTAGATCTACACTTATTTATGCATTATTTTGATAAAACCCCAGGGGGATCTTGTTTAGAAGGCTGAGTAGTTCTAGATCTAGTATGGATCTGATGTTTCAGCCATATATCAGTTTTAGATCTGAATATTAACCTACAGCAGCTGAAGCTCCTCATATAAAATGCTGTCAAGTCTTTCTACAACTTTTCCAATTGTTCTGCTATTATTTTTGAAGGATTCTTGCTTTTGCTTCAAGTAAATCCAATGCTTCTACAAAGGAACTTAATTATAGATCTAATTTCTTGATGCCATACTATAACATGAGTCTAATGGCTGATTTCTAGTGTCTTCCAGCAGAAACTGCGCAATTTCTAAAGGACGGTTTCTCTATTTACCAACTCTCTCCTTTAGCTGATTTTCAGCTAGTGTTGATTGTGGGAGATCTGTTAAAATCTCTAAACTCATTTATTTTTTCCGAAAATTTTCTTGAGGTCTGACATAGCCTAAAATAAGGGAACCCAGCCTTGTTCTACATTATTTTCACACTGGCTTGCTTATACAATGTCCTCCTTGAGCCTATTGCAGATTTTCTTGAGAGTGGAATTTAGCGCTTCTTCCTTGGTTGGTTTTTACTTCTCTTTTGGATCCATTGTTTAGATCTATAGATCTAAGGTTCCTAAGAGCAGAAAACTCTAAGATGAGTGTGTCATTCTCACACTTGTTGTGTTCCACCATTCTTCTATAGACAGAGTCTGGAATGGGCCAGGAAGCCTCTGGATTTCACCCTTCCTTGTGAAGGTGATGCATCTAGTAAATGCCCTGCCAGTCTATCTCTGGTTTAGATCTATTGGTGTAATTCCATATTTTTATGATTCCATAGTGGAATATCTTAAGATATTCCCTACTGAGCCTATATTTTCCCATTTGGAACATTTCATAATTGTATGCAAGGAAATAATTATTGTGTTAAAACTCTTCAAAATGAATAGAAGATAAAAATATATCCTTGTATGCATTATTGGATTAGATTCTTAGAGAGGAAAAAGAGTAATCACATCCTTTATTATGTAAGATTATTTAGAGAAACATATATGCTTGCATGCATGGGAAAAATATATTTTTGAGTATTAGATTTCTAGAGAAAAGGAAGATGCAATCACATAATATTTATTGTGTTAACCTTCTTTTGGGAAAAATAATATGTATTTTTCCAAGCTAAAGGGATTAGCTATGCTATTAGCTTTATATTGGGAGAATATTATGCATATTTATTGGTTATATCTTTTGGATGAGAGGGAAATGTCACTTTGCATGCATGAAATGATAAGTGGTATGCGTTTGACCCTTGGAAAAGAAATGTGTTTATTTTTCCATGAAATATTTATTTAGTTTCTTTTGGAAAGAAATATATGTTTTACATGCAGGAAGAACAAGATATGTTATTGCATGCACAAAACTATAACTTGTATGTTAACTTTGTTTGAAATAGAGTTGGCATTGTTATACATAGTAACCATTATGAATAGATCTTGGGTGGAGAATATGTTTTTGGAAAAGAACATGTATTCACATGCGTAAGTACAACATCTATTGCATTAATACATATTGAAAAGAAAACATGCGAGTAGGCTAAAAGAGAAATTTCTTGTTGGGATAGTTATCTTGAAAATATTGTTATGCATTTGCATGAACAGTATTATTATATAGTATGTTAGCTTTCTTTTGGAAATAATAGGAAAGTGCATGCAAGATTTTATTAGTGTTTGGTGGAAAGAGGATGCTTGATATTGATTTATTTGTTACTAATGCATGTGAAATTATGTTAAATAAGGAAACTAATGTCAATGTGGTTATGTTTTATACATGCATACAAATATTTGTTGAAGCGTCACAAATAGAGATTGATTATTGGTTTATTAATATTTTATCTAATCATGATATCAAGTGTGCTGACGACAGCAATGGCAGGAAAGAAGGATGACTTGAGAAAAAGGAAATTTCAAGTTTAACATTGTGGAAGATAAAGAGTTGTTATTCCATGCAGGTTTAGTAGTTCCAATTGCACAATGATCCCCTGAAGGAAGCAGTCTGACTACAAAGACAGAGATTGATGATTCGTGGGTAAATGGTATCATGATGATTGTAATAACTTATAGCTAGTTATGTTTCGTTTAAGATTATTTTTATATGTAAATTTTATTACAATGGTCAAGGGATGGACTCCCTTATAACCATTGAGTGAGGGGTGACAACCCTCACAAGCGTTTAATAATAAAATTAAACGTTTGCTGGTTTTCACCCTACGGGGTTTCCAGGGTATATCGGTGTCTATTTATGTGATTGTTCATTGTGTCGTTTTGATGATGTTAATTTCTTTCATGATATGACGTTGATATTATCAATTAGGTGATATACTAATTGAATTAAAATGATCATGGGATCGATGCATAGTTATAGCAGGAAATTTAAGTTAATATGCTACAAAAAGGACAATTAATGGTTGTGTAACTCACTATGATTTTTGCTAAATATTTCTCTAAGTGATGATAATGGGTATTTAGATGGTTAATGCAGAAATAT